>CP129446.1:43396477-43996477 GCA_030445155.1 Quercus variabilis | reverse complement strand
ATATCCGTTGATTCTCTACCTAGCGGTGCAAGAGACATCCATGGGTTGCATGTTAGGCCAGCTAAATGAACCCAATCAAAAAGAGAAGGTGATTTACTACCTAAGTAAGAACTTCACCAGCTAAGAGATCAATTACATTGCCATCGAAAGACATGTTGTGCCCTAGCATATGCCTCATGTAAGTTATGGCAGTACATGCTCTACTTCACCATGCGGTTGATTTCCCTTATGTAAGTACATCTTTGAAAAGCCTGCCCTCACAGGGAAGATCCCCATTGGCAGATGTTGCTATCTGAGTTCGATATTGTGTTTGTAGTGCGAAAGACCATCAAGGGCCAAGCCATAGCCGAGTACCTAGTGGATTAGTCGTTGAATAATCCAAATTTCTCAGAATCCCTCTTCTAGATAAGGATGTCTTGGTGATAGAGCTAGAACCCAATAATGTAGAACCATGGCATTGGAAGCTTTATTTCTATGGAGCCACCAATAGCACTAGAAATGGAGTAGGAACAGTTTTAGTATCCCCAAAGGGCCAACAAATCCCTGTTTCAATCAAGCTGAATTTTGATTGTACAAAAAATGTTATAGAATACGAGGCAAGCATAGTGGGCTTACAAGTCGCCTTGGAGTTCAGCGCATATGATCTAAGCTTCTTTAGAAATTCCCTGTTGATCATCTCCTAAATATAGGGAAAGTGGCAAGCCTGAGACACCAAGTTGATTCTATATCAGAAATGCGTCATCCTCTTAATCCCAAAGTTCTAGAACATTACCTTTGCTTATTTGCCCCGAGCACACAACCAATTCACAAATGCTATAGCCACCTTGGTTAGCATGGTTAAGTTGGTAGAAGGAGATGAGATGTGACAATTGTGCATAGTGGTCTGCAGCGTGCCAGCCTACTGCATGAATATCGAAGAATGCATGATCGTCAAAGTTGAAATTGATGGGAAGCCATGGTACCATTATATCAAGACTTATATCAAAGATGGTGAATACCTGCCTAGAGCCATAAACAGTGAAAGGAAATTCATCAGGCACATGGCGTGCCAATTTTTCTTAAGTGGGGAAGTCCTATACAAGAGGAACCACGACAAAACTTTGCTTTGATGCATTGATGCCCCCAAGGCTAACCATTTGATGGAAGAGATGCATGAGGGCTTGCTTGGATCCCATACCGGTGGACCTCTGTTGGCCTAAAAAATTATGAAAGCCGACTACTATTGGCTCACCATGGAAAGCGACTACATCGATGTGTCAGCATTGCCAAGTCTATTAGAATAGAAAGAATGTTCCTCCCTAACCCCTGCACTCTCTAGCAGCACCATGGCCTTTTTCAGCTTGGGGTATTGATCTCATCGAACCCGTGATTCCGAAAGCATCAAATGGGCAGGAGTATATCTTAGTGGCCATTAACTATTTCACCAAGTGGGTGGAGGCCACTGCCTACAAAAGCGTCACCCAAGCAGTGGTGGCCCAATTCATACAAAATAGAACATCATTTGCCATTATGGCATGCCAAGAGAGCTCATTATAGATAATAGAAAGAATTTGAATGGGAAAATGAATGAGCAGCTTTGCCAACAGTTCAAGATTGAACTTCGAAATTTGGTTCCTTATCGCCCCAAATGAATGGCGCAATGGAAGCAGCCAACAAAAACATAAAGAAGATCTTAGTGAAGATGATAGACACCTATAATGATTGGCATGAGTTCTTGCCATTTGCCTTGTGCGCCTATCGCACTTCTATTCGTACTTCCACGGGTGCAGCCCCGTATTCCTTGGGCTACTGCACGGAAGCTGTCCTCCCCACAGAGGTAGAGATCCCATCTCTCAAGATCTTGTCATAGACAGAATAGTCAGAAGCTAAATAGGCTCATTCCCGATATGAGCAATTGAACATGATAGATAAGAAGCGCATGATCGCAATGTGTCATGGATAGTTGTACCAACACCACATCAAGTGAGCATTTAACAAGAAGGCTAGACCGCGAGTCTTTGAAGAAGTTGACCTAGTCTTGAAAAAGCACAACTAGGCCATGCCTAATCACAGAGGAAAGTTTGCCCCAACCTACAAAGGCCCGTACCTAGTGAAGAAGGTCTTCTCCAAAGGAGCCTTGGTCCTAGCCAACATGGATGGACATCGTTTCAATATACCACTAATTCTGATGTTGTCATACAGTACTTTGCATGAGGGAGCCTCCAAGTGCAACCCATTTTTCTACATTCGTAAACCAAAAACAAAAAAACAAAAAAACAAAAACAAAAACAAAACAAAACAAAACAAAAAACAAACCAAAACAAAGTTTGTAAGGGCAGTCTAGGCAAAAACCAAGGCAATCAAAATTTGTAATTTCAATTGAACTACGTGATGACCTAATCCTTCCCCTTGGAGGTACATAGGCAGCCAACTCTTGCCTAGTTACATTATAAAAGAAAAATAAATCAGTTGAATCTGCTTAGGTTTGTGATCAAGATTAAGGAAAGAAAGGATGGACCCTCTCGGGTTACTCTATGTTTACGACATGCATGGTCCATTGTGGTTTGTTCATAGATTTTCTGGCACGCACCAATGGAAGGCAACCCTAATGGGAATGGGAAAGATCCATCTAGAACAGGATGTATCCTTTGGAACCTGAGATATTAATACGCATAGACTTACATTTACCATTTTATTTGTATGATCTTGCATTCTCAAAGCATTTGCACTCATATTCATTAAACATGCTTGTTTTGTGCATTTCTAATCCTTTCATGCATTCATCATTATGCATCCAAACATAAATCTCATAAACATGAATATCTCCAATAATCAATATATGCAAAAACATCTCTATTTCCACCTTCTTTATGTTTTTAAGCATGCCTTACAAACTAAAATATGCTTTAAAAACCCAAAAGTAAAAGGTTGTATGCAATTGCCTAGCAATTTTTGATGGACATATCCATACATAGTGGAATACTAACTACATAGCTCATGTGCAAAAATGAAAAGAAACAGAAAAGACTCCAGTAAGTCAAACATGGCCTAAATGGTTTGACACCGCCTTGCATAGCACTCCAAAGCTAGTGAGAAGAATCGGATCATCTGAGGAATGGGTATGAAGCAACCTTGCAGCATCAAACCCAGATCTCTAGAAATCTCGCTAAGTTGGCTATACGAATGTCGAAGGTGAACCAGCTCCCTTTCTAGAATGGGACTCAAGGTGCAACTCTGCCTCTTTATACCAAGCAAAACCTATAATGTGCTAATATTAGCAATAGAAACTCTCAATGCCTCCTCCTTCTTAGCTACCTCAGCCTAGAGACGACAAAATGCCAACTATGGCTCACTAGGCTCATCAATTGACCCATATTCAAGACTCAAAGTAGAGTGAATGTAGGATGTAGCCTACACTAGCCTCATGGCTAAATCATTAGCCTTGCTACTCGACTCGGCGCAACTAGCCTCTATTGTGGCCTTCTCCTCATCTCTCGTCTAGCCCAAGATAGTGACTCTTTGTGTAAAATCTACCAACTCTCTCCAAGCTAGTGACCCAAGATCTCAACTGAATGCACTCAGCCTCTGTGGCTGAAGGGATCTAACCTTTCTACACAAGCTCTACTCGAAGTGTGGCGAGCTCAGCCTCGTATGTCCTCCCTATCTCATTATAGTCCTCCATAGTGGGATCAAGGATCTCCTTACAGTAATCCATGTCCCTGATAGCCTCTGTTAGGAACTCTCTTAGGTCCCTAAGAGTACTCTTAACTCTGACCTCAAACTCTAGTTTATAATTTGTCAATATATCAACCGAAAGGCAAGGGTCAAATGGATCCGAAATCAACAGGTCGATGATGGAACAAGAATCCTTAGTGGCTCTCTACTTCCTAAACTTAGTGGTAGAACACTCAAAATCATCCCCAGGACAAATGGGATAGTTAATAGTCAACCTGCGCTCCTTCCAGAAATCAGAAACACGATCTATGATGACTATGTCAATATCTTAAAGGCCATACTCGCAAGTGATGACAAAAAGATTGCTAAGTCGAGGAACATGCTAGGTACCCCCAAATTAGCATATGGCCATACCCGAATAGTACCCTGTACAACCCTAGATGCCCACCAAAGGGACGCCAAGTAAACCAACACAGTGGGTTCAACCCTACCATTTAGTAATTCCCCACTTAACTTTCCATGCCTACAATCAATGGGACCCATGCCAAAAAAATACCTTAACCAAGCAGTGGTATTCCCAGTAAAAGGAAGATTAAGGGCAACGGCGATCTTAACTCTGTTCCTTCTTAGGAAACCCACAAGTTGTGCCCTAGATATCACACTTAGATGACTACAGAACCAAAGCTATAACAAATGCACATAATAGCTAAGCCTACCACTACCCATCTCACGGCATAGAGAAAGAGATCAAATAATCTCATAAAAGAGAGAGAGAACAAAGGAAATGCTATGAGGTAGAGTACTCACTAGGGGTAGAACTGCAAAGCTGATAGAACTCGACTAAAAAGAGAAAAACATTGAACAAAAGAAGGCCACCATGAAGGCTTGGCACTTGTAGAAGGTCCAATACTCCTCCAAGTCTACAAAGTCTCCTCATTAAGTAGCAGGGCACTCAGTTAGGCCAAACCGACAGATCAAAAAATCCCAGGGGATGCTACCTCCCATACCCCTCCTATATTGGCTCAAAACATACACTACAGGTATCTTCAGTCTGCCAACCGCTTGCGAAAGTGAGATCAAGTTGGTGGTTGATAAACTCGACTTACAGGGGTAGGAAGAGAAAGAAAGTGATCATACTCCTCTAAAGTAGGGACCAAGTCCACATTCTCGATGGTGATGCACCTCAAAGCAGGATCCCAACAAGTAACTATAGCTTCTAGTAAGTGCCAATTCAGAGGAGTGCAAAATAGTGAAATGGCATCTCCAAGGAACTGCTTGATGTATGCCCAATCCTTGGAAGAGAATGAAGGTCACCATCTTCTGAGCTCCCTCTCATGAAAATGCTACCTCTCAAGCTCCACAACTGTGTCATAAGACTTGAACCCAAGAACATCCATGCTCAGATCTGAAAGAACACAGTGTCCTGATGTTGATACGTGCAAGAAAGTGTAAGAAAATGAAGTTTCTAAGTGTTTTCAATGAAGAAATGGGTAGGAGAATACCCAGAAAATCGTAGATCAAAATATGGGAGGTCTAGATTAGCCCAGACCTTTATGCATGAAATTCGAGGTTGACGCACCTTTAGTGGCCGTTGGGCCTCGAGACATGTGCCAAGTATTTTTAAGCCCCCTGGCACAGCCCCACATGATTCTGATCATCATATTCCATCGATTTTTGCACTAACAATGGTACACGAGCTTTTCAATAGTAAACTAGTCCCTTTTGGGATTTTTTGAACCAACCGAGACCGCACAAAATCTACACTAGGGAAGTTTATTTTTTCACGCCTCATCCATCATTTCAGAATATCTTGAACCTCATTATCGAAACCTAGTTCACCCGATTCAGGGGTCAGTTTAACCCCTGTCGTCAGGACATGTAATAGGACAGTGCCAAGGCCATTCCCAATCACTAATAGCAATTTGTCCAACATGGTATGAAGATTGCAACAATCGGTTTATGTATAGAACCTTTTTTAAAGCATCGGTCGGTTTAGTTGATAGCCGGGTTGGTCAATACATTCCGCCACATGGCAAGTCCGAGAAAACTCTGTTTGGGGAAGTCCATATTCATAATCAGGGTTGTCAAGAAACCAATATTGTCCAGTATGATTCTAATCCTGCTTCAAGTCAATTGATCAATTTATAACCACACAAAATCCACACTAGAGTAGTTTATTTTGCGTGATTCGGTCCATTTCTATGAATCAATATGCTCAAGATCGAAACTTTGGATACTTCTCGATAGGTCCGTCCCGCCGGAACATTTCCTCTCATGTTAAGAACTGCAAAAAACCTACACTGGGGCAATTTTATTTTATGCGGTCTCTCCCTTTCCATATACCTCTGTGAATTAATCAATGTCAAATTTTACCGGTAAACCTGTAAAAATGTGATACGATGCAAATGAAACAATGCGTGAATAACAACAATGGTGCAACCGGCTCATATATGCTGAAGTGCTACTAGCAGACATACATCCAAGCCTACTAAAAGGCAGTGACATACATACATCTGAGCCTACCAAGGGGTGATATCAAGAAACATAGATTAAAGCCTATCAAGAGGCAGTGGTATACATACATCTAAGCCTACCAAGGGGCGATATCAAGAAACATACATCCGAGTCTACCAAGAGGCAATGGCATACATACCTCTAAGCCTACCAAGAGGTAATAGCCATACATACATCTGAGCCTACCAAGAAGCGATATTAATATACATGTCTAGAAGCCTACCAAGAGGCAATATCAAAATACAGTCTAGGCCCATGATAAGGTAGTCATACACACAGGTCTAGAAGCCTACCAAGTGGCTATATCCAAATACAATCCAAACCCACGATAAGGTAATCATACATACATGTCTAGAGCCTACCAAGAGGCAATACCAAAATACAGTTCAAGCCCACGATAGGGCAATCATCACCATCTCTAACAAAGTCATCAACAAAGTACCCAGCACTGCCGTCATCAGCACCATTACCAACCGCTGGACTAGAAAAAGGGCCGGCTCGCCCAGCCGAAGAACTTGGGACCTATCCTAGAGTCTAAAATGAAGCCTACCTTGGCGTAAGGCCTTGTGCCCAATCCAAAATAGGAACAAATCCCTATCTAGCAATAGGACCTGGAGGAATTGGCATGTACTTGGTCTCGTGTCTTCAAATGGGATGATCCCTACCTGGAATGTAGGGAGCCGAAGGCACATACAATATATCCCTGGAGCAAGCTTGCCTTAGCAATATGCTGGCTTCTCTCTCTCTCCATAGCAATGATCAGACTCTCCCATTCTCTTTGCCATCACTCCCTTTCTCAAGCTAATGCTTTAGCAACCTCTTCCTACATGTACTCCTCCCTGGTGACAGCAGCACTCAAGATCTCACACCCGAGCCTATAAGGCCTCTACGTGTGATCCCAAATGAGCCTCCAAAGCCCTCTGAGCATGTGTAATGCCCCCAAGCGCTCTACCCCCGCTTAGAGGGCAAACATTAATAATAGGTCCAGCCAATGACACTAAAAACCATGCAGCATAATTAGTATCCTCTATGAGGAAGCCTTCGAAGGAACCTGTCGCATAAGCGGGGTCATCCACAATCACCTTAGGATAAGATATCTCAAGAGGTGGATCTCTAGGCACTCTAAAGGTCAGCATGACCTGATGGAAGGTCCTCTCAACCAAAAAGAACTCCTAACTAGTCAAATCCCAAAACCAACGTTGAACGCATGACTGAGCTATAATAGAAGTAACATCGTGTCTAGTAAATAACCCTCCAACAAATAGGGTGTTGCATATCCACCCCAGGTGACGAAATTAAGCACGACGTTGATAGTAGTCCACTATGTTGAAATGACTCTAGAAATATCGCAGAGGGACCAAGCATATGCCCTGGGATATATCTTTTGGAAAATCTAGTTTTGTATCTCATACAAAACTCACAGCGGAAGCAACAACCACGGATCTACTTCAATCATGAAAGAAAACATGTAACCATGAATTCTAGAATAAAGAACAGAAAGCATACCTTGATGCAGTGAATTTCGAAACATGACTTGAGAATACCTTCATTCATCATCTCAATTCCATATGGTGCCTAAGATGTGTGGTCTCTCAATCAGTCTTTTGTACATAGATTCTCAAAGAAAAAAACCTTCTTTTTCTCCTTGTGGAGAAAATCTGATTTCTTTTCTTTTCATCATACGTATGTTAAACTATTCTCATAGTTTTATTATTTAATAACTCTTATTAAATAATAACTGATTATCTAATTGGATTAGCCTTTTAGACTTACCCAATTAGGCTTCAGTTTGTGGCTTGAGATGGGACCAAAGGGGACAAATAAGACTCTAGCTCCAATGGGCCTTGGGCTTTTCTGTCAACTCTTGACAAGTCCAAAGTTACCATTAATTATATTCAATACCACTATAAGAATATAATTGCACTCTAGGCCTTATTAATAAATTATATCCCAAGACTTTATTATACATACAACCCCTTCATTAAAATATTCATAGTAATACAAAGTCATAAATGTAGACTACCACTTTGAAGATTATTACATCTTAATCCTTGAGTACCTGGTTTAATCCTTTATGTTATTCATCATATATTTATGAAATCCAATTCCATAAATATATACTTTAGTAACTTCTCACTAAAGTGGTTGGGCCTAACACTTTGAATAACTAAACCCATTAAACTTATCTCAAGGGAATATTTTATATCTCCGTTAAGAGATTATGAATTCCATCTTGAGAATATATGTTCCATCAACACTAAATGCGGTTGCCCAAACATACTGAGATTTTGACCATAACTTATAGATCTCACTCATGATATATCAAAGCAATCTACATCTCATGATCAGGTCCATAATTCTCTCAGGATTTAAAGTTGATGTAAATAGAAGTTGTGAGATTTGTTATTCATTTAATAGTCATTAGGAGAATAATAAATCTCACAGCGGTCTAGTTCAATATGTCTTAACTCTTAGAACATATCAATTAAAAGTCTCCACTTCCATGATCAAGACAAATCCTCATAGTTTGTATGTTATAGTCTTCGCAGATGAAATGCCCAATTTCATCAATGACTACGAACTAAAATTATGAGTTTACAAAGAACTTATGATTTATATCTTCTATGACTAAATCACATAAATCATATACTATGCATCTTATGGACTAAGATAATGTCCCATCAGTTCATTTACAGATAGTCTAATATAATTAAACTATTTAATTATTTATGACATTCCAATAAATTGGATTTTAGGGCATAAACCCCAACAATATCGTCATGGAAAGGCCCACATACCGTGGTCGTATGGCTGGGATGTACTCATACGCCCACTAAGTCAAAATCTGCCAACAACCCTCAAGGCTCCTGAAGCCATGGCGTGATGCTTACCTCAAATAGGCGATGAAAATCTGTAAGAAAGGGAACCCCAATCATAAACCCCTATAATGGCACCACTCTCATGGCTGCTAGTAGCCTACAAGTCAGCACTATCATGTTGTTACCCAACAGGCAACTATTGATAAAGTAAAAGAAGAACTGCTTGAGAGAGTCGTCATTTGGCTCTACCACCTAAGGTATATTCTCTTCCACCTACTGTATACGAATCTGGGGCTCAACAGTAGGCCCAAAATACCCTCTAGTCATCCTAGTAAGGGGGTACGGAATGCCAAAAAACTCATTCACCACCGCAAAGCTCACAAACTCGGTCGGAATTGGCTCCCCTCCAAATCTAAGGCCCGAGATGGCCGTCTAGTTGGGGGAAGGACTGCATACTCCCCATAGCTCAGATGAAAACTGCCCATCTCAACATGAAACCACTGCACCAAAGTCTCAGCCAGCCCATGCCTCATGGAACAAGGTTGAATACTAAGGAAGGCCTCGAACCCCTACTTCATTAGAAAGGCGTGATAGAGTGCGTTAATAGAGGCATGAAACAAGTAAAGGGAAAATGAAGACCATGCCTCTTGGCTGCAAACCCTATCAGTACCATGTGCTCAAAATCAATGAAGACCTGTCCGCCAGTACACATAATATATACATACACACAAAACACACAAACACATACCAAACCAACAAACATAAGGGACAAGAAAAGCATACCTGACCCTTCCTTGCCTAAGAGGAAGAATGCCTCTTCAAATCATATTGTAGATGGGTGTCCTTAATGTTATCATCTATCTCTCTAGTATAGGCCTCCAAGCCGACCTGATGAGGTGGGAACCTCAGTCTACAACTCTTGCACCTAGAAGCACCAGGGCCTCCGCTAGCTACATCATCAGCCTCTAGATCAACCTCAACATCAAACATGAGCTTGTCTCCAAGCTCGTTGCCCCTTAAGCCTCCTCCTTCCTTAGTCCAAGGGAACTGTGAAGAACCTCCTCCCGAACTAGTACGGGACTAAGATAAGGCACTGGCTATCTCCACTAAACGTTGGCTCCAACTGCAATGTACTATATGTATGCCCCTAAGGGGCACAGTGTCATCACCTCCTTGATCAAAGCACCTCTAAAGGGTCCGCACAACCTACTCGCTAGCCAAAACAATGTCATCATCACTGTTGGATGAGTCCACTTGAGATGGAACAATGACGAGAGCCTTCCCACAATCTGCATTAGATCTCGACCCAGATTTAATTATTAAGCCCAAAAAATATGGCAATGCAAGCAAACAGGTAAGCATATCTAACCCTACTTCCTAATGTTGGTTATATTTGGTTTTGTATCTCATACAAAACACATAGCGGAAGCAACAAACAACAATCTATTTCATTCATGATTGATAACTTGCATTATGTAAATTTCAGAATTTGCGTACCTTGGTGCGGTGAAATTCAAAACAAAAGATTATAAGTCCTTGGGAACGCTTTTAATCTTCACTCCAATTCCACTTTACGCCCAAGAAGTGTGGTCTCTCAATCAATTTCCAAGGGAGAATAACTGAGTGGTTTCACTCGCACATACACACCACTTCACAATGGTGTCTCTCTTTTTCTCTAATCTCTTATAAAAAATCTGTATGTCTCTCCCTTTATATATAATTGATTATCTAATTGGGCCGGCCTATTGGGCCTTTCCAATTGGGCTTTAATGTGTGGCTTGGAGTGGGACCAAAAGGACCAATAAGACACTAGCTCCAATGGGCCTTGGGCTTTTTCTGTCAACTCTTGACAAGTCCAAAGTTACCATTAATTATATTTAATACCACTATATAAATATAATTGCACTCTAGGCCTTATTAATAAATTATATCCCAAAACTTTATTATACATGCAACTCCTTCATAAAATATTCGTAGTAATTCAAAGTCATAAATATAGGCTGTCACTTTAAAGATTACTACATCTTAATCCTTGAGTACCCGGTTTAATCCTTTTAAGTTATTCATTATATATTTATGAAATCCAATTTCATAAATATATACTTTAGTAATTTCTTACCAAAGTGGTTAGGCCTAACTCTCTGAATAACTAAACCCATTAAACTTATCTCAAGGGAATATTTTAAATCTCTATTAGGAGACTATGAATTCCATCTTGAGAATATATGTTCCATCAACACGCAATGTGGCTGCCCAACATACTGAGGTTTTGACCGTTACTTTAGATCTCACTCCTGATATATCAAAGCAACCTACACTTCATGATTAGGTCCATTATTCTCTCAGGATTAAGAGTTCATGCAAATATAAGTTGTGAAATTTATTATTCAATTGACAGTCGTTAGGAGAATAATAAATCTCACAGCTGTCCAATTCAATATGTCTTAACTCTTAAAACATATTAACACATCAACTAGAAGTCTCCACTTCCATGATCAAGACAAATCATCTTAGTTGATATGTTATAGTCTTCGCAGATGAAATGCCCAATTTCATCACCGACTACGAACTAAAATTCTGAGTTTACAAAGAACTTGTGACTTATATCTTCTGTGACTAAATCACATAAATCACATACGATGCATCTCATGGACTATATGATAATGTCTAAATATTCTTGTTACCATTATTTCAGATAATAATAAAACAACTTTATTAATCACAACATTAAGTCATACATAATGTCATACATAGCATCATACAATAGGATTTAAGGGCAATAATACTAACAATCTCCCACTTGCCCTAAAGACTATTGTGCACTAATCTAACTCCCATTCGCTCCAAATGTGACTCGAAGGTCCTTTGAGGCAAGGCTTTGGTAAAGGGATCTGCTAGATTATTTACACTTTCAATCTTTGCTACCACCACATCTCCACGAGCAATAATATCTCTAATGATGTGATATTTTCTCTCAATGTGCTTTCCTTTCTTGTGGTTCCTTGGATCTTTTGATTGTGCAACTGCACCACTATTGTCGTAAAACAATGTGATGGGAACTTGTTCCATTCTCATTACACCAAGGTCAGAAAGGAATTTCTTGAGCCATACAGCTTCTTTTGCTGCTTCACAAGCAGCAACATATTCTGGTTCCATGGTAGAGTCTGCAATACAAGATTGTTTGACACTCCTCTATGTTATGGCTCCCCCTTCCAAGGCGAATACACATCCTGATGTGGACTTTCTGAAATCTAGATCCGATTGAAAATCTGAATCTGTATAGCCAATGGGTATCAAATCCTCACACCGATAAACAAGCATATAATCTCTCGTTCTCCGTAGATACTTGAGAATATGCTTTACAGCTTGCCAATGTTTTGGTCCTGGATTTGATTGATATCGGCTGACCATGCCTACTGAATAACAAATATCTGGTCTAGTACAAAGCATGGCATACATGAGACTTCCTACTGCAGAAGCATAAGGAACTTGTCTCATCATATCTTTTTCCTCTTGAGTTTTGGGCCTTTGGTCATCAGATAGAGGAACTCCATGTCTGAAAGGAAGTAATCCCTTCTTGGAGTTTTGCATGCTAAACCGTTCTAGAACCTTATCTATATATCCAGCTTGTGATAAGCCTAACATCCTATTCTTGCGATCTCGCCAAAGCTTGATCCCTAGAATAAAGTTAGCCTCACCCAAGTCCTTCATATCAAATTGGTTTGACAACCAAAACTTTACTGATGACATTACCCCTACATCATTTCCAATGAGTAGAATGTCATCAACGTAAAGTACTAGGAACATTATTACTTTATCTCGATGTCTTTTGTACACACATGGTTCATCAAGATTTTGTTCAAAACCAAATGACTTGATTGCTTGATCAAATCTGATGTTCCATGACCTAGATGCTTGTTTAAGTCCATAAATGGACCTTTTTAACTTGCATACCATATGCTCTTGGTTCTTTGCTATGAAACCTTCTGGTTGCATCATATAGATTTCTTCTTCAAGATTGCCATTAAGAAATGCAGTCTTGACATCCATTTGCCAAATCTCATAATCATAATGAGCAGCAATGGATAAGAGAATTCTGATAGATTTAAGCATAGCTACTGGCGAAAAAGTTTCATCATAGTCAATACCTTCCTTTTGTGTATACCCTTTCGCCACTAGTCTTGCTTTAAAGGTTTCAACCTTTCCATCTACCCCTCTCTTCCTCTTGTAAACCCATTTGCAACCAACAGGTTTAATGCCATTAGGCGCCTTTACAAGATCCCAAACTTGATTGGAATACATGGAATCTAATTCAGATTTCATAGCTTTGATCCAATGATGTGCATCTATATCATTCATTGCCTCTTCATAAGTGTAGGGATCCGATTCAGCCTCTTCTGAGATAGCTTCATAAGTTTCTCCCAAACCTATGAATCTTATAGGAGGTCGAATAATTCTCCCACTACGACGAGGCACCTGTGTACTAGACGTCTTATGAGTAGTATCTTGTGGTGTATCCAATACAACCACATCATCCCTAATTTCATCTATTGGTTGTTCAACTAAAGGTTCATTCATTTCAGCCAAAACAACTTTATTTCTAGGATCAAAATTATTCATATAATCATCTTCCAAAAATTTTGCATGTGTGCTAACAAACACTTTGTTATCTTTATGATTATAGAATAAATAACCCTTTGTTTCTTTTGAATACCCTAAAAACAAGCATAATTCGGTTTTAGATTCCAACTTATCAGACTTCCTTTTCAACACATGTGCTGAACATCCCCAAATGTGGAGATATTTCATACTAGGCTTACGCCCACTCCACAATTCCTTAGGTGTGTTGGGAACAGATTTTGATGGAACTAAATTCAAAATATGCATTGCAGTTTTTAGTGCATATCCCCAAAAAGAAACCGGTAAAGTTGAGTAACTCATCATGGACCTAACCATTTCCAAAAGAGTCCTATTCCTTCTTTCTGCTACACCATTCTGTTGGGGAGTTCTAGGTGCAGTCAATTGGGATATAATCCCATTTTGAGTTAAGTAATCCTTGAAATCCCCAAGAAGGTATTCACCACCACGATCAGATCGAATGGCTTTTATGCGTTTACCTAATTGATTCTCAACTTCAGCCCTAAACTCTTTGAACTTTTCAAAGGCTTCGGACTTTCGTCTCATGAGGTACACATAACCATATCTAGAGTAATCATCAGTAAAAGTGATGAAATACTCGTAACCTCCTTTTGCTTGGGTTGACATAGGACCACATACATCTGTATGAACTAATTCAAGCAGCTCTTGAGCTCTTCTACCTTTTGCTTTAAAAGGTCGTTTGGTCATTTTTCCTTCCAAACAAGATTCACAAACTGGAAATTCATCAAAGTCCAATGGCTCTAAAAGTCCATCTTTGATCAGTCTTTGAATTCTATTTGGATTAATATGACCCAAACGCAAGTGCCAAAGATATACTTCATTAGTAGAAGGAAACTTTCTCTTTAATGATTTTACATGAGAGTTATGATCTAATTCAGAATTATATAATTCATGCTTATCAGGAGTTAAAATATAAAGACCATCCACAATATTGCCAGAACAGATAAACACTTTATCCTTCTTTATTACAACATTGTCTTTTAGGATAACATAATATCCATGTTTACCTAAATAAGTTGCAGAAATTAAATTTCTACGAACATTAGGTACATACAAACAGTCTTCCAATACTAAAACTCTAGATTCAAAACATAAATTAAACACTCCAATAGCTACAACTGGAATCTTGCTCCCATCAGCCAAGGTAAGAAACATTTCCCCTTCATTCAGCTTTTTGGTCTCCTGAAACCCCTGCAAGCATTTGCAGATATGATTAGTACAACCTGAATCCACACACCAGGAATCTGTGGGATTCTGTACCAAACATGTTTCAAGAAGGAATATGCTTTTCATACCTTTATTCTTGGCAGCCTTAAATATTGGACAATTCCTCTTCCAATGTCCTTTCTCACCACAATGGAAACATTTTCCTTTGGTTTTCTTTCCTTTGTTGGCAACTCCTAAGGCAACTTGCTTACCATCTTTCTTAGTGAAGTTCTTCTTCTTCTTCTTCTTCTTACCTTTGCCTTTCGACTTAGGTTGAGAAGTAGAAGCTTCACCAACATTGGCTTCAACACTAGAAGTACCAAGGATGCCTTCCGCCGCTACCAACTCATTCATCAATTCAGACAATGTATAAATCTTTTTGTTCATATTATAGTTAAGTCTGAATTCCTTGAATGATTCTGGTAGTGACTGGAGTATCATATCCACTTGGGATTCTCCATCAATATCGGCACCTAAAACTTCTAATGTATTCAGATTAGAGATCATCCTAAGACAATGCTCCCTCACTGAAGTACCTTCAGCCATTTTGGTATTATAAATTTGCCTCATAGTTTCTTGCCTAGCAGAACGGCCTTGCTCACCAAACATCTCCTTCAGACTGAGCATAATGTCCGAAGCTAGTTCTACATCCTGCATTTGATGCTGTAGAACATTTGAAATAGATGCTAGGATATAGCACTTAGCCATCTCATTAGATTTTTGCCAACGATCATATCGCTGTTTTTCCTCAAAAGGAGCATCTAATGATGGAAAGCTAGGACATGGTTGAGTAAGCACATATTTGTGCTCTTCAGCAGTAAGAACAATGTCCAAGTTTCTTTTCCAGTCAACATAGTTGGATCCAGTCAGTTTGTTTTGATTAAGTATAGCAACAAGTGGGCTAAATGATGCCATGATTTTAAATCTGAAAATAATAAACATGAATATAATAAGTAAACTAGACATTATCAATTTAGCATATAAACATATATTATGGAACCTTATAAAACCATAAAATAATATATGCAACGACAAACCAATCCATGTCTATAATTCCTTGGTAGCAAGTTTATTATAAACACATTAATTGATTGAGAACTATTCTCATTATTAGTGCTATCATGATAACTCTTATCATACACTAATAATATGCCGCATTAGCTTTAGCCTCTAAGTGACAATGACATAGCTCCTTTGGGAGGTTAACATTGCACTCAGTCTAGTGTACACCATTATCTAGAATCATGTGTAACCACATTTCATCTCCCTTATAATGTTTAAACTTGTAGTACCATGGAACAAAACACCCTCCTTTGGGATCGCGAGGCATATACGCCAAGACGAGGTGCTTGTCCACACTACTTTAAACAGGTTAGTTCAATCTCGTAGGACTTGAAGTAAACACCCTCCTTTGGGATCACAAGGCATATACGCCAAGATAAGGTGCTTACCCACACTACTATGAACCGATAATGGAGGCCATGAGATCCAACCCTTGTATCTCTCTCCCACTAGATATTTTTAATTAAAGGTTTTTATGATCAAGAACCATATTAATGCTAGAAACCCTTGAAAACATAATCCTAATCTCATTAGGAATAAATTTCATTGAATGAATATTTTAATCCTAACATTAATATATATATATATATATATATCCATGTATCTCTATATGAATTGCAACATATGAAATACACCTTAATATATGAATCCAAGGCATCCAAGGCATGTAAAATTTGAATGCATATGAACATTGTATCACTACCTTACATCAATAATCCGAATGCCTATGAATCCATATATATATATATTGGATGAATCCTTTATAAACTATTAATATATGCATGTGTCATCCAATCCGTATAAACATATGCATGTTTCATCCTATAAGCACATGACAATTTAATGTTAATTGTTTATAGGATGGCCAAGCGGTGCAATAACTAAATACATGCATATGAATCCATATAAAATTATATATATAATATACGGATTGATGAATCCTTGTACCACTTCCTTATATTTGTCAATTCAACAATTCAATAATGTTCAATTAACTCAATATAACCAAGTGGTGTAATAATGTCCAACCAATGCAATCATTTGGTCCGTGCACTTGACAGTTATTTCAATAACTGTATCCAAACAACTAGAAGTTTATGGAAACTTCAATCTATATGTAACCGAATGGTTCTTGTTATATAACAAAGATTCAAGAGAATCCTTGAAGATAACAAATTCATCCATAGGCCATGATACAGTGCCTTTCAATCCCGAAACAGTTCCTTTCAATCCGTGGGCTATTATACTTTCATCAAGGCGGTTATTTGAATAACTATATCCAAATAACAAATCTTCTAAAAGTCTATAGCCAAGGGATAAACTTCGAAACTGACAATTAGATTCATATAACCATATCCAGGCAATGAATAAGTCTCGGCATCAAACCAATGCAATATGATTGTCATCATCATGAACGGTTATCTTAATGACTTTCAATAACTATACTTGAAACAACGTTAAACATCAAGAAACCGTTTTTCCTTTTATTCTAAAATCCAATCACATGCTATACAATCATGATATGAAAACCTGGCTCTGATACCAATTGTTGGTTATATTTGGTTTTGTATCTCATACAAAACACATAGCGGAAGCAACAAACAACAATCTATTTCATTCATGATTGATAACTTGCATTATGTAAATTTCAGAATTTGCGTACCTTGGTGCGGTGAAATTCAAAACAAAAGATTATAAGTCCTTGGGAACGCTTTTAATCTTCACTCCAATTCAACTTTACGCCCAAGAAGTGTGGTCTCTCAATCAATTTCCAAGGGAGAATAACTGAGTGGTTTCACTCGCACATACACACCACTTCACAATGGTGTCTCTCTTTTTCTCTAATCTCTTATAAAAAATCTGTATGTCTCTCCCTTTATATATAATTGATTATCTAATTGGGCCTTTCCAATTGGGCTTTAATGTGTGGCTTAGAGTGGGACCAAAAGGACCAATAAGACACTAGCTCCAATGGGCCTTGGGCTTTTCTGTCAACTCTTGACAAGTCCAAAGTTACCATTAATTATATTTAATACCACTATATAAATATAATTGCACTCTAGGCCTTATTAATAAATTATATCCCAAAACTTTATTATACATGCAACTCCTTCATAAAATATTCGTAGTAATTCAAAGTCATAAATATAGGCTGTCACTTTGAAGATTACTACGTCTTAATCCTTGAGTACCCGGTTTAATCCTTTTAAGTTATTCATTATATATTTATGAAATCCAATTTCATAAATATATACTTTAGTAATTTCTTACCAAAGTGGTTAGGCCTAACTCTCTGAATAACTAAACTCATTAAACTTATCTCAAGTGAATATTTTAAATCTCTGTTAGGAGACTATGAATTCCATCTTGAGAATATATGTTCCATCAACACGCAATGTGGCTGCCCAACATACTGAGGTTTTGACCATTACTTTAGATCTCACTCCTGATATATCAAAGCAACCTACACTTCATGATTAGGTCCATTATTCTCTCAGGATTAAGAGTTCATGCAAATATAAGTTGTGAAATTTATTATTCAATTGACAGTCGTTAGGAGAATAATAAATCTCACAGCGGTCCAATTCAATATGTCTTAACTCTTAAAACATATTAACACATCAACTAGAAGTCTCCACTTCCATGATCAAGACAAATCATCTTAGTTGATATGTTATAGTCTTCGCAGATGAAATGCCCAATTTCATCACCGACTACGAACTAAAATTCTGAGTTTACAAAGAACTTGTGACTTATATCTTCTGTGACTAAATCACATAAATCACATACGATGCATCTCATGGACTATATGATAATGTCTAAATATTCTTGTTACCATTATTTCAGATAATAATAAAACAACTTTATTAATCACAACATTAAGTCATACATAATGTCATACATAGCATCATACAATAGGATTTAAGGGCATTAATACTAACACCTAACACATATCATGCATCATCATACCAAAATGTCATGTTATCTAAAAAATGTCAAGGTTTTCAAAATATCTCTCTCAAGATTCAAATTCAACAATGACCATTTAATCCTATCTCTTTTGCCTCAAAAGTATTCAAAGTTTTCAAAATACCATTCTCTCAAGATTCAAATTTGACAATGGCCATTTAATCCTATCTCTTTTGCCTCAAAATTATGTCAAGGTTTTCAAAATACCTTTCTCTCGAGATTCAATTTCGGTAGCGACCGTTTAATCCTATCTCTTTTGCCTCAAAGGTATTCAAAGTTTTTAAAATACCTCTCTCTCGGGATTCAGATTCGACAACAACCTCTTAATCCTATCTCTTTTGCCTTAAAAGTATTCAAGGTTTTCAAAATACCCCTCTATCGAGATTCAGATTCAACAATGACCGCTTAGTCTCATTAAGATTCAGATTCGACAGCAATCATTTAATCCTATGCCTTCTTCAAGATTCAGATTCGGTAGCAACCGTTTAGTCTTATCAGGATTCAAAATTAGCATTGACTGTTTAATCCTACGCCTTCCTTGAGATTTAGATTTGACAGTGATCATTTAGTCATATCAGGATTCAGATTTGGCAGTGACCGTTTAATCCTATGCCTCTATCGAGATTCAGATTCGGCAGTGACCGTTTAGTCTTATTAGGATTCAGATTCAGCAACGATTGTTTAATCCTATACCTTCTTCGAGATTCAGATTCGGGGCCGATCGTATAGTCTCATCAGGATTCAGATTTGGCAACAACAATTTAATCCCATGCCTTCTTTAAGATTCAGATTCGGCAGTGACCGTTTAGTCTCATCAAGATTCAGATTCGGCAGTGATTGTTTAATCCTATGCCTTCCTCGAGATTCAAATTCGACAGTGATCATTTAGTCTTATCAAGATTCAGATTCGGCAACAACCGTTTAATCCTATACCTCTATCGAGATTCAAATTCGGTAGTGACAATTTAGTCTCATCAGGATTCAGATTTGGCAACAATCATTTAATCCTATGCCTTCTTCGAGATTCAGATTTGGGGGCAACCATTTAGTCTTATCAGGATTCAAATTTGGCAACGACCATTTAATCCCATGCCTTCTTTAAGATTCAGATTCAGCAACGACTGTTTAGTCTCATCAGGATTCAGATTCGGCAGTGACCATTTAACCTATGCCTTCTTCGAGATTCAGATTCAGCAAGGATCATTTAGTCTCGCTAGGATTCAGATTCGGCAGCAGCCATTTAATCTTATGCCTTCTTTGAGTTTCTCATCGGGATTCAGATTCGGCAACAACTGTTTAATCCTTTGTTTTCCAAAACTACCCTTACTCAAAATTCCATTGTTCTCATGTTTTCAATCTCCCAAAATTTTCCATTTTTATCATGCATAGTTTCTTATGTCTACCTAGCTTTTCTCTTAGTTTTCATAGTGCTTCATGTGTTTCATAGCATCCAACATATGTAGGTTCATCTATGCTACTCAAACATGTGAACAAAATATTTTCCAACATCATCATGGCATAGATGATAAAATATATATATATATATATACATATATATATATATATATATATAGATATGAAAAAATACCAAAAATAAAATAAGTGCTAGCACACTTTTCTAGTTGTGTTGTTACCAACATATCTGCAAAAAAAAAATAAATAAATAAAGAGAAAGAGAAAATAGACACCAACTAAAGTGTAGAACAGAAGGCTGAAGCTGCAAACCAGAGCTGAAAGCTGGACCCGCTAGGCCGCGACTTGCTCTAGAAAATTTTTTAGAAGTAAGAATTCAAAGAAATGAAGTTAGAATGGTCAAAATGAGGCTTTTAGGCCCATCGTACGGCCTGGGCAGCCCAGCGCACCTTTAGTGGCCACTGGTCAATGTTAACCAGTTAACCGTTAACCAAAAAAAAATATCTTTAACCCAACACCAAGGATCAAGCCAAAAGAAATTTTTTTGGACCAACTACAGCAGGTCAACCTTGTCAGGTAAGACTAGTCTTGGCCTATGAACAGTGCAGTTTTTGCACACAATTTTGGGGCAACAAAATGCTGAATTACATTCTTTATCTGACACCTCTCATTGCACACAAGATGTTAGATAAAGAAGAGACAACTGTAGATACCGTATTTTTTCTACCCTCAATTTGCATGCCAAACCCTGAAAATTCCAAAAAATATAAACTTTTCTCCAAGGGGTTGCAAAAGCATCTAGATTGATGTGGCATAACTCATTCCGGCATCGGAGCACTCAAAGTGTCATTTTAGGTCAAATTGACCAAAATGCCCATAATCAACCTAGGGTTGACCGAATGTCAAAATTCATCAAAACCACTCCAAAACAACATTTCTCATGTTTTTACATCAAACCTGAGCTATTTGGATATTTTCATCAACTTTGACCAAGTTTGACCTAAAGTTGACTCTCGAGGGCCCCAAAAACCCTAATTTTGATCCAGCTATTAAAATGGGTTAAGACTAGTATCATTGCAAAGATCATTGAATTCCTTTTCCAATTACTATTCATAGGTCAAAACTGGATTTAAAAGAGTGGAGATATCTTGAAAACAATGCAAAGCGCGTTAGCTCACTTCCTGAGGCCATAACTTTTGATCCAACCGTTTGATTTTCAGGTTCTCTAGTGTTCCAGAAACTACACATCCGGCCCTTTCCAAAGACACCAAGATTAACCAAATCTAAGTCCAAAAGGCCTCCATCAAGCCATTCCAAGTTGGTGGCCACTAAGTGGTTGTCGAAGCTAAAGAGTCACCTTTTTAATATAAATACCCCTAGACCCCCCCTCAAATAAAATTAAAAAAAAAAATGAAATTGGGTAATTCGGAGGCAATTTTCCACAGTTTCGAGCTAGTCTCCATGATTTCTAAAGCTTCAAAACTCAAGTTAGTATGGCCTTCTACTACTTTAATGGCTGCCAAGGAGATGCTCAAATTTTGCTATCAGTTAGGCCAAGGCCTCGATGCCATAGGACATGGAAATGCTTCTCTGATTGAACTCCCAGACAATAAAGGAGGATTCGGTCTAAGCTACGACCCCTCCGATGAAGAAATTTTCTAGGCTTCCAGAGGAAAGAAAAGGAAGTGCACTGGCCAAGGGATGTCCATTCCCCACGTCAAGGTCACTTTTCCGATTCTGGTTGAGGTCATCAGATCAGAAATGGCACAGGAATCATGCGAGGAGGATTCAAATCTATCTTGTCTCATCTGCTTATGTCATGAAGAATTCTCAATGAATGCTGTCATATCCCCCGAGAATGATCTGACTTCTACTATTAGGCCCTTTTGTGACAGGCGAGACAGTAGGTCATTAGACCTTCGAGCCCTGCTTTGTGGTTACACCGGCTGGGTAAGGAGTGTTCCATCATCGTGTGGTTAGGTCCTCCAATTGCTCGAAAGAGTTGGAATAGCATATCTAGTTTGTTTTGCATGTTTATTTCCTATTTTCTACATTACTTGTTTGTATTTTCCCAGTTTATTTCCCAAAAAAAAAAAAAAAAATCCTTTTATCATTATCAAGCATGAACTTTGTTATCCCCCTATCTATAACTCATTAATGAAATTATCCAACATATTATTCAGGAAATTCTTGCATTTATCTCTTTATTTGCTTTCCTATGAATATGTGTGTGCAAATTATCTTATGTTTCTTTGTATATGTTTGGTTCTATAGGATCTATTCTAATTCCCAAGCAGGTACATCGTCCTATTACCATAACGAGGATATTGATGATGAGTATGAGACAATAGAGTTGGATCACGATGTTGAAGGATTAGAGGAGATTCTAAATTTACCTCATGATATTTTGGAAGCTCTAAATAGAGAGAGCAAAGGGTACAGGCCCAATATAGAAGAAACTGAAGTGATTAACCTTGCCAACGAATGAGAGAATGAAAAACTCGTCAAGATTGGGGTGAACTTTCCTAAAGACATTAAGCCTGAGCTCATAGCGCTACTCAAAGAGCTCAAAAACATATTTGCTTAGACCTACCAAGATATGCCAAGGTTAGATACTAAGATTGTTGTGCACAAAATTCCAGTTAAACTCAAATTCCCCCCCCCCCCAACCAATGCGGCAAGCCCTTCGAAGGATGAAATCTAAGATCATTTTGAAGATCAAGGAGGAAGTAGAAAAGCAGTTTGAAAGCCGGTTTCCTTACCACGATAGCCTATTCAAATTGGGTCGCCAACATTGTTCCCATGCCTAAGAAAGATGGGAAAGTACGCATATGCATTGATTATAGAGATTTGAACTAGGCCAGCCCTAAGGACATTTTCCCATTACTGCATACCAATACACTAATCGATAATACCACTACCAACATGTTATTCTCCTTTATGGATGGATTCTCGAGTTATAATCAGATCAAGATGGCCGAAGAATACAAAGCCAAGACAGCATTCAAAAATTATTAGGGAACCTATGCATATGATGTCATGCCATTCGACCTAAAGAATGCTAGTGTTACTTATCAGCAAGCCATGGTAACCTTGTTCCATGATACGATGCATAAAGAGATTGAAGTCTATGTAGACGATATGATTGCCAAATCCTGCACTTCCAAGGATCATTTGATAGATTTGAGAAAGTTGTTCAAGCGCCTTATCAAGTACAGATTGAGACTAAACCCTAACAAGTGCGTCTTCAGAGCTAGCTCAGGGAAATTGCTTGGCTTTATGGTTAGCCAAAGAGGAATCGAAGTGGACCCAACAAAAGTCCAAGCCATCTAGGACATGCAAACACTACAAAGCAAGAAACAAATTTGCAACTTCTCAGGAAAGGTCAATTACATAGCTCGTTTCATAGCTCAATTAACCACCACATGTGATCTGTTGTTCAAGCTCTTAAAGAAAGACGCAAAGATAGAATGGACAGATGAGTGCCAAGCAGCCTTTGACAAGATCAAGCAGTATTTGTTGAACCTTCTTGTTTTGGTTCCCCCAACACTGAGATATCCGTTAATCCTTTACCTAGCGGTACAAGAAACTCCATGGGCTGCATGTTAGGCCAATTAGCTGAGCCTGACTAGAAAGAAAGGACGATTTACTACTTAAGCAATAATTTCATCAGTTATGAGATCAACTACATTGCCATTGAGAAGACGTGTTGCACCTTAGTGTGGACCTTGCATAAATTACAACAATACATGCTCTACTACACCACATGGCTCATTTCCCGCATGGATCCCATTAAGTACATCTTTGAAAAGCCAACTCTTACAAGAAAGATCTCCCGTTGGCAAATGCTGCTCTCTGAGTTCAACATTGTGTTTGTGACAAGAAAGGCCATCAAGAGCCAAGCCATAGTTAACTGCCTAGCAGACCAGCTGTTGAATGATCCAGAACTTTCAGGATCCCTCTTCCCTGATGAGGATGTCATGGCACTAGAGCCAGAACTAGACAATGTGGAACCGTGGCGTTGGAAGCTTTATTTCAATAAAGCCACCAATTCTACTGGAAATGGAGTGGGAGCAATTTTAGTTTCCCCCAATAGCCAGCAAATCCCTATTTCAATCAAGCTGAATTTTGATTGCACCAATAATGCCATAGACTATGAAGTGTGCATAGTCAGCCTACAAGTGGCCCTAGAGTTCGATGCCTATAACTTAAGTGTCTTTGGAGATTCCCTGTTGATCATCTCCCAAATTGAAGGAAAATGGCAAGCCCGAGGCACCAAGTTGATTTCGTATCAGAAATGTGTCAACTGCTTGATTTCGAAATTCCAAGACATCACATTTGCCTATTTGCCCCGAGCATACAACCAGTTTGCAGATGCCTTGGCTGCCTTGGCTAGCATGGTCAAGTTATCAGAAGGAGATGATATGTGGCAATTGCGTATAGAAGTCCGTGGCATCCCAACCTATTGCATGAACATTGAAGAATGCATGAGTGTTGAAGTCAAAGCCGACGGAAAGCCATGATACCACAATATCAAGGCTTATATCAAGAACAGTGAATACCCGTCCGATGTAACAGACAATGAAAAGAAGTTTATTTGGCACATGGCTTGCCAATTTTTCTTGAGTGGAGAAGTCCTATACAAGAGGAACCACGATTTTACCCTACTTTGATGCATAGATGTCTCTGGGCTAATCATCTTATGGAAGAGATGCATGAAGGCCTACTCGGAGCTCATGACAGTGGACCTCTATTGGCCCACAAGATTACAAGAGCCAGTTACTATTGGCTCACCATGGAAAGTGATTGCATTAAACATGTAAGGACATGCCACCATTGCCAGGCCTATCAAGACAAGAAGAATGCTCCTCCTCAGCCTTTACACTCTTTAGCAGCACCGTGGCCCTTCTCAGCTTGGGGTATGGATGTAATTGGATCCATGATTCCGAAAAACTTCAAATGGTCATGAGTACATCTTAGTGGCCATTGATTATTTTCCAAAGTGGGTGGAAGCCACTTCATACAAAAGTGTTACTCAAGTAGTGGTAGCCTTGTTCTTAAAACATAACACTATTTGCCGCTAGGCGTGCCAAGAGAGCTCATTACAAATAATGGGGCAAACCTCAATGGGAAAATGATCCAGCAACTCTACCAACAATTCAAGATCAAGCACAGAAATTCAGCTCCCTATCGCCCTCAGATGAATGGTGCAGTGGAAGCTGCTGACAAGAACATAAGGAAAATCTTAGTGAAGATGACAAACACATACAAGGATCCGTACGAGTACTTACTGTTTGCTTCACGTGCATATTGCACTTCTGTTTGAACAAAGCTGTCAAGAGTTGAATGGGCATATTCTTGATATGAATAACTGAACATGATAGATGAAAAGCACATGACCGCAATGTGCCATGGACAGTTGTACCAACGCTGCGTCGAGCAAGCATTCAATAAGAAAGTTAGACTTAGGGTCTTCGAAGAAGGTGATCTAGTCCTGAAGAAGCATAACCAGGCCATGCCTGATCATAAAGGAAAGTTTGCCCCAACTTACGAGGGCCCATATGTAGTAAAAAAAGGCCTTTTCCGAAGGAGACTTGATTCTAGCCGACATGGATGGGCAAGACTTCAATATGCCCACTAATTTTGACGCCATCATACAGTACTTTGCATGAAGGAGCCTCTCAGTGCACCTCATTTCCATATTTTTATGTTAACAAAAAACAAAAACAAAAACAGAAAAAAACAAAAACAAAAAAAAAGGAACAAAAAAAAAATGTAGAAAGGTAGATATAAATCCCTAAAGGGCGGTCTACATAAAAGGAAAGCAAAAGAAAAAGTGTGAGATAGCCTACTAGATTGAAAACCTGAAATGGCAATCTAGGCAAAAATTAAGGCAATCAAAAGTCAGTTGAACTACGTGATGACCAGATCCTTTCTAATGGAGGTACATAGGTAGCCATCTTGGTTCGGTCACATCTTAAAAGAAAAATCATTCATTTGAATCCCTTCGGATATATGATCAAGATCTGAAGATTAGATGGATGCAGTGTCCAAGACAAGATATGAAGACACTTTCAAGATCACTCTCTGTCTACAATACTGCCACAACCCGATGGTTTGCTCAAGATGTTCTAGCTCATACCAATAGGAAATGTACCTCAATGGGAAAAGGGAAAGATCCATCTAGAACAGGATATATCCTTGGAAAAATAATATATTGATGAGTATGGATTTTACATTTATTAGTTATTTGTATAATCTTGCATTTTCAAAGCATTTGCCTACATATTCATTAACATGCATGTATTGTGCCATTCAGTTTCTTTTGTACATTCTGATACCAAAACATGAAACCTCATCTCATAAATATATCCTAAATATCATCATAAACATCTCTCTCCACCATCTCTTAGTTTCTAAGCATGCCTAATAGACTAGACTATGCTTTAAGAACTCGAACAAAAAGAGGAAGGCCTTATGCAATTGCCAAGCAATTTACAAAGGACCTTTCCATACATGGTGGGATATTAACTACATAGCTCATGTGTAGACACAAAATAAGCAAAAAAGAACACTAGCAAGTCAAACATGGCCTAAGAAATCAGACACGGCCTGGCACAATCTCCCAAAACCAGTACGGAGAATCGAGTCATCATAAGCATGAGTGCAAAGTAACCCAGCTACATCAAAACCTAGGTCCCTAGTAACCCCTCTGAGTCTGTCATGTGAATGTCGAAGACAAACAAGCTCCCTCTCCATCACGGAATCAAAAGTAGGCCCCTATCTCTCGATTTCTAGCAAAGCTTGCAAGGTGCCCACCTCTGCAGTAGCAACTCTCAAAGCCTCCTCCCTCTTAGCCAACTCAATCTAAAGGCGACAGAAGGCCAACTACAACTCATTAGGTTCATCACCCTCTCTCCCATACTCCATTCCCAAAGTGGAATGAATGTAGGCCTCCAGTACTAGCTCCTATGCTCAGCCATTGGCCCTGCTACTATTCTCGGCCCTGCCGGCCTCCAGTGTAGCCCTCTCCTCAACCCAAGTACGATCCAAAGTGGCAAACCTCTGAGTAAGATCCACAAGCTTATCCTCCAAACTCGCAACCCGAGATCTCAGCTGAACACACTCTGCCTCTGTGCCGGGAAGGACTGACCCTCTCCGATCAAGCTCCACCCTAAGAGTAATGAGCTCACTCTTATGTGCACTACTCATCTTCTCAATATCGTTCATAAGGGTATCAGCCAACTCCCTACAATAGTCTCTATCCCTGACGGCCTCCATCAGATCCATAAAGGCCCTCTTAAACCCTGCTCTCAAAATCCAAAGTATAGTCCCTCAAAACATCAGCTGGAAGTGGCAACTCGACTGGTAATGATAAGTTAAACACAAACCTGTGATCTCTGGTGTCTCGCCACACTCTAAACTCAATTAGAAAACCACTCTTGGTCATCCCTAGAACAAAGAAGGAAGTTAATGCTCGACTTGTGCGCCTCCCAAAAATCGAAGGCACGCCCTGTCACTACCATATCAACATCCACGCGCCCATACTCGCAAGTGACAACAAAGAGATCACTAAGTCAAGGGATATGCTGGATACCCCTAAATTGTCACGTGGCCATGCCAAAAAATATCCCATGCACCCCTAGATACCTACTAGGGGAATGCCAAGTAAACCAACGCAATAGGTCTACCCCTACCATCTATTGATACCTCCATTTGACTCTCCAAGTCCAATCAGTGGGACTCAGGCTGCACAAGTACTTCAGCCAACCCTCAGTATCCCTAGAAAAAGGAAGATCAAGAACTACAGTATCGTAGACTCTACTCCTACTCGCAAATCCCTCAAGCTAATCTCTGGCAATAACACTCAGGTGGCTAGAGAACCACAACTGTAATAGATGAGCACAGCAACCTAGCCTACCCTTGTCAGTCTCTCGACACAAAGACAAGGACCTAATGGTCTCAGAAAGTAGAGCAAGAATGAAAAAGGTACCATGAGGTAGGGCACTCACCAAAAGAAGAAATACAAAATTGACAACTCTTGATGATGAAGGAAACAACACTACACCAAAAAAGGCCACCAAGAAGGCCTAACACCAGTAGGATGTCCACCACTCCTTTAAGTCCATAAAGTCATCTCGGTAGCCAACATGGTACTCCAATGAGTGGAACTAATCATACAGGAAATTAAAGGACATGCTCCCTCCTATCCCACTACCATACAAAGTCAGTGCCTCCACAACAGGCCTCTTTAAGCCCAACAGATCAATGAATCTCTTGCGATAGCTTGGCCACACTGACGGAACAAAAATAGTGCTCAGAGGGGTTGAAAGAGAAAGAAAATGATCATTCTCCTCCAAAGTGGGCACCAGATCAACATCTCCAACGGTGACACATCTCAAGACAGGGTCCTAACAAGAGGTAATGACCTCTAACAAATGCCAGTCCAATGAGGTGTGAAGAAGAGCAGTAGCATCTCCGAGAAGTTGTCGGATGAATGCTTGGTCACTCCAAGAAAAGGAGCTCAACCACACCTCCTAAGCTTATTCTCATAGTAAAACTCCCTCTCAAGCTCAACTAGAGTGTCGTAGGAGTGAGCACTAAGAGCATCCATGAATGGATCTTGCTAAATCTAATGATCTAATGAGAATCTTGTGAAAAATGATGAAACATAGTGTTTTCTACACGTTTTGGGTGAAGAAAAGGGTAGAAGAAGACCCTAGAAAATCGTAGACTAGAATGAGTTGAGGCTGGGCTGAACCCAACCTTTTATGCACGAAAATTGAGGTGGCGCACCTTATAGGGCCGTCAACCCTCGGGACACGTGCCAGGGCATTTCAACCTGCAGGCATAAACCCCTATGTATTTTGACCACTACTCCTCTATTTGGGATGTTTTTTACTGCCTTAGAGCAAAGATTCCTCTGTTTTAGCACCCACCACAGTGCATAGTCCGCCCAGCAGTGAACCGAATTGTCAGAAACTCTCTCTTATGCAATCGAGACTACACAAATCCTACACTAGGGTAGTTTATCTTTGTGCATCTCATTCAGCACTTCCAGACATCTTGAACCTCATTTTTCTAAGCCCGGTTCACCCAGTTTAAGGGTCAGTTCAGCTGTAGTAATTCGAGTTCACAACAAACACTAGAGCCTGTTCTCAGCCGTGCGACAACTTTTTCAACTTATTTTGGGGAAAGAGGGAGTCATTTCCCATAAGGTCACCCCAAGAAACCTGTCTTTGAATTTATAGCCGACCCGGGCGATAACAGGAGCAATCAATCCATACCGCCACATGGCATGTCTAAGGAGATTTTGTTCAGAATGTCCGCATTCATTACCAACATTTGGTATGGTCTATGAAGTCAAGGCCATTTTCAGCCAGCCTGCAGGCTTGGAACCCTGCAAAACCCTAAATTGGGGCAATTTATTTTGCGTGGTTCCCTTCACCTTATCCAATATACCAGAATGGGTCTGTCCTGCTAAGGATGTGTCCCTCATGTCAAGAATCGCATGAAACCCTAAACTGGGGTAGTTTATTTCACGCAGTCTCTCCATTCTCTCTCCCCCTAGTGGGACGATCATTGTCAAAATCCACTGATAAACCCATGAAACTACAGTGCAATACAAATGAGTGTGACACAAGCTGGTTCAAAACCACCATCTATGATGAAAATGCGATAGTGCATGCATACAGGAGCAGCCCTTTGAAATGCGACACCCAGAATCATACATGTAACTCCTACCTAAAGGCATTGTTTTGTGTGAATAGTAGCAACTCTCTCAAAGGCAATTTTCCAGAATCACACATTTAATTCCTACCTGGAGGCATTGTTTCTTGCACACATCGGAAGCCCTCCCAAAGGTGATTTTTCTATGGTTGTATATGTAAGTCCTAATCAGAGGCATTGTTTCTCCTACGCCAGTAGTAGCTCTCTCAAAGGCAATTTTCTAGAGTTATGCATGTAAGTCCTGCCTAGACGCATTGTTTTTCACACATGTTAGTAGCCCACTCAAAGGCAATTTTCTAGAGTTATGCATGTAAGTCCTACCCAAAGGCATTGCTGCTCACACACGTCAGCAACCCTCTCAAAGGCAACTTTTCTATGGTGATACAATAGCCCTCTCAAAGGTGATTTCCTAGAGTTATGCATGTAAGCCCTACCAAAAGGCATGGCTTCTCACATATGCCAGTAGCCCTTTTAAAGGCAACATCCAAAACTGTACAAGTAAGTCCTACCTAGAGACATTGTTTCTTACACACATCAGTAACCCTTTTAAAGGCAACATCCAGAATCATACATGTAAATCCTACTTGGAGGCATTGTTTTGTGTGAACATCAACAACCCTATCAAAGGCAATTTTCTAGAGTTATGCATGTAAGTCCTACCTAGAGGCATTGTTTTTGACACACTTTAGTAGCCATCTCAAAGGCAATTTTTCTATGGTTGTACATGTTAGTCCTAATTAGAGGCATTGTTTCTCCTACCCTAGTAGTAGCCCTCTCAAAGGTGATTTTTTAGAGTTATGCATGTAAGTCCTACCTAGAGGCATTGTTTTTCAAACACATTAGCAGCCCTTTCAAAGCCAACTTTTCTATGATTGTACATGTAAGTCCTAACCAGAGGCATTGTCTTTCATATACATCAGCAACCCTCTCAAAAGAAATTTCCTAGAACTATGCATGTAAGTCCTAATCAAAGGCATTGTCTTCATGTATATCAGTAGCCCTTTTAAAGGCACTTTTCCTAAAGTTATACATCAGCCCTCTCAAAGGCAGTTTCCAGAATCATACATGTAAGTCCTAACAAGAGGCATTGTTTTGTACGTACACCATGAAGCTACAAAGAGATAATGTCATACATCAAGGCCCACTGTGGGACAATATAATACGCACAGTGGGCCTTGATGTATGACATTATCTCTTTGTAGCTTCATGGTGTACGTACAAAACAATGCCTCTTGTTAGGACTTACATGTATGATTCTGGAAACTGCCTTTGAGAGGGCTGATGTATAAGAGGCCTATTAAGAGGCGATACATCATATACATACACAACTGGCCCACCATGGGGTGATGTCTACAAGATACATGAAGAATACATGTATGCCCACGTTGGGGTACATCATGCTACAATAGAAAGCTAATCTACTAGGAATCGTCATCCCTAAAGGAGTCACTAATAAAATGATCAGCATCATCATCATAATCAACATCATCATCATCATCATCAGCATCACCATCATTGCCTGTAAGAGGACCGGTGGAAGGACCTACTCCGCCTGAAGTGCCTAGAGTGTACCCGGGGTCCATGATCAAAATGGCTTTGTAGAACTCAAGTCATCTGCTCACTAGCAGAAACAATCTCATCATCAAAAGAAGAGTCCCCGTGGGTCATAAGATAAACGGGGGCCTTCCTCGTCTCCTTTGGAACTTATCCTCCATGACAAAATCTGCAAAACAGCAAGAGGTCCAAACATAATTGGTAAGCCCATAGGTCAAATGGCAACACAAGTCGACTAACACTATTTTAAAAATGTGCAGGTCTGTACCCAACACACAGCTGCAAAGGACACCAATCGGGACTACTATTCAGATATCCTTTATTCCTACCCTGCCTAAGACCAAGACTGCTATTCAAATATCCTCTATTTCTACTGGCCAAAACCAGGATTGTTATTCAGATATCCTCTATTTCTACTTGACACAAATCAGGACTGCTGTTTAGATATCCTTTGTTCCTACCCAACCTAAGACCAAGACTACTATTCAAATATCCTTTGTTTCTACTTGGCAAAAATCAGAATTGCTATTTAGATATCCTCTGTTTCTACCTAACACAAATCGAGACTGTTGTTCAGATAACCTCTGTTCCTACCCAATCTAAGACCAAGACTGCTATTCAAATATCCTCTATTTCTACTTGGCAAAAATTAGGACTGCTATTCAGATATCCTTTGTTTCTACCTGACACAAATCGGGACTGCTATTCAGATATCCTTCGTTCCTACCTAACCTAAAACCAAGACTGCTATTCAGAGATCCTCTGTTTCTACTTGGCAAAAATTAGGACTGCTATTTAGATATCCACTATTTCTACCTGACACAAATCAGGACTGCTATTCAAATATCCTCTTTTCCTATCCAACCTAAGACCGAGACTGCTATTGAGATATCCTCTGTTTCTACTTGGCAAAAATTAGGACTGCTATTCAGATATCCTTTGTTTCTACCTAACACAAATCGGGACTGCTATTCAGATATCCTTCGTTCCTACCTAACCTAAAACTAAGACTGCTATTCAGATATCCTCTGTTTCTACTTGGCAAAAATTAGGACTGCTATTTAGATATCCACTATTTCTACCTGACACAAATCAGGACTGCTATTCAAATATCCTCTTTTCCTACCCAACCTAAGACCAAGACTGCTATTAAGATATCCTCTGTTTCTACTTGGCAAAAATCATAACAGATATTTAGATATCCTCTGTTTCTACCTGACAAAATCGGGATTGATGTTCAGATATCCTCTATTCCTACCCGGCCTAAGACCAAGACTACTATTCAGATATCCTCTGTTTTTACTCGGCAAAAACCAGGACTGCTATTCAGATATCCTCTGTTTCTACCTAACACAAATCAGGACTTCTATTCAGATATCTTTTGTTCCTATCCAGCCTAAGACCAAGATTGCTACCCTCTATTTCTACTTGGCAAAAATTAGGACCACTATTCAGATATCCTCTATTTCTACTTGATACAAATCGGGACTGCTGTTCAGTTATCTTCTATTCCTACCCGGCCTAAGACCAAGACTGCTATTTAGATATTCTCTATTTCTACTTGGCAAAAATCAGGTTTGCTATTCAAACTGCTTTTTAGATATCTTCAATCTTCGCCTAATCCTATTTTGAGGCGAGCTAGTGGCGGTGCCATATGTCTCACCATCCCACAATCACCAAGTTCCTAAAGAATCCTAAGTTACCAATCACCAGGTAAGCCCCCTTACTTTTGGTAGCATTTTATTTTCTGCATCTATAGCATTGAAACAGATGCAAAAGAAATTTTTTCGAAGTAGAAGCAATAGCTCGACCGCATCAGCCAAAAACTGGTCTCGATCCATGAATAGCCTCTGCACGCAATTTAGGGGTAACAAAATGCGAAATCACGTTCTTTATCTGACACCTCTTATTGCACCCGAGATATCAAATAAAGAAAGGGCAACTATTGATACCGTATTTTGTCCGCCCTCGATTTGCGCATCGAACCCTGGAAAACCCAAAAATATCATTTTCTTTCCATGGAGTCATTAGAATAGATATAATGGCGTGGCGCAACCCATTTGAACACCGGAGTGCTTAAAGTGCCTTGTTCAACAAAAATGACCAAAATGCCCCTAGATAACCTTGGGTCAACTGAAGGCCAACAAGGTCAAAATCCTCACAAAAACAACATTTTTCATAGTTTTATATCAAACCCGAGCTCCTCGGAGATTTTTAGCAACTTTGACTAAGTTTGACCAAGTTTGACTTGGAGTTGACTCCCAGTGGGCCTCAAAAACCCTTATCTTGATTCGGTCATCAAATTCTAATTCCAACGACTATTCATGGGTCAAAATTAATGGTTGAGATATTGAGAAAACCGTGAAAAGCACGCCAGCACACTTCCCATGATCATAACTTTTTATTCAACCATTGGAATTTTAATTTCTTTAGCTTTCTAAAAACTAGACATCCAGAACTTTCCAGGAACACCAAGATCACCTCAATCCGACCCAAGAAGACCTCCAAATGCACATTTGAAGTCAAAACTAAAAAAAGTGCATAAGGACGAAATTGTTGACGTTAGCTAGGCCCAACCTAGCACACCAAAAAGAGCCGCCGGCACACCTACAAGGTGCGCTAGGCCCCAAAAAGTGTACCAAGGCCTATAAAAGGGTTCCTAGCAACTCAAATTGAAGGGGAGACATTTTAGGAGCTGTTAGGTATCTTTCTGGGCATTTTTTCTCTCTTTTCTCACCATATTTCTCTCTTAGAAAACACAAAAACACATCAAGCCTTCTTGATTCTTCTCTCTTCTCCACAAATACAAGGTAGTGTTTATACTCTCCATCTTCCTCTCCTTGGTTCTATACCTTGGATTTGAGGTATAGGGGTATGGATGTAGCTTTTTGGCTACAATCCATACCCCTTTTCCTATAAAGCTTCATCAATCTTTTTATCCTTTCTTTTTGCTTGAATAACATGATTTATTGCTTTCTGTAGCATGTTTCTTGCTTTATTTGTGCTTCTAGCTTAAATCTCCTTGCTTTTTATGCCTTTACCATGTTTTATGCTTGGATATAGCTTTTACATGTGGTGCTTGTGTCTAGATCTACAAGTTTCCATGCTTTCCATGTTTATGGCTTGATATACATGTTCCATGTTAGTCTATATGCCTATCTCCATGCTTGTGCCAAGATTTATGGGTCCTTATGCTTGCTTTTATGCTTTATGCCATGTTCACATCTCTAGACCCATGTTTATGCCTATGTTTACATGTCTATATGCTTAGATCCTTGTCTTCACATGTTTATGTGTTTGGATTTTTTTTTCACATGCTTAGATCAACATCCTTACATGCTTATATGTTTCGATCTACATGTTTTCATGCCATATGCCGTGTTTTCATGCTTAGATCTATCTTTTCCTTGTATTGTTGTTTGGATCTACATGTTTACATGCTTGATATCACATTTTTGCCCATGCCTTGCTTAGATCTACATGTTTACATGCATGTTTCTATGCTTATATGTTTAGATCTATGTTTTGATATGCTTGCATGCTTCTTGCCATGTTTATGTGTATAGTCCTAGGCTTTGTTTGTCATGTCATGTGCTATTGTAGCCCTTTTGTTCTTTTTTATCACATTTTCTTGTCTTTTGGCCTATTGGTTTGGACCCGATCTAGACCTTATGGTCTTTGTCATTGTCCATACACCAAGGCCCACATCAAAGGATTTGGATCATCCTATTTTCATGTCTATGCTTGCTTGCTTGCTTTTATGCTTTATGCTTGTGTTAGCCTCTCTTGTCCTAGGCTTTTCCATGCTTCACGCCCTCCACGGGCTTGATCTTGTTTGGTTGCATCCGACGCCCATGAGGCCTTGTTTGGGTGTAATCACTTAGGATGCGTCTCCGGATGCTGGGTTGCTTCATGCATACCCTTCGCTTTTCTGCTCCGTGCGATGATATGCTTGCCATGCTTGTTCGTGCTGCCCGTAAGCTTTCTATACATCTTTACATGCTTACTTACATGTTCATGCATGAGTCTTGCTTGCTAGTGTGTCATCCATACTTCAACACAATGAAGATATGGACACCCGATCCAAACCTACATTTGTCCCCCTTGCACACCACCTTTTGTTGGCCCTTTTGCTTGCTTACTTTCTTTCCTGTTTGCTTTCTTGTTCACTTGCTTTCTTGTTTGTTTGCTTATCTTTGCTTGCTATGTCTCCCGCTACATGCTATGCTTGCCATATCTATCTTGCTTGTTTGCTTTGTACCCTTTGCACATTATCTACGCATCTCTTTCTTTCCATTGCTTATTTGCTGGTTTCTTGTTCTTGCCTTTGCTAGTCTCCTAGGCACAAGCAAAAAGGGTGAGGATGCAAGCATGTTAATATAAGTCAAGCGACCATGTTCAGTAGATTTAGGGGTTTAGCCTTTCCCATTTGGTTATGTACTCTTTTAAACCACCTTCCTTCCTCCCTCCTTTTTCTCTTAGATAGGTTATATTAGGTATATCATGCCATGTACCATTTGTCCTCATCTCTAGAGTATGGCGACCCCTGTTTACTTTCCTACACCTATATTTTGGGCCATGCTCTAGGGATGTAGGCATTTACTTTCCGACTCTGTGTGCTTGCATTGTGCATGATGTATGTACATATATACCAGCTCGCCCCTTCCTATGTAATTATCACAATCCATGTCACCTAAGGCAAAGTGATGCCTAATTTCCACTGCGAAATTAAGGTGACATGTCGACGGATTTTTACCCTGAAAATTTGGTACTTTGCCGAAATGCCTCAAGAAAGTATAGATTAGGACCACACCCACTCAAAAGCTAAACCTCAAAGCCCCCCATGCATGCAAAGCCCTGAAAGCCAATGCTAAAATCATATTTTTTACTACCAATCTCTGAAAATTAAAGTTTTATCAAAACAAAGAACTATCCTTAGACAGGCATTGTGGGATGCCTAACATCTTCCCCACACGTAACCAAACTTTTGGACTCACGAATCAAGATTTTTTTCCATCCACATTAGTTTAGGAAAAATGAAATTTTTCTTAGCCTATGATCGATTATAAAATCAACCAGAAACAGGTGACCAATCATACCTTAGAAAAACCCAATTATTGGTGGCAACTTCATTTACTTTTGGTAATCACCTAAAATTTGGCCAAAATTCCTGTCATACCTCCAAAGGTAGACCAACCTTCCTCCACTAAGAGAGAGAGCACCTGAAGCTCCGCGCAAGACTCCCAAAATTAAACCACACAATCATCAAGAAAGGCCTTCAACGGGCCCCGCACATGTGGAAGCGTCGCTACGACAAGTGGTCGAACAAAGTGTTGGGATTAGTTCCCTTAAATCCTATTGTATGATGCTATGTATGATATTATGTATGACATTATATATGACATGATGTATGACTTAATATTGTAATTAATAAAGTTGTTTTATTATTCTCTAAAATAATGGTAACATGAATATTCGGACATTATCATTTAGTCCATGAGATGCATAGTATGTGATTTATGTGATTTAGTCACAGAAGATATAAATCACAAGTTCTTTGTAAACTCAGAATTTTAGTTGGTGGTCAGTGATGAAATTGGGCATTTCATCTGCGAAGATTATAACATATCAACTAAGATGATTTGTCTTGATCATGAAAGTGGAGACTTCTAGTTGATGTGTTAATATGTTTTAAGAGTTAAGACATATTAAACTGAACCGCTGTGAGATTTATTATTCTCCTAACGATAGTCAAATGGATAATAAATCTCACGACTTCTATTTACGTGAACTCTTAATCCTAAGAGAATAATGGACCTGATCATGAAGTGTAGGTTACTTTGATATATCAGGAATGAGATCTAAAATCACAATCAAAACCTCAGTATGTTGGGCAGCCACATTTAGTGTTGATGAAACATATATTCTCAAGATGGAATTCATAATCTCTTAACGGAGATATAAAATACTCCCTTTAGATAAGTTTAATGGGTTTGGTTATTCAAAGTGTTAGGCCTAACCACTTTAGTAAGAAGTTACTAAAGTATGTATTTATGAAATTGGATTTCGTAAATATATGATGAATAACTTAAAGGATTAAACCAGGTACTCAAGGATTAAGATGTAGTAATCTTCAAAATGGCAGTCTATATTCATGACTTTGAATTACTACAAATATTTTATGAAGGGGTTGCATGTATAATAAAGTTTTGGGATATAATTTATTAATAAGGCCTAGAGTGCAATTATATTTATATAGTGGTATTAAATATAATTAATGGTAACTTTGGACTTGTCAGGAGTTAACAGAAAAGCCCAAGGCCCATTAGAGCTAATGTCTTATTGATCCCTTTTGGTCTCACTCTAAGCCACACACTAAAGCCCAATTGGAAAGGCCCAATAGGCCAGCCCAATTAAATAATCAGTTATATATAAAGGGAGAGGCATATAGAATTTTTTCATAAGAAAAAAAGGAATAGAGAGACATCATTGTGAAATGGTGTGTATGTGTGAGTGAAACCACTTGATTATTCTCCCTTGGAAACTGATTGAGAGACCACACTTCTTGGGCATAAAGTGAAATTGGAGTGAAGATTAAAAGTGTTCCCGAGTATTTATAATCTTTTGTTTTGAATTTCACCGCACCAAGGTATGCTATCTTGTTTTTAAATTCTAAAATTTACATAGTGCAAGTTATCAATCATGAATGAAATAGATCCTTGTTTGTTGCTTTTGCTGTGTGTTTTGTACTAGATACAAAACTAGATTTTTCCAACATGGAGGCCCATTGGTTTTCTAACCATTCGAGGCCTGGGCATCGACATTCTCCACATGTAACCAAACTTCCAAACTCAAGAATCAAGATTTTTTTTTTTTACCCATCCACATTAGATTAGGAAAAATGACATTTTTCTTAGCCTAAAATTGGTGACAAAATCAAATAAAGTCAGGTGACCAACCACACCTCAGAAAAACTTAATGATTGGTGGTGACTTCACTTACCCTTGGTAATTTCCTTAAAATTGACTCATGTTCCAATCGCAGAGCCAAGGCATGACCTTCCTCCACAGCACTTGAGCTCCCGAGCCTATATGCTTCAGGCGCGCGCGAGCGTAGTGATGGGTGGTTGAACTGCCGTGTGGCATCGACAATGACCACAATATTTCTCTTGTTACCTTTTTAAGGAAAAATAAAACTAGAGATTATTTTTGGCTAAAAAACAATTTTGGTCCCTACATTTTGGGGTCATAGTCAATTTAGTCTCTGTTATTTTCAATTTACAGTCAACTTGGTCCCTACTATTATCTTACTAATGGAAAATGCTTATGTGGCAAATAGTGTGCAATATTAGCACACTTAAAGCTAACATGACTAATAAAATAATAATAATAATTCGTAATGAACATTAAAAGTTCCATGTTGGCATTTAAATTGAAAAATAAAAAATAAAAATAAAAATTCTCAATTTTAAAAGATAGAAAAAAAAAAAAAAAAAAAAAAAGATCATCCTCAAATTTTCTTGTATTTTTTGTGTAACCAAACACAAAACAGAAAACTCCATCCAGATTTGTTCCAAATCTGATTTTTTTTCTTCTTTCTTTAATGATAGGGAAATTTGCCATTTAACACAATTTTTAAAACAATTTTGTTAGTTAGCAGGTTTTCCAAACATATTAGCAAACTAGCATCTCGAGTTTGTTAGACTCGAGTTCACTATAGAAACTCAAGCCTAAGAGACTTGAGTTACATGTGCTGGCAAGAGATGATGTGGAAAATTATCCAGGTGGAACTCAAGTCTTAAAGAGTCAAGTTCCCTCAACAATACCAAAGGCAACAAACCCAAAAAAATAGATCACCGAAGATAACAAACCCAAAAAACAACAAAACAACAAAACTAAGCAATAATACCACCAGAGACAACAAAACCAAGCAATAATACTAGAGAGAAACAACAAACCCAAGCCGTTTCAGTGCCAAGATCAACAAACTCAAGCTACGAGAGCTGCTTCGATGCCGAGATCGTGATTTTTGGGTTTGGGTTTTGAGAAATGAGCTTGCATGTTTGAGAAAGGAAAAGAAGAAGAAGGGTAGAACTTGAGTCTGGAGAAGAAGATGGAGAAATGGGTTTTGCTCTTTGGTTTTTAGGGCTTGGAAGAGGAGAGTGGGACAACAAGAAGATGGAGAAAGAAAAACCAAAAAAAAAAAAAAAAGGAAGAAAAAAAGAATGAGAGAAGAAGAAAGTAGAGCAGGAACTTGAGTCTTAGGCTCGAGTTGCTATAGTGAACTTGAGTCTAAAAGACTCGAGATGCTAGTTTGCTAACATGTTTTGAAAACCTACTAACTAACAAAATTGTTCTTAGAATTGTGTTAAATGGCAAATTTGGCCCTAAAAAGATAAAACCCAAATTTGGTCCCTCTTCAATATTAGTTTCTCTCTCTTTTACCTCACTATCTCTAAAATCTTGCAGAAAACTGACAATCAAACCAACAACAACAAAGACACATATTGAAATAAGGAATACCCATAAGTTAAATTAGAAGGGGGACAATCAAATCAAAGAATACCAATAACAATATATTCTTCAAACTCTATTCTTTCAGCTCTGCTTTATGGAATAATCATTTTAGCTTAGTTTAGCTAAGTTTTCCATTTCCCAAAAAAAAGAACCATTAAAAAAAAAAGAATACTTATATTTCAATTGTTTTTATATAGAGGCAAATTACAATAAACCCACTTGTGGTTAGGCTTATTTTCACCTTGCCTGCTCGTGGTTTAAAATTTAATACTTTGCCCACCAAGGTTACCTCCACTAGGGTTCCATAACCCACCTCATCAATTTCACCATTTTAAAAAAATGTTAAAAAAAAAAAAAAAAAAAAAAGAGAGAGAAAAGAAGATCTAAATACATGTTTGTAAAAATTATGAAGGTTTGGCTTAATAACATTCTTCCTCTTTAAAAAATAAAAATATAAAAATCTTGAGATAAAAATTTAAACAAAGTTTCCATATTCATAAAAACCCAAACTCCTTCCAAAAGAGGGAGGAGATGAGATCCTCCCCAAACTCCAACCCTTTCACACACACACACACACACACACACACACACACACACACACAGAGTCTATACACCGCCGATCTACGTGAGAAAGAAGTAGATCCACTGCCAATCTCTTATGAGAGAGAAGTAGATCCACCCCCGATCTCACGTTTGCATTAGCACCTTCATCGGATCTTAGCCGCCACACTTATTAGCATCATTCGAGCATCTTCATGATTGCCGATCTACCTCACCAAGTTAGATGTACAAATCAGATTCAACCTTCTCTTCTTTACTAGATTCATGACTACCCCTGTGGGGTTATTTGTGGCTAATGAGGGGTGGGTCATTGTGGTAAAGGGATTTTTTCTGTGTTCTTTTTTGGATGGATCATGGTGGTGCTAAGATCTTTTGTGGATTTACTATATTCAAGGCTATTGTTGTGGGTTTTTTTTGGCTAATGAAAGGTAGGTCATGGTGGAAAATGAAATTTTTGCTAAGTGTCCATTTGGCATAATTAATTTTGCCAACTTATTTTACTATTCAGCTTATTTTTGCTACTATTTATGGGTTACACTACACTTTTTGATACTATTCATAAGTTCCACTATACTATTTTATCTAATTTTTACCTTTATCTATAGTACTTTCAGCAAAAAGCTTTCAGTCTCAGCAAAATAAGCAGATCTCAAACAGACCCTTATTTGAATGCTAGATTCTTATGAATTGTTGATTGGCTCAAGAAAATTCTTAGGTAGACGAAGAATGTTTTTCAGCCAAAGTTTCACAATTTTTACAAATATGCATTTAGATCTTGTTTTTAATGTTTTTTTTTTTTTTTTTTTTGGGTGTGTCTTTAATGGAAGTGGGTTACGGAACCCTAATAAAGGTAATCTCGGGTGGGTAAAGTGTCAAGTTTTAAACCACGAGTAAGTAAGGTGAAAATGAGCTTAACCACAAGTGGGTTTACTTTAATTAGTCCTTTTTTATATTTTGTTTTGTTTCTGGGCAAGCAAACAGAAAATGGTTACCCAAATGTCAAATGTGAAAAGAGAATTGTTCCAAGGAAAGAATTGAAGGCAAGAAGGTGTCTAAGTTTGTGTAATCGTGTGCGTGTTTGTGTTATCAGTTTTGGCCAACATTGTGTCCGAAGGTGTTGAGGCAGTCAATGGCAATGGAGGAGAGCAAAGACAGTGAGTTTTCATTGACAATCAAGAAGCAATGTTGCTGGTAGTAGATGCTAGAAGAGCTTATTTGGGTTTGAGTGGGAAGAATAGTTAGTTATGGTCTAAATCTAGGTTTGAGTTTCATGTTTTTGTGTTCGGTTGACAAGAAAGAAAGTGCAAGGAAAATTGGGAATGATCTAAATTTTTGTTTTTCTATCTTTTATAATTGGGAGATTAAATTTTTTTTTTCAATTTTGTTAATTTAAATGCTAACATTGTATTTTTTTAATGTTATTAAAAACTTATATTATTTTTTATTAGCCATGTCAACTTTAAGTGTGGTAACAATACATACTATTTGCCACATAAGTATTTTCGTTAGTAAGTTAATTGTATGAATCAAATTGGCTACTACCAAAATGTAAGGATCAAATTGACTATGACTATAAAATGGTATTTTCATCATTATTTTTATGTAATGGATTGAACATGTTACAAATTTGAATAATATGGGAATTTTATTTTTATTTTTTGTTATTGAAGAGACATTTTATTGTTGTTATGTAAGCTTTTGTTTATTTATTTATTTAAGGGGTTAAAGATTATGTTTGAGGGGCCACAATTATTTTTTGAGTAATGTTATGTCCACAGTATTTAACAAATCTTATGCAACATGTTGTTATTTATGGATAAAAAAAGTGATGTCAATATTGGGCTCAAATCAAAATCAATAACAAATTACCACATAAGATTTATTGTGAAATTATAGTAAAACTGGCTCTTATCTTTATTAAACTCAAATTCTTGTAATTCTCAAATCATAGTATTCAACATTTTAATAGGTGGTCAAAATAGAATAATTTAGTATGTGCATATATATTGGTAAGTATATATATGCATTTTTTTTTGCAAGTATCCTGACCTAAACGTGGAGCAGCCGCAACTGGATGCAAATCTCTCTCCTGCCTCCACCAGCAGTTGTTGTAACAATTTAATTTTATAAAAGAATTTATTAATTGGAGCACCCGTTAGGCAGTTACCCAATATCACTTGCACAACATGAGTTCATTTTTTGGGCCTACTGCCTGCTCTTATTTGTGCAGTACCAAATTTTGGGTCCAAGTAGTACCAAACTCCAATCTTGCAAGGCCCAAAAGAATAAGAATAGTACCAGTACTATTAGTGACAACATCATGGTCTTGCTGGCTTGGCTGGCTCTACACCTCGAGCCAACAGAGCCGAAGAACCTCGTCCTGGATTTCCTATCCATCATGAGCTAATGTTTTAAAAGATAAGGATTTAAAGCCCCACCTTTCATTTCCCTCCCTTCACCACTGAACGAGCAAAGTTCAGACACTCTTTAACATTTTCTAACTCTCTAAGTACTACTCTTTTGAGTTCTTTTTGACTCTTCGGGCTTCAAAGGTACTACCTTTACTTTGTTTGGACAAATGGGTCTTTGACTTTTTTACTGCTTTGTGAATTTGGATGACCTTCCAGTATTGGGTTGTTGTTAATTTATGTGGGTTTTGGTTATTTACTGCTCTTACCGGCTCTTATGGCTATGGGACTGTTTCAGCAATTTGTGAATTCTTGTGATATTTGTTGAACTTTTCTTCCTTCATTAGTCGTTGAATTGCTGTAGAAAGCTTGGTGTTGGGTTGTTTAGTTGTGAATGGTTTGCCAGTTGTATTACGCTGATGGAGAATTGTGTGAATTGGACATTCTAGACACAGGATTGGGGACAAGTTCTTGTATCTTCTAATTTTTTTTTTAATGCTTTGAAATGTACCTTAAGGCTGTATTTTTTAAATTGATTTTTAAAAATTAAGAAATTGATTTTCTGACCATTTCTTATCACATTGAACAATGGAGAGGATAAATATCCTTGCGTTGTGCCACTGATTATTTTCATGGGAACATTGATTGAATTATCTGCCTTGATGTAGATTTTTTTGTATTCCACTATCAGGATAAACTATGTCCAGATATATGAATTGAGTTTTAGTTCATGTTTTTATGTATTTTTAAAATTAGCTTCTGTTGGGTTTTCGCATGATTAGATTTCCTCATTTCCATGTGTTGTATTGAACATGAAACTGATTTGCAGAGCAAAAAATTTTATCACAAAGCTCTATATGGTAGTTCATGCACTCGATTGCAAATGTTTCTTGCTGTGCCAAATTGGTGACTTGTTCTATATCTTCTGAAGACATTAAGCATCTTGGTTTGAAAGTCACCCCAACAGCAGGTGTCTAATTAAATCTCAAATAACTCTCAAGGGTTCTGTCATGCCCCATTTTTATGCTTGTGCAGGAAAAGCAAGGGATGAAGAACTTATTTTAGCTGCAGACTAATAGCTTGACTTTTGTAATTCAAGTCAATATGACGCCAGTAATGCCATTTTCTATAAGCAATATTTCACTTATTCCTGGAACTGTGTTTGCAACAAGGAAGAACAATTGTTTGACAAGATCCAGTTTGGCAAGGAAACCTATAAAACTTACACCATCTCCCCAGAAGTGTCTGTTACCTCTGTCAACCTCTATTAGATTGTTCCCGCAGTATAGTAGGGGATGTTCTTTACATCATATATCTAGAATCCATAGATTATCAGCCACAGGAACCGATGTGGCAGTGGAGGCAGATTCACCTATTGCAGATGAAGATTCCTCAGGAGCATCAGAAGATCCATCCGGTGGAGTTGGAGGTAGTGAAAAATTGTCCACTAAACCAGATGCCAGTCCTACTTCAATTATGTCCAGACGTTCAAGACCTGTTAGGAAAAGTGAGATGCCACCTGTAAAAGATGAGGAACTGGTTCCTGGTGCAAGTTTTACCGGGAAAGTTAGATCAATCCAGCCATTTGGTGCTTTTGTTGATTTTGGAGCTTTCTCTGATGGCCTGGTGCATGTTTCCAGGTTGAGTGATAGCTATGTTAAGGATGTTGGAAGTATTGTTTCTGTTGGCCAAGAGGTGAAGGTAAGATTAGTTGAAGCAAACACTGAGACAGGACGAATTTCTCTCACTATGCGTGAAAGGGATGATGCTAGTAACCTGCGGCAACGGAGAGATTCTCCTGCCAGTGGTGATAAGGCTGGACCAGCCAATAGGAATTTTCCAATGTCTAACCAGAGAAGGGATGAGGTAAAAAAAAGTTCAAAGTTTGTCAAGGGGCAGGACCTAGAGGGCACAGTGAAGAATATGACAAGGTCTGGTACATTTATATCTCTTCCTGATGGGGAAGAAGGTTTCTTGCCCATGTCAGAGGAAGTTGATGAAGGATTTGGAACTCTTATGGGGAACTCTTCACTACAGGTTGGCCAAGAAGTCAGTGTCCGGGTGTTGCGTATCTCAAGAGGGCGGGTAACCTTGACAATGAAGAAGGAAGAAGATATTGCAAAGTTGGATTCACAGCTCAACCAAGGGGTTGTCCATGCTGCGACAAACCCTTTTGTGCTTGCTTTTCGTAAAAACAAGGATATTTCTATGTTTTTGGATGAGAGGGAGAAATTAGTGAAAGCAACTGAAGCAATAACAAAGACTTCAGAAAAAATAGAAGAAAAAGTCAACCAAAGCAAAACTGGGTCTGATGAAGTGCAGGAGCAGCAGGCCCAACCAGCAAGCAGCTATGAGAGGATGGTCAGTGTCCCTTCTACTGTGGAAGAAACAATTGAAGAAGATGAAGCTTCTTCAAAGGAGGCAGATGTGGGAGCCACTGCATTAGATGATGCCTCAACCAATATTGCAGACAATGAGGAGGACCCTGCCTCTAGCTCAACACAAAGTATTGACAGTGCTGTCCAAACCATAGATCAAGCAGAGTTGAGTGCAGAAATTCTAGCTCCAGAAGAAAATATGTCTACTTCCAGTGAGATAACTGAAGAGGCTTCCCCAACAGATGGTTTGGAAAGTGATGAAAAATATGATTCACTTGGTGAAATAAATGATGAAGCTTCTTCAGTGGGGGTGGATGTGGTAGCCAGCACATTAGATGTTACGTCAACCAATGTTGCAGATGATGAAAAGAACCTGCAAAGCACTATCTCTAGCTCAATGCCAACTCTGGATGGTGCCGTTCAAACCATAGAGAAAGAAGCAGAGGTGAGTTCTGAAAGTTCAGCTCCTGAAGGGAGTGTATCTACTTTCAGTAAGATAACTGAAAAGGCTTTCCCAACAGATGGATTGAAAAGTGGTGAAAAATCTGATTCGCTTGGTGAAATAAATGATGAAGCTTCTTCAACGGAGGTGGATGTGGTAGCCAGAACATTAGATCATACATCAAATGATGTTTCAGATGATGAAAAGAATCTGCAAAGCACTATCCCTAGCTCAACACCAACTCTGGATGACGCCGGTCAAACCATAGAGAAAGAAGCAGAGGTGTCTTCTGAAATTTCTGCTTCTGAAGGGAGTGTATCTACTGCAAATCAGATAATTGAGCAGGCAGCTACAACAGATGGACTAGAAATTGAAGGAAAATCCGAGTCATCTGATGAAATATCTGATCAAATCTTGTCTTCAGAAATTCCAGCCGCAGTAGACATTATAGAGGGTCAAGCTGATGTTGCAGTAGTGAATCATGAACTCCAGATACAAGCACCTAGTGCGGAGAATGAACTTCCTTCTGGTGCACCAACTGAAGATAATGAGGTTGGACCCAACCCTGATAAAAATGGAAGTATAACCAGCTCAGGTTTACAACCAGATGCTCCTACCCAGGAAACTAAAGGTTTGTGCCCTCCCCAGCTCTCTCTGTTTTTTGTGTCTCTTCTATTCTGTGTAGTTTCTGTAATAAATCCTTGTCTGAGATGGTCACTTGAACCCACACATTATTAATTCCTGTACAATAATGTATCAGTTAATATATTTAACAGTAAAAGATAATTTGTAAGATATATTATAGGAAGGTTCATCCAGTGAACATGTAATTGTTGAGGCACCTCTCCTATTATAATCTTTGCCATGGTTCATGTTGCAAATTTTTTTTTCTATGCAATCTTTTTGTTGGATTTGATAGTAATGATGGATTGGTAAGTACTGTCTATGGATTTAGGTCCTTTGATTTTGCATTTCTCAAGATGTTTTTGTTTCACTTTGGTGGGTATATGTTTGAATTGTCAATTCTATGTACAGATGGAGAGGAAAATGATGAAAATTCTGATCCATCTGGAAAATTAGCTGATGATCAAGTTATCTCTTCAGGAAGTCAAGCAATCAAAGAAGTTGTAGAGAGCCCTGTTGACAGTACCAATGATGCCGTGCAGATACAAAAACCTGCTGCAGAGAGTGAAATTCCTTCTGCCTCACAAGTTGAAGATGACAATGTGGAAGCTGCCCCTAAGAAAAATGGCAGCATGACTAATTCAAATGGACACAATGGCAGTTCTTCCCCCAAGGAAAGCATAACTAAAGGTTGTTATTCTCTCCATTTTGCCTGTTCCTTTTCCTAGCTTTAATGCCTCACAATTTTTTTTGGTCAAACCCAAATTAAACAAGTTAAAAACTATAACATGAAGACAAACCTAAATAACATTCGTTTGATTCATTAGTTCATTAGTATGGAAAGGGTTGGGATTGTCCAATGGTTCTGAAGCATGACTGTGTGATAGAGGAAGAAACACTTGGTGTGATGATGTAGGTAGTGTAAATATGCATATAGATAATAACATTTTCATGTACATGCATTAATATATGTTAATGTATGTAAAATATAGAATCTAATCATATGAGGATGGACCAAGAACTATCTTTTTTTTTTTTCTACCGTCTTTTTTATTTTATTGCAATAGTTATTGTACATCATAGTTTGTTATCTGATACCAAAACATTTGCCAATTCATAAAAGAATATTATAAAGTATAAACCGAGAATAAGAATGGGCCAACTCTTCAATAGATGCTCTTTTGGCTGTTAAAAAACTCTAGGCCTTGGCAAATTAAGGAAGGATGTCATCAATAAGAATTCAACTGTGTTTAGTAGCAATCTTCTACTGGTTAGTTGTCTCTTCTTTTAACATCTATTTATATTTGGATTGTAGCTGCTATATCACCAGCTCTTGTGAAGCAGCTGCGTGAAGAAACAGGAGCTGGAATGATGGATTGCAAGAAAGCTCTCTCAGAGACTGGAGGGGACATTGTTAAAGCTCAGGAATTCCTTAGAAAGAAAGGCTTAGCAAGTGCAGAAAAGAAAGCCAGCAGAGCCACTACTGAAGGAAGGATAGGTTCCTACATTCACGATAGCAGGATTGGTGTCTTGGTAGAGGTAAACTGTGAGACAGATTTTGTTTCTCGCGGTGACATTTTTAAGGAGCTGGTAGATGATCTAGCCATGCAAGTGGCTGCATGCCCTCAAGTACAGTATCTTGTTACAGAAGATGTTCCAAAAGAAATTGTGAACAAGGAAAGAGAGATTGAGATGCAGAAGGAAGATCTATTGTCAAAGCCAGAGCAAATCAGATCAAAGATTGTTGAAGGGCGAATCAGGAAGAGGTTCGAGGAACTGGCATTGCTTGAGCAGCCATACATCAAGAATGATAAGATGGTGGTAAAAGACTGGGTGAAGCAGACCATTGCAAACATTGGAGAAAATATAAAAGTGACAAGGTTTGTGCGGTACAATCTTGGAGAGGGCTTGGAAAAAAAAAGCCAGGATTTTGCTGCTGAGGTGGCAGCCCAAACTGCAGCAAAAGCAGAGCCCAAAGCAGAAAAAGAGCAGCCTGCTCCAGTGGAAGCCAAGGAAATTGTTCAAAAGTAAGTGACTGCTTTCTTTGAATTCTAACTTGCTATTGTATATGAGTTTTTTAAAGCTGGGAAATGAGATTAGATGAAATAACAATATTATGATTTTCTTTTTCTTTTTTGAGAAAAAACATTCCATAGTGCAAAGAACTTGATGGTTTTTGAAAAGTAGATTGGCATCGATTTGGCATTATTTAAAATAAAATAAAAATACAAATAAATTCTAGCATGTTGGCTCTTACCAAATATTTTTTTCCTCCCCTCTCAAGCACCTTGATATTATGAATCTAATATAAGATGCATCATAAATCAAGTCAAGCGTCTTATAACTCAGTAGCATTGCTTGGTCTTCTTTATGAGGAGAACCAAGGTCCGAATCCTCCTCCCCCCACGTGATGTAACAATTGAATTATAAAATAAAATAAAAAATTTCAAATTCCTATATGTATGTTTCATAAACTGAATGCTGTTGATGGTTCTTCTTGGAGAATAACTCATTAGCTCTTTATGTGAGCCAGTAAATGTGAAAAATTATCTGGAGTGGGGATGATGGACATACCAAATATCTTTTCTGTTTTTTTTCTTTTTTTTCCACAAAGTTCTGAAAAGAGGCCGACATTTTCTTCTATATTTTACTAATGTTGTCTTTTTTTTCAACTCTTTATTGCAGGCAACCAACAGTTACAGTCTCTGCCGCATTGGTCAAACAACTACGAGAAGAAACTGGAGCAGGGATGATGGACTGCAAGAAAGCTCTTTCTGAAACTGGAGGGGATCTTGAGAAGGCACAGGAATACCTCAGAAAGAAGGGTCTTTCAACTGCTGACAAGAAATCTAGCAGGCTTGCAGCTGAAGGCAGAATAGGGTCCTACATTCATGATGCCCGAATAGGAGTTCTTATTGAAGTGAACAGCGAGACTGACTTTGTTGGTAGAAGTGAAAAATTCAAGGAGTTGGTTGATGATTTGGCAATGCAAATTGTGGCCTGCCCACAAGTGCAGTTTGTATCCATTGAAGATATTCCTAAGAGTATTGTGAACAAGGAAAAAGAGCTTGAAATGCAAAGAGAGGACCTCCTATCAAAACCCGAGAACATTAGAGAGAAAATTGTTGAGGGGAGGATCTCAAAGAGGCTTGGGGAGCTTGCTCTTCTTGAGCAGCCTTTCATTAAGAATGATGGTATTTTGGTGAAGGACTTGGTGAAACAAACTGTAGCTGAAATTGGGGAGAACATAAAAGTTAGGAGGTTTGTTCGGTTCACTCTCGGGGAAAAAGTTGAAGAAAATGCAAAAGCAGCAACTGAAGCATGAGAAGAATAAAAACACATCAATTTCAGCACAACCGGATGTGGGAAGGCCATGGAACATGGTGCGTTAGCAAGCACAAAGATATCCAGGCTAAGTAAGACTAATTTTAGATGAGAGTTGTCTGATTCTTTTTGTTATGATCAATGTTGCATACGCAGATGGCACCTATGTATGTGTTATATGATCACGAAAGCTACTTTAGGCATCTATATTTTGAGATGAAAAGAGGAGCATCTCTTAATTTGTTCTTTGCAGTATGAAAGTTGGATATACAATTCTGTGGAGGCATTTTTGAATTACTACATATATAAGATCAAGGCATGTCAAAATACCTTTTTATTACTATTTTTTCTTGTTGAGATTAGGTTCATCCTAAAAGGGAATGTATAGATTTTTAAAGCATTATTATTTTCAAGGCCGTACTTTAACAAAAACAAAATAAGCTCATCCAAACACACACTAAACACAATGAAAATTCATGACTTAACCGATCTCCTTTGCACACATTAGGACAGAGATGTTATTGGACCCAAGCTTGATAACTTGATGCAAGTTGCCATTACTTTTTTTTTTTTTTTTTTAAATAAATTTTTTGGTTGCATAAGTTTAGCATTTTGACCAAGTAGGAGCTGTAGATCACGTGGGCCCATGCTCCAAGAATTTTTATGATACCTCCCCCCCACCCCCCAAACCCTATAAAGAAAAAAATCTGGTTCTGCAGTTAAAAAGTTTAGCCTGAAGGTTCTGTTTGGGTAAAATGATGGTTACTTCTAACACTGAATTTGTTCTATGACGGTGCTTTTTTCCACTAAAATACAAGTCATCTTCATCCTTAGATGTTCACTAGTATTGAATTTTATATGGGTTTCAAAATGAGAGTAGATTCCGTAAAATTCATGCGTTTTTGTGACATATCACATTACACTACTATTCTGTGCCCATTACATTTGTGCACGAATGACACTACCTGGCATCCAAGGTATAACCATGGACATACAGGACATCAAGCTGTGGCTATTCACAGGACCTGACATTAATTTCTTTGGCGGAATCTTGTTTCATTTGCACACCAAAAATCACAAGGCAAGTTTTTTCAACAACTGAAATTAAGGCCTTTACTGAAGCACATTGATAGTTCGGGTAAACTTGTTCCTCAAGATGTCAAAATCAGTAGTCTGTCTCATTTAAAGTAAAACAAGTCCATATTAGAAGTAGAAAACTATGAATACCGAGTGTAAACCTGAGTATAGAAGTACATTTCAACAATTTTAATACAGCTCTCATAAAATTAAGAACTGAGTAGGGGTATAAAATTACAAATAGGAAGGAAAAAAACGCCTCAACATTTTCTCTTCAATTGTTACAGGATACATCTATGTAAAGAACTCCAATAAAATTAGAAAGGCACATTCCTATACCTATTTTAATATTTATATCCTTTTCCTATGATTTAATCATGCACATATTGATGTGACGCTAGTCCCCCTTTCCTTGATTAACTTTGGGCACAAATCGCCAGAGGTCCACAGCAATGTCCACTTCCTTTTTCTTATGAAACTTGTATAGATGTGGTACATCAAATCGAAGCTGAAAAAAAGAAAACATAACATGAATAGCTGAATAGCATGTCCACAACCAAATCATTTGTACTCATCAAACCATTTCATTAAACAGCATAAAATAAAGGAATGACTTGTGAGCAATATTGAATGGTTTGGCAGAAAATAAGGTCATATGCAATTGGCAACATCTTAATGGAAATATCAGGGTATTACTGAACAAAGCCATCTTCACCGACCTCACATAAAACCTCAGCACTACTAGCATTGAAGTCCCGCAAGGCTGCCCTTTTGATATGCTGCAATGACAAAAGAAAAATGATGGCATAAAATAATGAGATCCACATCATATGGTCCAAAATCAATTCATAGAATAATTTTAGGCATTTACTAAATAGTTTCTTGAGGTGTTTCAGAACCTATTTGTTTAGCATGAGGCTCAACTTAAGTAGTTCTGTCCAGAACAACCAAAAAGTAGTTCTGCCAAGCCATCAGAGGTAAAAACATAAATTTAAAGAAACAAAATGTGGCAATAATTCACCATACTGACCATCTTCCATTTATAATGGCCTACAATAAAGATTACGAATCTTGAAATGCTCTCAGATTCCGCTACATATCTAATACAGGAAATGGTTGTCTTGTAGTACAATGATTAACCGAATCTTTAGATAACTATCTTTAATACTTCTTTTTCTTCTTCTTTTTTCTGGCTGAATAACTATCTTCAATCAAATAATTAATGTGATGCATAAGACATGAATAAAGCGCAATCAACATGCCATGTTATAAAGTGAAATTAAGTTTTAATTCTAATAGCTGGATATCAAAGGTAATTACTTACGTCTCTTGTTGAGGTCTTATGCAAGGAATAAACTGCTTGAGAAGCAATCTGATAGTAAAAGCAAAATATAGAACACATATTAGAAAAAAAGTATCGCTCAGATGCATTTGAAACATCCAAATAATGAGATCATTCCCATTACCTTCAAAGCCACAGAGAGGAATTCCATGTCAGCGCCCTTCTTCCGGGTTCCAAATGGAGGATTCATTACAACAGTATCAACAGTTTGACCTAAATAAGTGATCAAGAAAATACAAGGAACAAAAAGGTCAAGAAAAATTAGTCACAAAGTCAATGGCACACATCTAGTGAAAATGTAATATTAAAATCCAAGTTAAAATATTATCTATTATCACAGGCTCAGATGTTATCTACTAGTGTTTAAGTCACCTACCCCACTATTTTGTCAACTACATAAATCCCACCACCCCACCCCTTTGTAATCCCAGAGAGAGAGAAAGATTACACCAACACTGTCCTGTGCATCACATAATAAATAACTTCCAGAAACTAGCATTACAGGAAATCATCAGAGAAGCAATTGGAAATTCAAGTCCCTGCCATCCATGCTTCTGTGAACAAAACAACCATTCTCCACACATCTCCATCCTTTCATCATCTTTATAAATACAACCAATGCAAGATGAAACCTATCATGGACTTTCTGCTAAAAGTTTATATGCTATCTCCCAAAATTAGTCCAGCAGTGTTTCTTGAGATAGAATATTATAGTAAAGTGACTACATACATTTTATTCTACTTGAAATTACAAAATCCTATATTTCCAAAGAAACCCTTTGTGGAGTAGCAGCAATGTTAAACAAACGCACTGTAGCTGGTCAAAAACCAATTTGTTGCAAACTTATTAAAAATAAATAATAAATAACCAATTTGTTGCAAACTTACAAGATTTCAAATTATGGAGCCTGGTTGTTACCAGCAAGAGTGAATACTAAAATAAATTTACACAAAAAGAGAAAGAATATATTCTATTGTCATCCTAGAAAGAATATATTCTATTGTCATCCTAAATGTCAACAATATACTTGGATTCCTGGAATTATAAGTTCTAACCACCTCATTGAGCCCTGAATTTTTAATAAAAGAGTCAATTACAATATTCAGCTTCAACAAGACAGACACAAAGGGGTGGCCAGTTTGGGTTCAAAAATTGTTACCTCTCCATCCTAAGTTCTTGACATTGCACTGTATTAAATTTATGTCCAACTGCAGATTCAAGACATTAAGAAAGCAACAATACATTAGTTGAATCAACACTAATACAAAATTATCTAATTCTTGAATTCATAATCATCAACAATGAACAACCACTTACAAGAAAAATTAGGGACATATGCTGTATGTGTGTGTGTGTGTGCGCGAGCGCGCGTGATATATATATATATATATATATAGAGAGAGAGAGAGAGAGAGAGAGAGAGAGAGAGAGAGAGAGAGCGAAATTTACTTCAAAACATTTCCATCACGAAACTTATATATGAACACCCCACCCCCCCTCCCCCCCCAAAAAAAAAAAAAATCAATCAATCAATCAATCAATCAATAAATGAACAATAAAACAAAAACTATTGGGCTATTCCATCATGCATCTCCTAATCTATGAAATAATAAACATTTTGAGATAACAAAACCTATAAACATTACAACCTAACAAATTCAAGAAAACGACTGTACCTCAAGATCCTCTGCATTTAGTGATGCGATTTCAAGAGATTGTGAATCGATGTCAATGCCAATAACATGTCTATTCAAAGTAAACAAAGTTAAGAGCAGTACAAATTAACACAAATGAGTAAACTATCATCCTTAAGTCCTAAAAATGTTTGCTTCGACTTTTAATAATGCAAATTCTTTTGCATACTTTCAAATTTGTTCAAGTTAAGGGGGTTATGAAGAAATAAGAAGAGGAAATAAATGCCTGATAGAGGCAGTAAGGAAATAGATAATGGACCATGCATAACAAAATACATGGCCTAAGATACAATAGAAAGAGAAATAAATGGTAAAACGGATGAAAAAGCCAAGTCTAAGCCTCAGATGCATTCTTTAAATCTCAGCTAAAACTTAGCAATTAAAACAAACGAGAGAAAGCAGAAAGAAAAGAAGGGGAAAGATGGTTCTTACTCTGCACCCAAAAGAGCTGCGGCAGCACCTAATGTACCACAGCCACAACCAAAATCAGCCACTACCTTGCTGCTTATATCCCCAAATGAATTCTCTGCCTGATATATTTTTTAAACATGTTACTTAACCCCAAAAATAACATTAATGGAAGTAGTAAAAAAAGACACGTCAAGTAACAGAGAATGAGTTCAAATGGAATACAATGACGGAAAAGGATATGTGACCCTGACTAGTTTGTTCAGGATCCATACCCAACCTCAAAATTTTGGGACTAGGGCTTGGTTTTTGGTGGTGGTGTGGTTACTTATCCCAAAAATAATAATAATAAAATAAATAATCATGTTAACCACCAAAAAGAAAAATTTACAGTAACAAAGTGGAAGCATAATGTTAAATTCTACCACAATCATAGGAAATTGTAGCTCTTGGCATAACACCAAAAATTACAGGCCATGCCATTTTGTTCAAAATATTACCCCCATAACATTTCCACCTTCAAAAAAGCGACTTATAAGTGGCTTTATTTCAGGATTGAGATAAGCACAGAGAAATTCAAGCTACTATCACAAACAAATACTTAAAAGAAAAAAGCTACAGTCTTCTCTTTTTTCCCTAATTTGAAAGTAGGATGCAAGTTTTGTTTAAAGACAGTGAAGTAGCCAAAGTTGTTAATTTTACAAGCCCATAAGCAATTTCGACGAAGACCCAGATCGGCAAACAAACAAAAGGGATTGATACAACCAAAATTAGAAGCAGATAAAGCTAATATAATTTTTTTTGACTTATAGAGATGTATAAGAGAAATTGGACAAGAGAGGAATACAGTGAAGAGCATGCGAGAGGCAATGTGGGGTCCAGTTGGGTATTGTTCCAGCTCCGCCTGCAGCATAGAGAATGATGAATCAGAAAGAGGTATGATTAAACACTCATGTCTGTCTGTTGGTATATATTTGAGGGAGAGAGAGACCTTTGGGTTGGAGAACTGTTGAAGATCACCGAGGAGGCCTTCTAGTTGCTTCAGCTTCATCTTTGTGTGGAGAAAGATTCCTCGGACGAAACACTCGCATACACTGACACACACCACACTCGCATACGCGCAAATAGAGAGATTCTTCGGGTTCAAACTTTTCTTTCTTTATTTTTTTTAGCTCATCATTCAGGCTTATTACGTACTACAATACAAGACAATTTAGCTTGGGCTTTTTTTTTTTTTTTGACAAAAATCCTGAGACTCCTAACTTTTTTTTTTCATTTTAACCCTCTTAGAGCAACTATATTAGTTGATGCAAAGTTTTACAAAATAAAAAAAAAATAATAATAATAATAAATTGTTCATTTTACATATTTTGAGCAAAAAAACTCATATCAGTGGGCGTAAAATTGTGAATTTATGTACAATTGCTACAGTAACCGCGCATATATACACGATTACTGTAGCATTTGCATTTATTATTTTATTAATTTTTTCTCTCTCTTGTCTCTGGTGCTCTCCTTTTTCTCCTTTTTTCTCATTTTTTTCTCTCTACTCTTTTTCCTTCTCTCGTCTCCTTCTGGCTCCAACACTCATCATCCTCGTCATCGGCCTCACCGACTCCGGCCTCACCATCCTCGTAATCGGCGCCGCTGGCTTTGTCAGAACCCACTGAAGCGATGAGGCAATGAACAAGTGCTTCGTCAGAGTGGTTTTAGTTCGGATTTTATTTCTGGATTTGGTTGCAAAGTTAGTTAGAGTTATGAGATAAGGTTGGTTTGTGAAAGAAGATAGGAAGGTTAAGTGAAGTGGCTTACGAGAGAGAGTGAAAGTTGTTAGGTTTAATCGGTAGAGAAGGTTGGACATAGCCATGTCTTTTTTGAGTTTTGAGGATTGGTTTTGTGAATTTTGATTGGTGACTGAGGAAGAAGCAAAATTTTGAGAGAGAAAGAAAACGTAGTAAGAAAATTGAGGAATCTCTTTTGCAAGATGCGATTTTGCCTTTCCAAAATCTATAAAAGCTACTATATTAGTGAGTTTTATCAGATGTGGGGAGAGATGGGTTTCAGATTAGGTCTGTAAGAGAGAATAATAAAAAATTGTAAAAGAATGAATATTTTATTGAATAAATGTGTAGAATAGATAAAATGATGTAGGTGTTTAATAAAAATTGGTGTAAAATAGAAAGTAGTTTTTTTGTAGGAAATAGAAGGAAAGTTTGCATCCACTGATGTGGATGCCCTTATTTTAAGTTTTTTTATTTCAGTCCTCTAATTTTCAATTGTTGTCAATTTGGTATTGCATTGGACCTCATTTACCTACTGCCATTAAGTGGACCTCATTTTGGCTTTTTTTTTTTTTTTTTTTTATAATAAATTTCAGAATTAAAAGAAAAAAAAAAACTTTTATTAAAAAAAAAAAAAAACACTTATGGAAAAGGAAGAACTAGTCGGCGGTTTGAGAGAGAGAGAGTGAATCGGTTTGAGAAAGAGATCAAGTATGAGAGAGAAAACGAGATGAAGGTGATGGAGTTCTAATATTGAGACCAAGTTGCAAAAGAAAGAATAAGAAAAAAGATGGGGTGTTCATTTTTTGGGCTGAATGCACTATACGACGTTGTTAATGGAGGAGGGGATGTGTGGATTAATGACAACCGGTTCAGGGTCCAGAGGCAACTCGGCAAGGGTGGGTTCTCCTATATTTTCTTGGTCAAGGAGGTGCTCGCTAACTCTACTTCTGCCTCTAGTGCCAGGTTTGGTTTGGCTAAGAAAGTCAAGGACCCTTCTCATCTCGTTGGTTCAATCCCTCTCTTCTCTAACCCTGTTTCAATTTTTTTTAGGATTTTTGTGATCTGGGTCATTTTGGTGTCAATCTGAAATTGTTGTTGATGATGCTAAGAAATTCACCAGTGAGTCACACGATGCCTTCGCGTTCAAACGTAAACCTACACAATACAAAGAAGAAAACCTATCAAAGGACACCGGTGTGGTGCCGGCCAAATACCCTCCGAAGGTTAAGTCAGGAAGTATTCTCACAACTCTAGAGTGCTAGAGAGGGTAGATAATGCGTACCTTTATTGGTGAGAGTATTGAGGCTTTTATAGTAGTCGAAAGTTTTTCCTCTTAGACTTGGCATCCAAGTCTTTTCCTTGTAGAAATCATCTTTTTTAGAGTCCGAAACGTGGTGGACAGATCTTCTCCTTATAGGGAAGATCTTCACCAATACATGAAAATTCTAGAATCCAAGTTGCGCAAGGACTCTGTTTAGGGCTTTACAAGAATGGGCCAAAGTGTTCCCACTAAGGGGTCCAACAGGCCCATGGCTGACCAGCCCATCTTTCTTCCCTCTGTCCACATCAGGTCCGTCCACTTAAGGCCTTATGTAAATAATAGGCTCGTCTCTTCTTTAGTTCACGAACTATAGTTAGCCCGTACATTCACTCTAGGCATCCTAGCGCGTATTTTCTCCCTTTCAGTTGACCCCTCACCCGATGGGTCCGTCATAGACAAGAGAACGGACCCATGGGGTGACAGTTTTAAAACCTCGATCATGTTTTCATGACACCTAGATCCATGAACTTACCTTCGTACATTGTTAGATCAGGAGTTAACACATTTATGAGCCGTGCCAAGTGTCATCCTGTCAATGGTCATTGTTTTGGAACGAGGTGTCGCTTCGTCTTCCGTGCATATCCTTTATAAATATCGACCCCTCCGCCCCTCATTTTTCCACTTGTTACTAGAAAAAATTGTCAGAGCAAGTCTGTCACATCTGTCAGAGAATAGTCTGTTCACTCCCATACCCTTCAACTGCAACATCTTGCTTACTCCGAACTTTTGGTAAGTAGTCTCCTATCCGTCCTCTTTTAATTTTAATTCTTTTTTTTTATCTCTTTTTTAGACTTTATGCACACGTCATTCTTTCCAAAACCCGTCAAAGTCTTAGGTTTTGTCATTACCTGTAGGCCATGTCTAGTGCGTTAAGTAATCAGTCGGTCGTCCGTGACGGGGCGGACTACGAAGAGGTATACCCGTTAGGTCCCAAAGACCACGATGCCCCGAGCGAGGAGAGTAGTCCGTCCTCATCCTCCTCGTCCTTAACAAATGAGGACCTGGAGATGATTGAAATACAAGAGGGTTCAGCTGACGACGAAGAGCCGATAGTTAGATCCATCGTGGGAGCTGATGGACTTAGGGAGTTCATCATGCTTCTAGAGTGGAAGGTACACGCCTTCACGTCCACTATCAAAGAGCCTCACTTTAATACCCCTAGGGCCCGTTACCAAATCCTAGACCACATCCCACTCCGTCTACCCTATGTGTCAGAAAAATGTTATTATGAAAGAGTTGACGGAGTAGGTGTGTACGAACAAGTGCTCAAGGCTGGCCTGAGATTTCCATTAAATTCGTTGCATCGCGAACTTTTAAAATACCTAGGTATATCCGTCAGCTAGGTGTCTCCTAATGCTTGGAGGGTTTTCATCGCGATGGAGGTTCTGTACGGAGCCATGTCGAACAGTGGGAGAAGGCTTATGATAAAGGAGTTCCTCCACTGCCACCGTCCGGATGAGATAGATAAGTTGAGGGGCATGTATAGCTTTGTCCCTAGGAGCCCTGTCTTGAAAGTTATTTTTGAAACCCCAGACTCAAATAGAGACTGGAAGAGCCGCTACTTTTTCATTGAAGGAGATAATTGGATGTGTCATCTAGGGGAGACGGACTTCATGCCCATCGACATAGTTTGGGGCGTTTTAAACCCATCTGGTATGGCCCGTCGTAAATGACTTCGTGCAGTTTAACTAATTTTTATTATGTTTTTAACGTCCGTCCTCTTTGATGCAGTTCGACGGCGTCCCTAGATTACCCTTGAGGAATTCAGCTTCCTTAAGAAATTTTTGCAAAGACAAAGCCCGAGGAGCGGACTTGGGCCAAGCTCGTCAACCTCAACACCATCCATTGGTATTGTGACGGGCCCAAACCAACCCCCGCGGTACTAAAGTACGAGAAGCAAACCCGTCTACGTAAGTCCGTTGCCCCTATTACCTATTTTTATCGTCATTATTATTATTTTTTCTTAATCCATCTACCTCTTTTAGAGATGGAGGATGCAAAGAGGTGAGCAGCTATAAGACTTCAAGCTACAAAGAACAAAAAGGCTGGAATGAACCCCATGGGGACGGGCTCCAGCAAGCAGAGTCTGAAGAGGAAATTGCCCGTGAAGGGTGACCGTGCGCCAAAATAGCCCAAGATCCCCTTGGAGCCAGTCGTCAGCTTGATGGCTAGGGGGAATAAGTCGGTCACTCCGATCAAACATGGTGTGGGTAAGGGCCTAATGACGGGTCTGTCTAGCAGCCAGAAGAAGCCACCCATCCTGCTTCGTGAGGACTCCAAGTATGCCCTCGAGAGGCTGTCGTCCATTATTACCACCGACGACTACGAGGATTTGGGGAATCACTCGACGGAGGCGATGGGGGAGACGGGCCTCTTCAACATTGCTCCGGTAATTCTTCCGTCGTCTTTCGGTCCATCCGTTCACGACTTGCTGCCCTTAAATATTTTACTTATGCATTTTGTTGTCCTTCAGGCTATGATCATGATGAAAGGCATGATGGGACGGTGTCTCAACCATGAGACGACCATTGGCCGAGTTCAAGAGAAAGCCAAGGCGATGGAGGAGGAGCTGCTTGATCTCAAGGCCTGGAAGGTCGTCCAGGAGAAAAGGCTTAAGATGGCCGAGACGACTCGGGACGAATGTATCCAGTTGATGGACCGTCTGAAGAAAGCCTTGGTGGAGAAAGACGATGAGGTCCGTCAGGCAAAGGAGGAGGCGATACGCGAGTACCATGACTCCGACGCCCTTATTTCGGAACTGAGTCTGGTTTATAACGACGGGTTTGACGATGCCCTCTGTCAGGTGAAGGCATTATACCCGGATATAGACTTGTCCACCGTCGCCGTCACTGCCCCCGAGCCATCAACTGTTCAGCCCGTTCAGTCTGAAGATACAGATGTTCTTTTTGACAAGAACATCCCCGTCCATAAAGCTCCTGTAGATCAAACCGTTGTGGACAGCCAGGCTAAGGATGTTCGGGACCGTCCTGCTAAAGAGAAAGAGACAGCAGTAGAAGACTTGTAATAACTTAGTTTTGTTAATTAATCTCTCTTTTTTTTTTCTTTTTTTCTTTTTTTGTATCAAGTGTAGAACAATTTTTAATGCCCATCATGTTTATAGGGTTTTATGAACATAGCCCGTTCAGTATGTTTACATTCTGCAAGGTCCGTTGACCTTTGTTTTATCTTTGTGAAATGCATATGTTTTATTTTAAAGTACATTTCATGTTATTAGATGAACTCCATTCTGTTTATGCGCTTCGTCCGTCTAGCCTTGTGGAATTAACTTATCCGTCCATTAACCGTTTAACCAAGGGTCATCACCCCTTAAGATGATTTGTCCGTTCTTGGGACTTTTAAAATTACCATTCGTTTTAGAATGGTCTGTTTAGTACGTGGGCTTAGCCCGGATTTTAAGTGTTATCACCCTTTAGGGATGATCCGTCCATCTTGTGTTCGTTATTTTTGGCCCGACCATTATGTGGACTTTAAAGGAGTTACAATCTTTTTGGGATGATCCGTCCAGCTTGTGGATGTTATTTTGGGCCCGTCCATTATGTGGACTTTAAAAGATTTACAATCTTTTTGGGATGATCCGTCCAGCTTGTGGACGTTATTTTGGGCCCGTCCATTATGTGGACTTTAAAAGATTTACAATCTTTTTGGGATGATCCGTCCAGCTTGTGGACGTTATTTTGGGCCCGTCCATTATGTGGACTTTAAAAGATTCACAATCTTTTTGGGATGATCCGTCCAGCTTGTGGACGTTATTTTGGGTCCGTCCATTATCTGGACTTAAAGAGTTACAATCTTCTTAGGATGATCCATCCAGCTTGCGGACGTTATTTTGGGTCCGTCCATTATCTGGACTTGGTAGTTACAATCTTTTTAGGATGATCCGTCCAGCTTGCGGACGTTATTTTGGGTCCGTCCATTATCTGGACTTAGTAGTTACCATTCTTTCAGGATGATCCGTCCAGTTTGTGGACGTTATTACTGGTCCGTCCATTATCTGGACTTAGTAGTTACCATCTTTTTAAGATGATCCATCCAGCTTGTGGATATTATTACTGGTCTGTCCATTATCTGGACTTAGTAGTTACCATCCTTTCAGGATGATCTGTCCAGATTTATGGATGTTATTTTTCTCCGATCATAGTTATCAAACATAGTCGAGCCTGAATATTCCTCTAATTATTTAAACGAAACCCATATGTTTGTAATAAGTTAACAATACCTACCCCCTTGGGCTAAAGAAGTGCTTATAGAAAGAACTGAAAAAAATAAAAAAACTAGGAAAATGAAAAACTGGAAAAACGGGGAATGCTAGTGTTCTTGATATCTTCGCGCCGTCTCTACTGGTAGTATTTTCGAAGATGCTCTGTGTTCCATGGGTGCTGTAGCTTCCGTCCGTCCATGGTTTCGAGATGGTAGGTCCCCTTCCTCTGCCATGACGAGATCTTGTAAGGTCCTTCCCAGTTGGGGCCAAGTTTTCCTTGTGAATGATCTTTAGCCACTCCCATTACCTTCCGTAGCACAAGGTCCCTAATCTGAAAGTCTCTGTGTTTGACTTTGGAGTTGTAGTATTTTGCCATGAGGTGCTGGTATCGGGCCAACCTTTGTTCTACTGTAGCCCGGACTTCGTCGACCAGGTTTAGCTGTAGCCGCAAAGCCCCTTCGTTCTTATCGTCATTATAGCTCTCCACTCGATAACTTGTAAGCCCTATCTCTATTGGAATGACAGCCTCGCTCTCGTATGCTAGCCTGAATGGTGTTTCTCCCGTGGGCGTTCTTGCCGTTGTACGATACGCCCACAAGATACTTGGTAACTCATCAGGCCAGATGCCTTTTGCCCCCTCGAGCCGAGTCTTGATGATTTTGAGCAGGGACTGGTTCGTGACTTCAACTTGCCCATTGGCCTACGGATGTACGGGTGATGAGTAGTGATTTCTGATGCCTAATTCCGAGCAGAAATCTTGGAATGCCTTGTTGTCGAACTGTTTTCCGTTATCGGAGACGAGTACCCTTGGTATCCTGAATCTGCATACGATATTTCTCCATACAAAACTCCTGATGTTTCTCTCCGTGATAGTTGCCAGAGCTTCCGCCTCCACCCACTTAGTGAAATAGTCGATCCCTACCACCAGAAATTTCAGCCGTCGTGCAGCCGTTCGGAAAGGGCCCATGATGTCTAGCCCCCATTGGGCGAATGGCCAAGGGGCCATCATGGGTGTCAGCTCTTCGGTTGGTTGCCTAATTAGGTTGCATTGTAGGCCAATAGTATCCTGCCCGGATCAGTTTGTGTACTAAAGACCGTGCCCCCGAATGGTTTCCGCAGATACCCTTATGGACCTCTCTCACTACATAGTCTGCTTCCTCGTGGCCCAAACACCTTAGGTATGGTCGTGAGAACCCCCTCTCGTCTAGAAGCGTGTCTTCCTTCAGGTAGGCCGTTAGCGGCGTAGTCCAATTGTATTAAGGATTTACTTCCTGCACTTCTGCCCTATTGTTAATGATTGAGGAATTCTGGATGAACGACAATACCTGATCGGGGGCCATCATGACCTTTGCGGAGGTGGCTTTTGCGAGCCGGTCAGCATATTCGTTCTCCTCTCTTGGGATTTGGGCGAATGTGACCTAGAGGGTGTCGATCCGTCTCCTGACCTCTTCCAAGTATTCCTTCATCTTTTCCCCCTACACTCATAGGCGCTGCTAATCTGACTGACTATTACCTGTGAATCGCAATGTACAACCATGGCCTCGGTGCTTGCTGCTTTCGCTAGGTCTAATCCTGCCACCAATGCTTCATACTCGACCTCATTATTGGTTGTTGGGAAGTCCAGCCGAGTCATACACTTGATTTTTTCTCTGTCAGGGGTTTGAATTACTACCCCGGCGCCTCCAACTTACTTGTTTAATGATCCATCCGTATGGATGTTCCATTGTCTAAGGGCTTGCGGCTCCTTCTGCTCTGTTTGCGTGTATTCGGTGATGAAGTCCACCATTGCTTGGCCCTTTATTGCAGTTCGCGGTTGGTAATGTATGTCAAATTTGCTCAGCTCTATCGCCCACAGGGCCATTCATCTAGCAGCTTCAGGGCTGCCCATTGCCCTTTTTAGGGGTTGATCTGTTAGGACGATGATGCTGTGGGCTTGAAAGTACGGTTTGAGCTTTTGGGCTACGGTTACCAGTGTAAAGGCGAGCTTTTCCATGTGGGGGCACCTCTCTTCAGCTCCCCGGAACCCCCTGCTTATGAAATAGACAGGTCGCTGAGTTCCTTCCTCTTCTCTTACTAGGGCCGCGCTCACTGCCACCTGCGAAACTGCTAGGTATAAGTAGAGGTCTTCTCCTGGCTTGGATGGGCTGAGCAAGGGTGGCGAGGCGAGGTATTTCTTTAGGTCTTCAAATGCCTTCTAGCACTCATCCGTCCACTCGAATGATTTCCTTAGGACGCGGAAGAACGATAGACACTTGTCCTTTGCTTTAGAGACGAACCTGTTCAAAGCAGCAATTTTGCCATTTAAGCTTTGCACGTCCTTTACTGTCCTTGGCGGTTCCAGCTTCATGATGGCCCGTATCTTCTCCGGGTTGACCTCTATTCCTCTTTGGGATACCATAAAACCCAAGAATTTTCCCGCCGTTACTCCGAATACGCACTTTCTCGGATTCAGCTTCATGTTGTATGATCGTAGGGTATCGAATGTCTCCTGGAGGTCGCTCAGGTGATCTTTTTCGTGTGGGTTCTTGACCAGCATGTCGTCGACATAGACCTGTACGTTCCTCCCTATCTGGTGCGCGACCATTTTGTCCATTAACCTTTGGTACGTTGCCCCAACGTTCTTGAGTCTGAATGGCATCACCTTATAGCAAAAGAGTCCTTGGCTGGTGATGAAGGACGTTTTCTCTTGATCAGATTCCTCCATCTTGATCTGATTATAGCCTGAGAAGGCATCCATAAAACTTAGGAGCTGGTGTCTGGCCGTAGAGTCGACCAGCGCATCTATCTGCGGGAGGGGGTAGCTATCCTTTGGGCACGCCTTGTTAAGGTCCGTGAAGTCGACACACATTTGCCACTTCCCGCTAGCCTTCTTGACCATGACCACGTTTGCCAACCACTCCGGGTAATATACTTCCCTAATGAATCCCGCCTCGAGTAGTTTTTTGACCTCCTGCGCTATCGCTCTGTCCCGTTCGTAAGCGAACACTCGCTTTTTCTGCCGGACGGGTGAGGTTGAGGGGTTCACGTTGAGCTTGTGTACTATGACAGAGGGATCGATCCCAAGCATGTCTTCATGGTTCCATGCAAAAACGTCTTGGTTCCTCCTGAGGAATGTTGTGAGGGCCTGGGGCCGCACCGGCTGGCAGGCCAATGTCCCTATTCTGGTCGTCCGCTTTGGTTTTGACTCATCGAGTGTTATCTCCTCCAGCTCTTCGACTAGTTCTGCGACCGTCCACTGCTCTTCTACGCACATTGTCTGATGATGATCTTCCATTTCTAGCATGGCAATGTAGCATTCTCGGGCGGTTACCTGATTCCCTCGCAATTCCCCAATCCCATAGTCCGTTGGGAACTTGATCATCAGGTGGTATGTTGATGTTGCTGCTCTCCACTAGTTAAGTGTGGGCCGTCCGAGAATACCATTGTAAGCAGATGAGCAGTCCACCACGAGGAACATTACATTCCTAGTGAGTTCTCACGGGTAATCGCCCATTGTTATCGGGAGTGTGATGGAGCCTATTAGGAATACCCTTGTCCCTCTAAAACCGACAAGTGGAGCACTCGTTGGTATCAATCGTGCTCTGTCTATCCCCATTTGCTGGAATGCTGGATAGTATAGAATGTCTGCCGAGCTGCCGTTGTCGATTAACACTCTGTGGACATTGTAGTCCCCCACACGTATGCTGACAACCAGCGCGTCGTCATGTGGATGATGGAGTCTCCTTGCGTCTTCTTCAGTGAATCCAATGATAGGGCTTTCCACCCGTGTGGTATTAGGTGTAGAGCCTGTTAGATGGATGTTTAGGACCGATCTGAGGTACGTTTTTCGAGCTTTTTTGGAAGAACCAGTAGCCGCGGTCCCTCCCACGATCATCCTTATGTCTCTGATGGGGGGTCTAGGACGCTCGTTATCCCATCGAGGGGCCGACTCTTGGCGATTGAGATCCGCTCTATCTTTGTTGACGAATTTCTGCAACTTCCCTTGTCTAATGAGGGCTTCAATCTGCTGCTTCAATTTGCTGCTTCAAGTCGTAGCAATCGGCTATGTCATGGCCGTGATCTCGGTGGAAATGACAATATTTATCTCGCGGCCGTTTGCTTGGGTCACTCTTTAGTTTCCCCGGGAACGTCAACGTTCCCTCGTCTTTGATTTGCATCAAAACTTGGTCAATCGGGGCGTTTAGAGGGGTGAAACTTGTGAACCTTCCTCCCGGGGGCTTAGGGCGCCTTTCATCCCTTCTGTCTCCTGTCCTTGGTCTTTTCTACCCTTGATCCTGACACACGTCTGCCTACCGTTCCCTCTTCCTGGGCTTTTCCTCCCGTGCTAGCAGCGCGTCTTCCGCGTTCATGTACTTATTGGCCCTGTAGAGTACCTCTGACATGGTTTTGGGGTCGTTTTTGTATAGGGAAAACAAAAACTTACCCTTTCGCAACCCGTTCGTGAAAGCCGCCACCAGTATTTTGTCGTCGGCTTCATCGATCGAGAGCGCTTCCTTATTAAAGCGGGTTATGTAGGATCTTAACGTCTCGTCCTCTCTCTGCCTGATGCTCATTAAGCATGCCGTGGATTTCTTGTACCTATGTCCCCCTATAAAGTGCGAAATGAACTGAGCGCTTAATTCTTTGAAAGTGCTGATGGAGTTCGGCGTCAGCCGACTGAACCAAATTCTCGCGGGACCCTTCAGTATGGTTGGGAAGGCCCTACACATGATTTCGTTTGGTACCCCTTGTAGATGCATCATGCTCTTGAACATCTCCAGGTGGTCTAGGGGATCCTTGACCCCATCATAACTCTCTATCTGTGGCATCCGGAACTTATGTGGTAGGGGAAAGGAATTGACGGAGCTAGTGAATGGAGAGTCAGTCCGGTTCACTAGGTCATCCAGGTCGCTGGACACTCGTCCCTTTAGGGCGTTCATCATGACCTCCATCTGTTCTTTCATCGCCTGCATCTCCGCGAACATAGGCGGAGGAGTCGCATCCATGAGGGATGGGAGGTGTTTTGTCGTTCTGGCCTGCTTAGGGCGTTGCTCCCTTCAGGCCCTTCTCGGTCTCTTTGCATGGCGCTGGTACCTTCCTGATCCTCCCTTCGGTTGTTGGGTGCTGTATTTCTTTGACGCAACTGTTCTTCTAGGTCATGATTTTGTTTGGTGAGGCACTCCACGGCCGCAGTGAGAGTCCGAACCTGTCTTTCGAGTGCGGTTGTGGGTAGTTCCTCTCCTTGGATGTCGTTGGTTGTTGCCATCGAGCGAGTGAGCACTTGCAACCCTTCTGTCTCAGGGATAAAGCAACGTCTGACTACTTTCTTCTCAGTTCCCACAGACGGCGCCAACTGATGATGCTGAGAAATTCACCAGTGAGTCACACGATGCCTTCGTGTTCGAACGTAAACCTACACAATACAAAGAAGAAAACATATCAAAGGGCATCGGTGTGGTGCCGGCCAAATACCCTCCGAAGGTTAAGTCAAGAAGTATTCTCACAACTCTAGAGTGCTAGAGAGGGTAGATAATGCGTACCTTTATTGGTGAGAGTATTGGGCTTTTATAGTAGTCGAAAGTTTTTCCTCTTAGACTTGGCATCCAAGTCTTTTCCTTGTAGAAATCATCTTTTTTAGAGTCCGAAACATGGTGGACAGATCTTCTCCTTATAGGGAAGATCTTCACCAATACATGAAAATTCTAGAATCCAAGTTGCGCAAGGACTCTGTTTAGAGCTTTACGAGAATGGGCCAAAGTGTTCCCACTAAGGGGTCCAACAGGCCCATGGCCGACCAGCCCATCTTTCTTCCCTCCGTCCACATCAAGTTCGTCCACTTAAGGCCTTATGTAAATAACGGGCTCATCTCTTCTTTAGTTCGCAGACTATAGTTAGCCCGTACATTCACTCTAGGCATCCTAGCGCGTATTTTCTCCCTTTCAGTTGTATTTTTTCTTTATAAGCTCAGAAATGGTTTTGTTTTGGGATTTTGTGATCTGGGTCATCTGGTTTTGAATCTGAATTCCACTAGTTTGAGTATCTGAGCTTCAAAGTGATTGAATTTGATAATTTGGATAAATCTCAATTTTCAGAATGGTGGCTTTATTGGTGTTTTTGTATTGTGATCTGATACTATGACGTGGGAATTCTGTTGGAACTACGATTTGGGGAATTTGTTTTCCCCAAATTCATTTTCCCTAAATGTTTTCTTTTTTCTTTTTCTTTTTTTAATAACAGTTTTTTTTTCTTTTAATTACAAAATTTATTACCCAAAAAAAAAAGGGGCCAAAACGACGTCATTTTGGCTTATTTGACAACAGCAGGTAACTAAAGTCTAATGGAGTACCAAATTGACAATAATTAAAAGTTAGAGGACTGAAATGACAAAATTAAAGATTAGAAGACTGAAATGAAAAATGATGAAAGTTAGCGAGTCAGTTTTAAATTTTTGCCTTTTTTTTTTCCTTATTAACCCACAATGACAATATTATCCTTTATTTCTTTGATAATTGAAAAAAATTGCTTGGCTTTTCTATTTTTCCTTATTAACCCTCAATTTTTTAGTTATGAGTCAAGTGTCAAGATTGGCCCAAGGGGCCTTCTCTTATTTAAAACTAACTTGTAACTCCATGTATATATATGGATATACTTAAAAGATACACATTAAAATGCATATTATAATTCTTACATATATAATTTAAATATTATTAATAGTCATTCTTATATATATTTTTTTAACTCTTTAAAAAGTCTTGTAAGAATGTTATTAGGTATAAAATGTAAATTGTCCATTTTTAAAATATTTTTATGTTCATTAATTCTAGACTCTTTGGTTTTTGTATACAATAACTCACTTGAATGGAGATTTATGATATGGTCCCACATTTGATTCCAAAATTAAAAAATAAACTCTCTCTAAAAATAATAATTTAGGACATATATCACAAAATTGGACTTCAATTGTAGAATCTAATTGAATTTTCTCTAAACTTTACCTATTAATATATATATATATATATATAGATGGCTTATAAGTTTAAATTGTTTTTAGTTATACAAAAAAAAAAAAAAAAAAAAAAAAAGCTCATAAATATAAAATCATTCAAACTCTCTCTTCCTCTAATTTTATATATAATGTTAGATATATGATTATGTTTTTTATGATTTATTTATATTTGACTTCTCGTTTTCTATACTAAATTAACTCATTTAGCACAAAAATTAAAAAAAGAAACTGATTAGATGGGACATATATATAGATGACTTATAAACTTGAATTGTTTTTAGTTTTATAAAAAAAATGCTCATAAATATAAAATCATTTAAAAATTATGTTTTTTATGGTTTACTTATATTGAACTCCTCGTTTTTTACACTAAATTTACTTATTTGGTACAAAAATTAAAAAACTTAGTTTAAATGAAACACATGTCGCAAAATCAAACTCTAATTGAAATCCAATTTTTTCATTGAGTTAACTCACTTGGCACAAAAATTTAAAAACTTAGATTAGATGGGACAGGTGGCACAAAATTAGACTCTAATTGAATTTTCTCTTAGCTTTACCTATTATTATTATATATAGACTAATATGTAGTTTCGTGCATATGCACAAGTACAATTAAAAATAATCACAATTATACTATTCAAATTATACATTTTATTAGAAAATGTTCAAATTATACATATCATTAACCTATACTCTTCTTAAACCATACATTTCTAAAATATGTAATAGTTTCCCATTTTATATATATGTATACACACACACATACATACACATACGATTTAGAATTTAATTGAATTTAGACTCTTTGATTTTTGCACACAATAATTTACTTGCCACAAAAATTTTAAAAAAATAAATAAATAGACACATGGTGGAAAATTAGACTCCAATTGAAATCCAATTTATAATCTAATTGGATTTTATCAGAGCTTTGATTATTAATATATATATATATATATAGATAAAAAAATAAAAATCAAATCTCCCCAACCCTAAAAAGAAAATAAAATATATGAAATTTGTTTCCTATTACAATTTTCTATATCAATGCATATGCTTGATGTTTAGAAAAAAAATTATTCTCTTTTTAGGGCTCCATTATCAAACTTTCATGAAAAATTATTTAAAAATAACTAGAATTACTTCCCGTAAAATTATTTTGGTGAAATTACTCTTTTAAAAATGCTAATTTAATAATAAGTAGAGCCTATTAATGCTGAAATAAAGTTAATTAAGACTTAAAACTGCTAAAATGTAAAAATGTAGTTCATTCTCTTGCTAGAAGGGCAATTACTTAGCCCTATTTAACTGTCTAGATAAAAGATGTACCACCAAACATTCTTCATATTGTTCATGCTGATTTGACCTCCCTAAATTAATGAATTCACTATCTTTCTTCTATATATAAATTAAAAATTAAAAAAAAAAAAAAAAACTGCTAAAATGAAGTTACTTTAGGTCCTATTAATGTTAATTGTGAGGAAACTTTGCACACTTTATATACTAAACTATAATAGAAGCAAGAAAAACTTATACATGTAGGCTAGCAACAACAACCAAACCTTAGTCACAAAATTTTGGGGTAGCTATGGATACACAACAGACTAATCAACGTTGGTCACAAGTACTCTTTTCTACCATTTTAGTCTAGCCAAAAGCAAACTCTCATCGAAAACACCAAGAAGTGTCACTTGATGTAGAGGTAATTCACTTATAATCTCTTCCCCCCCCCCCCCCCCCCCCCCCCCCCCCACAAAAAAAAAAGAAAAAGGTCTTCCTCAACCTTTTTCTTTTTCTAGGTTAAATTTAACCATGTGGTTGCATGAAAGTGTTATCTTTCCCTAAGCATAATTTAATTCAAACTTGTGCTTTATTGGACAATGCAACCACATCATTGAATTTAATTGAGGAACCGCAATCATCTCATGCCTAAGTTTTGCCCTTACAGTAACACTAATACTACTAAAACTACAATAAGAAACAATTGATGAGTATTAAAAAAAAAAAAAAAAATCCATTTGAATCATTAATCAAAAACCTGATCAGAGGTTGTAAAGTTGTTATTTACAACTATGTGTTTTTATTGGCTTATATTCCGTGCCAAATTTGATTTTAATTTTATTTAATTGTTTGTACCCTGTATTTATTGTTGGATTTCATTGTAAGGGTTATGTGATAGAGAAAGAGAGAGAGTTGTGAAGACTCAAGTATTTGAAGACAGAAGAAGTTCTCGTGGGTAGCTTGCGACTTAGTATCCCGCGAAGTATCTCATGTGCCTTACACATGTTGGAATGCGAAGAGTTAGGCCAGATGGAGACAGCTGTGTCTTCCAAGTATCTCGCGGGTAAGGTCTTCCCACAAGACACCCGCGAGATATTTTTCTCTACTAGCCTATTTAGTCTGATACACATTTTCTGTGCCTACACTATTTATACCCACTTTATCTACAAATGTTGAGGAGTGCTTCTGAGAGAAAACCCTAGCCAAACACCTTGAGAGTTAGAGATTGTTATACCCACAATTCTCTACACATTTGTTTTTGGAATTTCCTCAACTCCTACCTCTCCATTTCCATACCATTGAGAGGTTGATAGCCCAAACACTTATCACACCCTTTCAGAGTGTCAAGTGAAGTTTTGGTGCTGCTAGGAAGCATTGCAAGAAGCCTAGGATGGCAGATGCAACATGAAGCTTATTGCGAGATCTGGAGAGCTAGACAAGACACGGTTCCGAGAAGCCTTGTTGGAGTAGGAGCTTGAAGGGCTTAGGTACAAAGGGTAGATTAGGCTTGGAAGGTCTCTTGCTCACCCTTGTATCCCAACTAATTGTCTAGTGGATCGATTTCTGCTTGGAGGGCGGTGGAGAGGTTTTTCGCCGAGTTCTTCGGTTTCCTCTTCGATAACACGTCTCGGTGTTATCTGTGTTTGCATTTCTCTTCCTTACTCTTGTTCATTTCATTTTTACTACTGTGTTGCTTTAAATATGGATTAGAGTAGTTTTCTTACTTATACGCTTGTGTTTACATTATTCCGCATTTAGTATTAAGTTTGTAAAATCAACCAAGCTGTAACTTTGATTTGGAGGTCTAAACAGCTCTTGTATTTTTAACACATTTACGAGCTTTCAATTGGTATCAGAGCGGGTACACTCGCTGTAGTTTAAATACTTAAGTGTGTTCCTTGACCCCGTTTGAGATGGACCGGTCTCAATCTTTAAATGTTCCACCATATTTTGATAGTAGTAATTATGCTTTTTGGAAAGTCTGAATAAGGGCATTCTTGTGTTCCATTGATGATATTGTTTGAGATGCGGTTGAAATAGGTTGGACTAGGCCAAAGGCCGCTAAATCCACTTGGGATAAAGCAGCTCTTGCAGCAGCTAACGTTAACAGTAAAGCGTTGAATGCTATATTTTGTGGTGTATCTCCAAACGAGTTTCACAAGATTTCTCACATGACAGTAGCCAAGGAAGCTTGGGAGATATTGGAGACCACTTATGAAGGAACAAAGAAAGTGAAGGACACAAAGCTTCAGATGCTTACTACCAAATTCGAAGAGCTTAAGATGGGAGATGATGAGTCCTTTGATTCATTCTATGGAAAGCTCAACGAAATTTTGATTGTTAAGCTCAATCTTGGTGAAAAGATTAAGGATGCTAAGATGGTGAGAAAAATTTTGAGGTCCCTACCGGAGAGCTTCCGATCGAAAGTCACAGCTATTGAGGAAAGTAAAGATTTGGATGAAATTAAGATCCAAGAGCTCATTGGGTCTCTTCAAACATATAAGTTTGGACTGCCTTCTCATAAGACAAGTAAATCTCTTGCTCTTAAAACCATCACCGAAAGAATGGATGATTCCTCCGAAGAAGATAGAGTGGAAAAGGATGTAGCATTCCTTATAAAGAACTTCCGAAAATTTCTGAAGATGAAGAACAATGGGAAACCATTCAATAGAGGGAAGTTCTCATCCTCCAAAGGTGATAGGAAGGAGTTTAAGAAGAAAGATGGAAAGGATTTCTAGTCTCCTCAAGGCATTGTGTGTTATGAATGCAATGACCATGGACACCTCAAGAAGGAATGTCCCAACTATCTAAGAGGAAAGGACAAGGCGTACGCCACAATGCTTAGTGACTCGGATTCTTCAAATTCTGATTCTAAAGAAAGCTGTGATGAAGAATGGAACTACTCCACCTTTATGACTGTTACCCATGATGAGTCGAAGGAGGACTTTAACTTGCTAGTACAAGAGCTTGGGGATCATAGTGATGAAGAATCAATTGGAGTTGTTGAAGAAGATGAAAACACAGCCAGTCTTCAAGAAAACTACAATTCCCTACTTGAAAAGTCACGAGAATATACAAGGGTGGCCAAGGCAACCGTAAAGAAGATGAAAAAGGCAGAAGAGGACTATAAAAGTCTTCTAGTGCGTTATAAAGAGGCCAAATGTGAGATAGAGACGTTGAAGGTGAGCTGATTAAAGCTTATTCAAAAATCAGATTTTTTGAGCTAGAAGTAGTGTAAGCAAATGCCAAGATAGAGAGGGTATCCACGAAGAAGCTAGATGATGTTATTTCATCTCAAAAACATTTCTCAGATAAGTTTGGGTTGGGATATACCAAAGGGAGTGGCTCATCGGCCAATGTCACCAAAGATGTAAGATTTGTGAAAGCTAAGGAGCCGATTGTATTTGCCCCTACTCCTGAGAAAATAAAGGATGAAAAGAAGAAGAATGTAGCTGATCAACGAGTGTTGAATAAGCCTCATACTCAAACTGTGGTCAAGCCTAAATTTCAAGGGAAATCACCTCTAAACTTGCAAAGAGGTCCGAGAATTCAACATTTCTGTCATTTCTGTGGACTTCAAGGACACACAAAACCAAATTGCCATAAGCTGAAGGCATTAAAGAATGCAAGTGTTCGGAGGTCAAAAAGCCTTAAAAATGACAAAAGGAGTTAGGCTAGTGAGCAATCAAGAAGTCGAAATGGTGATTCCGACGTGATGGACATGATGAAAATAATCGGTGCCTTCACCATTTGCTTGGAGAGTTTTACTAGACGGTTTGAAAGTCCTAACTCCCATACCCAATCCTTTAGGGATATCACCCCAAACGCACGTGCCGTGTGGGTGAAAAGGGGTACTCATGCATAAGCATTCTAACATGTTCATACATTAATTCTTCTGATGTTTAAGGACTTTTGCTCATGCATCTTTACATGCTTACTTTAATTTGTATCATTTGCTTCTAGTTTTAGCATGTTTCTTTTTCAAGCTTTTGCCTTGTTTTTTTTTTTTTTTTTTTGTTCTATTTTTGAGTGTGTTCAAAAATTCAAAAACCCATAAAAAGTTAAAAAATCTTCAAAAAGTTAAAAAATCTTTAGAAAGTTTGATCGCTTGTTTTGTGTATATCACATGTGAGTTTGGTCTAGTACCTTCGTACTAATGACGTAGTGCATTTACGAGCTTGACTTGTTTTTACATGCACGTTTATCTGTGTGGAAGAATTATGAAAACTATGTATAATTGTTGTAAATAGATCTTTAAGCTTGTCATGAATGATTGGTCAATAGTCTTGATTGTCTTGATACTTGCATAGACTTGTGCCTATATCTCTTCCCACTTTATTTTTTTTGTGAAAGAGCTCACCAAATGTAAATCTCCAAATGAAAAGAGATTTTAAGCTGTAAAAGTCTGTCGCACATACTAATATTTGACTAAAAAAAAGGGGAAAGCAACTTTTTCTATTGAAATTTATGGTGCTCAAAAAGTCAAAGGCTAATCCTCAATGTTGAAATATCAAAAATTTCAAGCACCAATCTCAAAAAGAGATGTATTATCCAAAAAGGATCAAATGTTATGATTTATACAGAAGCCAAATGAAAAACTTCTAAGTTGTGTAATCAATTTGTGAAAGGTTATATATGTTCATTTCTATAATTGAGATAGACCACTTGACCTAGTATCAGTTGTGTATGACTTGATTGAATTGATCATTGAAACTTCACTTTGGTCTAAAGACTATTTCACACTTGATACTCACCCACGACACACAAGACTTTGATTTAATGAATGCTTATCTCATTTGTGTGATTATACATATTCAAATGTGATGTATATGCTCAAGTACTTGTTGATCAAACCCAAAAAGATTTTTGAGTGTTTTATTTGTTTTTGAAAGTGATTTTATACTTTCATGTTTGTTAGTTTTTGGTCAAAATGTATTTTTGTGTTTCTCTTCAAAAACTAGTTTAGAAGGTGTTTCGCGAAAAGCTCGTGACTTAGAGCTTCCCGCGAAATGAGCTTGAGGGAAATAAATTTTTCATCACTTTACATAGAAACTCTCTCGACTGCCTTGCGACTATATCGCGACCAATAGCTTCTCACAAAATGCTGTTTGGCCAAAACTAGATTTTTTCAAAATCAAACAAAAGCTATTGCGACTGTCTCACTATTGTCTCGCGACTTAAAGCTTCTCGTGAAAGTTTTTTTTTGCTTCAGAAGTCATTCTCGTGACTTTCTCGGGATTGCGTCGCTACTACCTAACCCATGAAAAACGCGTGTTTTCAATTTTATGTAGCAGATGTGACAGTTTTTCAAACACTTTGACATTTCCCTCGCACTAGCCCTCTTCGAACCTTTCTCAACCTAAAACCAGTTTTCATCAAAACCCTATCATTTTCAAGTGAAAATCTTTGCAAAATCACTTCAAGGTATGTTTTCCTTAACATTGCTTTCATTTTGTTTTAAATTTTGTAGATTTTAACATAGGGTTTTGTAAATTGGGGATTTTTCAAAAAAGGGTTGGGGTTCTTTATTTTGTGAAATTTTTTCAAAATTTCTGATTGGGCTGAGTCCCATTTGGTGTTTGTGCATCTGTGTTGGCCCCTTATGGCAGTTTTAACATGTATTGAGGCATATTTTCACTATGTTCATGCATTTTTTCATCATTGTTATGCATTGTTGCATGTTAGGTGTTTGACAGAATGTCCTAGTGACATTTTTGTGCTAAATTGGATTCAAGTGAATTCCAATTTCTGGTTTTATACTTGTTTGACCCTAACTAACTTGTTTTGGTCACTGTTTATATGTTTAGCATGCTTTGCCCATGTTGCACACACCTAGGCACACCCTATGCATCTCATGCTGCTGTCTCATGCATCAGCACATGCACACACATGCACAGTTACTTAAATTCATGCATTGTGTCCATGTTCACTTGTTTTATCGGTTTAGCATGTTATTTTGAGTTTATGTAGTCTGTTTTGAGTTGGTTTTAATTTGTTTTTAGATTGATTTAATTTGAACTAACATGAATCTAGTCAAGTTTTGTGTTCTGGTTTGTGTTTCCACATTTGGTTCTTTTATGTGATTGTGTTACTTTGCACAGATGGCTCCTACTAAGCATGCAGCCATCAAGAAATCATCCAAGTGTGCACACATTGATTTTGATCATTTCAAGTCTATTGAAGTTGATATGAAGTATAATGGCTACTATAAGGACAAAACGATTATCATGGAAAGGGTCGTGCAACTGGAATCACTTGAGGGCACTTTCATACCTGAGGTGTTCAAAGAAAGAACTTGGACCAAATTACTAAACCCAGTTGGGGTTGTTTATTCAGAGATAATCAATGAATTTTTCTCCAATGCTGCTGTCGACGAAGACCGGATAGAGTGCTGGGTAAGACACAAAGAATTTGTGATTACAAGGGAGATCATCCAAGAATTCTTGGAGGTTCATCCTCCCTCTCAACCAATCTCAGTACAATATGAAGATAGATTGGGTTCCACAGAGGAAATGATAACGATGCTTGGTGGTACATCGAAGAAGACATCCATGAATACAATTCGATTTTTGCTGGAGATGAGGACATTAGCATATGTGATGATCCACAACTTGTATCCGGTCACCAACCTCACTACACTGTCAAGGACAAGATTTCTGTATGATCTCTTTACCCACAAAGAGATAGATATTTGTGGACATATCATCCATGTGTTGAAAAAGAGCATTAAGAAGCAGAATTCAAGGACTGTAATGCCTTTTCCATTACTAATTATGGGATTAACTGCTGAGGCAAGACTGAAATTTCCGAGTGGTCTTACTGTTGTTTAGAGGGACTATCCCATTAGTGCACACACAGTCAGAAGGAGCATAGCCCACATCAAAGGTTCCAAGACCGGTGTACATACCATACCACAACCACGTGTTGAGCAGGAGGAAGGTGACACAGAGGATGAGATAGAGAACTTTACTACTGCTTCAGAATCATCAGATCAGCCCTTAGCTCAGCCATCATCTTTCGCACCAGCTCGGGGACCGAACAGACTTAATCATCTTATAGCTAGAGTTAAGTAGATGTACACTTTGCTGGATTCATAGGTACATCACACAACAAACCAGTTTGCTTATGTTTAAGGACAGATCATAGCCTTATCTACTCAAATAGAGGAGTTATCCATCGATCATGGTTCAGACTCCGAGTCTAAGGCATTCTAGCCCTTTAGCCATTCCAGTCAAAAAGGGGGAGAAAATTTTGAGGGGGAGCTAAGAAAGAGCTTGCTCAATGTTAGGGGGAGCATAGGTTTAGGCTTAGAAACATTGGTTATTGGTTCACATGCTATTTATTTTTAGCTTTTATAACTGTTTTAACTGTTACTGCTTTTGTTTAAAGCTTTGATACTATGTTTTTAATTTCAGTTTATCTTCAGTATTTGTGATTAATCTCTATGCTTTGTAGCATTTTTTTGTACTCTTAAGATATTGCTAATATGTCTTAAGTACCTCACTCTTGTGCCCTAGTAGGATTTTGTATCCTAGATGCAAATACTTTGTGTATTTTGCATTGGTTGAGTGTTGGACATGCAATTGATCCTAGGGATTGTTCTTAATTGCATTGTGTGTCCGGATGAGCATTTACTTGCAAAATCTTCATTGTAGTCATTTTGAGTGACTGTTTTTGTTTGATCAAGTTATGCTCACATGTTTTATTTTGTTTACAAACTTGATTGCACTTTACTTGCTCATGTACGTACCTTGAGTTTAACTTGTCATAAGCTTAATAAAAGTTTTGTTTATGTGTAAGTGTTACAAGTAACAAGTATATACATGCAAGTGTCTCACAGCTTCTAGATTAGGTGTCAGTGACTTTTGCCACTGTTCCTAAACTCACGTTTAAGTCTAGAGTTTGTTTTAGGGGTTTTGTCACAAAATAGCCAAAGGAGGAGATTGTAAAGTTGTTATTTACAACTATGTGTTTTTGCTGGCTTATATTTCGTGCTAAATTTGATTGTAATTTTATTTAATCGTTTGTACTCTGTATTTATTTTGGGATTTCATTGTACGGGTTGTGTGATAGAGAAAGTGGTGTGAAGACTCAAGCATTTGAAGACTGAAGAAGTTCTCACGAGTAGTTCATGACTTAGCATCCCGCGAAGTATCTCATGTGTGTTGCACATGTTGGAATGTGAAAAGTCAAGCTAGATGGAGATAGCTGTGTCTCGCGAGTATCTTGCAGGTAAGGCGTTCCTGCGAGACACATGCGAGACATTCTGTTCTGTCATCCTGTCCAATCTGATACACAATTTCTATACCTACACTATTTATACCCACTTTACCCTCAAATATTAAGGAGTGCTTTTGAGAGAAAACCCTAGCCAAACACCTTGAGAGTTAGAGATTGTTATACCCACAATTCTCTACACATTTGTTTTGGGAATTTCCTTAACTCCTACCTCTCCATTTCCATACCATTGAGAGGTTGATAGCCCAAATACTTACCGCTCCCTTTCAGAGTGTCAAGTGAAGTTTTGGTACTGCTGGGAAGCATTGGAAGAAGCCTAGGATGGCAGATACAACATGAAACTTGTTGCGGGATCTGGAGAGCTAGATAAGATACGGTTCCAAGAAGCCTTGTTGGAGTAGGAGCTTGGAGGGCTTAGGTACAGAGGGTAGATTAGGCTTGAAGGATCTCTTGCTCACTCATGTATCCAAACTGATTGTCTAGTGAATTAATTTTTGCTTGAAGGGCAGCAAAGAGGTTTTTCGCCAAGTTCTTCAGTTTCCTCTTCGATCACACGTCTCGATGTTATCTGTGTTTGTATTTCTCTTCCCTACTCTTATTCATTTCATTTTTACTGCTGCGTTGCTTTAAATATGGATTAGAGTAGTTCTCTTGCTTATATGCTTGTGTTTACACTATTCCACACTTAGTATTAAGTTAGTGCAAAATCAACCAAGCCGTAACTTTGATTTGGGGGTCTAAATAGCTCTTGTGTTTTCGACACATTTACGAGCCTTCAGAGGTATCATTTCGCTTGGCTTTATTGATAAAAAGGTCTTCCCTTTTCATGCTCTCACCATACTTCCTTCTGAATTGATCTTTGTTCATGTCAACCTCAAAGTCTGCAACCAAATAGCCTTGGTCCTTTAGTATTTGCATCACCGTTTTTCAGATCCTAAAAATCCTATTTATTTCATCCTCTAATAGTGCCATTGCATCATTGATAAATTTTCCAAAAAATAGAGCTTGTTAATTAGATAGGGTAAACTACATATTTGGTCTCTAACCTTTGCACCATATTTCAATTTAGTCCATAATTTTTCAATTGTGTCAATTTGGTATTGTGGATAATGTTAGCAAGCAATTACAAAATCAATTTAATCTATTTAATTTATGTTTTAAAAATATATGATAGAATCATAGAAATTATTATACAAAAACCATTAGCCTAAAAAAGTTTTAGAATGTGTGTGAGTGTGTGTTAATTTTGAGATTTTGAAAATTACAACCTAAAATAGGAATGAAACTTTCCCTAACCTAAAAACCTCCTAACTCTTCTTTTGGTTGCCAAGAAAATGATGAAGAGGAAATTCAAAAATCTATTTCATAGTTTGATATATCAAAAGTTGGAATGTCTTCGAAAAACAGAACCCTAAGAATTTATAAACACCAAACTAAATCAAGTCCTAAAGAAAACAAATTAAGAGAGAGAGAGAGAGAGAGAGAGAGAGAGAGAGAGAGAGAGAGAGAGAGAGAGAGAGAGAGAGAGAGGAACTATAGTAGTGTGAACAATAGGGAAAAAAAGAGAGAAAAAGAAATATTTTTAATACATAGCAGTGTGAACACATGAATAATTTTTTATTTTTTATTTTTTATTTTTTTAGCTACGAGCTATAGTGCATAGCCAAAAGTAGCTATGGAGCCAAATTATTTGGCTTTGGCTTCACCAATATAGCCATAAATTTGTATTTTGTGGTGCTAAAAATAGCAATATAGCTTTTTAGCACCACCAATACTAATGCTCTTAGTGATTTGGTCTTCAGCATCCATTTGAACTCAAAAAAAGAATGATATATTTTCTAACACTTGATTAAGAAAATAATTCAAAAGACTCCAACTTCACTCTAATTAATCTATTCTCATCCTTCCACTGCCTTCAAATGCTAAATCCAACTTCTACAACATATTCATTATACCATCAATAAGCATCCTCTTTTGAGTCAAACTCCATATTCCAAGTAGATACTTTCCCCTCACAATTAGAACTCTGCATAATACTAGGATGAATAGCATCCTTGTCTTTATCACCTTGAGTATGTATTGGTTCATCTACTTGATGTTGGTCAAGCAAGCCCTAGGTGCTAATTCCCAAATCCCATCCCTTTCCTTTGTTTCCCAAATAAATGCCCCCTCCTAGTGTCTTTTGTCCTATAGCTTGTCCTACATCAAATCTGGCTAAGTTCTTGTGCCCTTAATTGTTTGAGATATCTTTTTTTTCTTTTTCTTTTTTTTTTTTTTTTTTTTTTTTGTTGGAGTTAGTAAAATCTCTAGGCTTTGTTGTCCATTACCTGGATTGAGTGTTGGATGATATTGTTTGGTGCTTGAAAACAATGCCTATTAATGGAATCATGCCCACGTCTCATTTTATTTTGTTGGGATGCCCCCTTGAAAGAGCAAAGGAATCCATAATTTAATTATGTGTTATATACCTATGAATTAAATGCAAGGGGTGGAGGTGCTAGTAGAGCTAGAGTTCATTGGAAAATTATATTGTTTCTCACAATCAAACATTCTCCCTCTTGGTTTATTAGAATAGTATGTTTCTTCACATTCACAACATTCCCTATTAGTTGAGCCCCAAAGATAGTTTGCATATGCTGAGGATGGTATTTTCCTGCACCAGTACTCTAGTTCACGTTCATATCCTAAATTGAATGTTGCAAGTATTTTAGTAGATGAATTAGGTGACAGGTAGAAATCTAGCGAGATATTTTGTTTCATGTTTGGAAGCACCTGGTTGTTTTTACTTTTTAGTAATGGTCATCTGGCTTGGAAATTTTTGGAACTCAAACTAGTCCATTTACAATACAAGATAACATGATTATTATAGCCATCACAACATCACTAGTTTTTCTGCAAGTCATGCTCATTATTTGCATATTAAATGCCTCAAAACTTTGGCTAGTTTTACATATTATCTTACTACTCAAGTCATGCTCTGTTTGTTTTATTTTTCAAACACTCTCTTGCACATCTCTGTTGTCATTAAACTTGGTATTCACTCCCCACCCCTCAATTCTGAAAAGGATAAAGGACTTGAAATTTTAAATTTGTCTCCTTAACTTGAATATGCCTAGACACATGTGATTTTCCATAACAACTAGGATAAATTTACCTAGTAGTTTGATAGAATGCTGCAAGAGATTTTGATATTGAGATTACCTTTGTGCTTGTGGTTGTACAAGAAGATTTCATATTTCTTTATCATAAAAGAAAAAAAAAAATTGGACCTTATGCCTAAAAAAACAATATAGATACTGAACTACTTGGATTTGTGCAATGACTGGTTTTGTTGAAGACTCTGTATGAAATATGCCCATGTTCTTTTCTTTGAATGGTTATGCAATTTAGCTGTTGTATGCTGTAATTATAAACTTTTGTCTGCCTTTGGTTTCATTTTTTAGACCAAGGAATTATTTCAAGATTTGGCTCCTTCCCTGTGGAATTCTTTTGGTACTATTGTTGCACTTATACAAGTATGCCTCATTAATTTATGTTTTCTTTTTTCTTTTTTTCTATTTTAGAAGAGAGAATTATTTCAAGATTTGGCTCCATTGTTGTGGAATTCTTTTGGAACTATTGCTGCACTATTTTAGGTATGCTCTTTATAATTGTCAATTAATTCTCATTGGTTTTATTTTCTACTCCCTCTTTCTCTCTTAACATGTTTTCACAATCATCATAAACACATCTATCTTAGCATCTTATGTATTTGGGATTTTGACAAAATATGTTTTGGTTTTCTATACTTTAGATATGAATTTTTTTTTTTTTTTTTTTTTTTTTTTTTTGCAGTCTTTAATTCCTCCCTCACTGTGGAATGATTCATATGGTCATCAAATGGGTTTCACAAGTACTAATAATCAAGATGATGCTATTATTTCATTAGATAGGGCTAACATACCTAGCAAACTTGTGGATATGGATGATATTGATATGAATGATGTTGATATGAATTAATGAGATTAAATATTTCAAAATGAATGTAATTTATTTACTTGAAAGTTATGTTCTTGACTTATCTAAATAGTTTCATGTTCATTTGTTTTATATCGTGTATTTACGTATATGTTTCATTTATATGGTAATATGCTTAGAATATAAACACAAACAAATAAAGGCTCATGCAAAGTTGAAAGAAGAAGTAAAGCACCACAAAAGCATGCTTGAACAACAACTATTCAAATGGCAGAACAAAGAAGACATTTTAAGGAACAACAAGCTAGTCAAATGGCAGAACAAAGAGTACATTATGACAATATGATGATGCAAATGTTGAGTAGAGAATCTCCAATAGGCTCTCTAAAGCCTTATTTGGAGAGCAAACACAGGCAAAGTTGAAAGAAGAAGTAAAGCACCTCAAAAGTATGCTCGAACAACAACTATTCAAATGGCAGAACAAAGAAGACATTTTAAGGAACAACGAGCTAGTCAAATGGCAGAACAAAGAATACATTATGACAATATGATGATGCAAATGTTGAGTTAGGGAATCTCCGATTGGCTCTCTAAAGCCTTATTTGAAGAGCAAACACAGAAAAATCATCCTCCAACAAACTCTCTATCTCTATTTTTTTTTTTTTAGATCTGCTATAGTAGCTCTCTAGACATGGCGAACACTATAGCAACTCCAAAGCCTTTTTCTCTATTAAAAAAAATACCGGTTGGATTAAGATATTATTTCTCTCTCTCTCTCTCTCTTTTGTTTCATCACTCTCTCACACTTCTCAACAGAGAACAAAGTAGCTCTGTCTCAGAGCCTTGAAAAATAGAAAAGCCAAAGGAAATTGAGATGATAAAAAAAAAAAAAAAAAAGAAGCAAAGGATTTTTTATCCTAGGAAGAAATTTGAAGGCAAAGATCTCAACCTTGGAGAAGCTTTAGGAACAAAAATAGATAATTTATTCCTAGATCTACACAAATCATACCATAAAAGGGGGCTAATTTTTGCTTGATCTACTACTGATTGTCTGGTTCATTTCCGCTTGATCCATTACTGATGCTGTGTTTTTCTTTCCTGCATATATGTTGCTGTCTCCTGTGGTGGTCTTTGTTGTTCTTGTCTTTGTTTGTGTGGTGAAGAAATTTTTTTTTTTGATCAGGTGTGGTGAAGAAATGGCTGTATTTCTTTGAGATCTTTAAAAAAATGGGTTAATAAAAAAATATTAAAGAATGATTAAAGAAAGAATAAAAAAAATAATGAAAAAAATAATATTTAAATAGTATAGAGAAATGAATAGAGAGTCCGTTGAAAGATGTATTTGAAAAAGTAAGTAAAAGGTAAAAATAACTATTCACTCTCCAAACAATACAAAAATTTGGAAAGATTGTTGGAGATGCTCTTATATCACCTCACAATCAGCTCAATCTAGTAGTGATCACTAAGGTATAAAGATCAACTCAAGCTAATCAGTGTTTGATGAAATGCCTTCAAGTTTAAAACTTTACTTTCTGCTCTCGTATATATTGTCTGTAAGATATTTGAAGAAATGCCTTCAAGTTTAAAATTTTTTACTTTTCTGTTATCTATATATTGTCTTTTTTCAAAGGAGTCTGCTGTCTTTCATTTAGCTTATGCTTATCTTTTACTATTGACTTTTAAGGTTGCTTATAGTTAGTTTATGCCAAAAATTCACTTTCTTTCTTTGAATGAATAAACCTGAAGTGGGTGAGTTTTGAACAAGAAAATTTTGTACTTTGAAATATTTGCTAAGGCCGAAACTCTATGGGTATAACTATAAAGGCAAGGGAAAATGATGATTTTTCTCTTTGTACTAGGGATGACATTGATGGGTCTAAATAAACTATAAATAACTGAATTGGGAATGGGTTGAGGAATTTCCCAATGTGAAATTAGTAGTTCTAATGGGTTAGGAAATCTGAAACTTTTTTGAGTTATCTACACTTTCCCAGACATTTACTTGTTAATTGTATTTGGGTAATATTGGTTTGGAATTATGCAAGGTGAAAATTGAAGGTAATGGTTGTGGTGAGAAGTGGGTGGGTGATCTTTCAGTGACTTGGTGCTTGACTTTGGAGTTTGGACACCATGGCAATGGGGAAGGGAGGAGCTGATATTTTGGATTGTTATGGGGTTAATTTTGGGGATATTGGGAGTGGGTGTAAGGAATTTAAGGGCTGTCTAAGAGCTTGGATGAGGGGACATGTTGCCCTTATGTATTTAATTATCAAATAATTTTATCTTTATAGCTCATCTTTGTTTAATCTCACAATAGTTTCAGGTTTTGATTCCCATATTGTGGTCAGATATAATTCTGCTAACTTTAGGTCCCTTCTTTTGTAACACACCAGCGGAATAGTTTTGAAAGAATTTTCTATTCATAAAAAATTGTGCATTTAGTCTACCTTCATTGGTCATTTGCATTGGATCATTGATTAAATTAACTATACTATTCTTTCTAAATTTTCTCTAGCCTGATGACCATTGTTTGATTTTCTCTAGGCGAGGATTAATGAATTGCCCCAGCAACTACAACAGATTCAGCTAAGCAACTCCAACCAAATGTAGCGCTCCCATACACCCTGATATCTTCTATTGATTCTTGCATACGTTAGTTTGGCCTAATGGGTGCATAATTAGTTGTTAATGCTTTCAACTGCTATGAACAAGGTTATGTTGTTTATCTGTAGGTACTACAAATGGTGTTTGCCCTCTTATATTCAAGTGGTAGGCAGTGATGAAAGACTCATTTTGGATTTCATTTGAATACACCTTTAAGGATTACTTCTCTTAACTGTTTGTATCCTCGATTTCAATATTAAATCTCTTTTTTTATTAAGTAATCTCAATATTGAAATTGATACACATCATAGGCGTTTAATTTGTAGGTTTGAGTTTAAAGATCAAAGAAAGTGTAATTGTAGCATATATACCTTAAAAAAATAAATATTTTTTTGTAGTGTTAATTTTTTTGTAGCAATAAACATTTTTCTTCTTCTCATGTTCTTCTTCCCCTTCTTTCAATTTTTTCCTCAGAATTATTTATTATCAATTTATCACTAGAGAGTAGAGAACTTGAGTTGTGTTGGGGCAAAATTTGAAAGAGTGGGTGAGCTAAATGATGCGGAGGTTTAAGGCAGCCTTGTTGTTGAGGTGCAACAATCTTCATATTCACAGTCTTCGTTTCCTCAACCAATACCACACAAGAACTCTCTATTCTCTTACGGACACTACTATTACCAATGAACTTGACAACCAAGTCAGTTTCAACTTTCAAGAATACCCTTTTGTCTATTCTCTTTCTTTAACCCCCACACACTAACTCTCTCTCTCTCTCTCTCTCTCTCTGCAAGTATTGGTTGAGGGCAAAGCTTGGTCTAGAATAGCAATTCTGAACAAGCCTTTGGTTCTCAATTGTCTTAGTACCGCAATGGTGTGTGTCTTTTACTAGATACTCTTTGTTACTTTGTGTGCGTGTTTGTGTTTTTGGCTATTAGGTTGGCGCCCAATTTGTAAAGATTGGCTCAGTTGAAAGATTTGTTTTCTGGGTCTTTGTTTTTATGGTGTTTTGTTGAGAATCATTATGTTTAATTGGGTTTACTTCAATGGTGTAATATCCCATATCTGTGTTGTTATATGCCCTCCATATGGTTCATTTGAAAACATTACTTGGATTATTGTTTTTATGGTGTTTAAATTGACAACTATTATCATGCACAGTTATATGGCTTGAGTTTGCTCCGAGTAAAGCTAGAGACACAACCAAATTCACAACTGGTTGAGATGGCCAATTATGATTTGTACATTACAACTTGCAAGCTCAACTGTTGTGAAAAAAGTTGACCTTATTGTGCAAGTAGACATATTGTTTCTCTCTCTACTCTCTAGTGTTAATTTGTAGTAATTTTTTTTTTTTATATACATATACATACATACATACATATATATATATATATATATATATATATTGCATGATTATGGTTTTTTTTTTAAATAAATAAAACCTTATTTTGAGAGTCAAGAGACCCTTTAAATAACCTTATTTATCAAGAGTTGTAAATGTTTTAAACCTTAGTAAAAGGTTATTTAAGGGTCTCTTGACCCTCAAAATAAGATAAAGCACTTGTTTTGAGGGCCACGAAGACCTTCAAAATTTCCTTTTCAAAGGTTATCAAGGGTCCGGACTCTTAAAATAATTTCTCTCAAGGTTTTTTAATACCTTTTTCAAGTTTTTTGACCCTTGAAAAAAGTCAAATTTGTTGTGAACTGACTAGTTTATCAGAGAAGAGAACACCTAAATTGAAATTATAAACCAAATTAAAGAAAAATAAATTAGTATTTTTGAGTCAAAGTATCAACCACATAAAATAAATTTGAAAAGTATCGCCAAAATAAGAATATCAACTATCTTTAACCAATGCAATAGAATTATTAGGGACAAAATGGGCTTTTTCCCTTTTCAGGCAAATTAATTAGCTTTATACCCCCTTTCCCAAACTAAGTAGGGAAATGCCCCTATTTTAAAACTCGATTTATGATAAATTGAGTTAGGCCCTATAGTGGCATTTTAAGGAGCGTATAGTGACTTTTTAAAGAGCCTATAGTGACAATTTTTAACTCGAGCTCAATGGAATCGAGTTATAGGTAATAAAATTGCCTATAACTCGATTTTATTGAAGTCGATTTAAAAACGTCACTATAGGTCTTATAAACGTCACTATAGGCTCATTAAAATGCCACTATAGGGCTCTAGATTTTTTTTTCCCCCTAACTCGATTTATCATAAATTGAGTTTTAAAAGATGGGCATTTCCCTACTTAGTTTGGGAAAGAAGGTATAAAGCTAATTAATTTGCCCGAAAAGGGCAAAAGCCCATTTTGTCCGAATTATTAGCGTTGTGTCTTTATTCAAAAAATTTTATTGACAAGCAATATCAGCTAGACGAATACTCGATTAGAACTCCAATCATATTATCCATAGGATTGCACTGATAAGTAATATCAACAATACAAACACCCAATCAAAGCACCAAACATTAAAAAAAAAAAAGAAAAAAAAAGAAAAAAAAAAAGGAATTAATTTGGAGTTTTAGCTATTCCTAGGTGAATCAATATCGCAATACATCAAAAATTTTAAAAACAAATAGTCTTAATCCATGGGCTGTGAAAAAAAAAAAGTACTAATACTAAGCATTTTAAATCAAACAAAGTACTGAAATAACAGTGAAGCAAAAGGAAAAAGGTATAAAAAAATTCGAAATCAAACAAAGAACTCATGATTTGCTTGTATATCATTTAAACACTTAATATAACAACAACAACAACAACAACAACAACAAAACACAAAACACAAAATTAGAATGATGGGAAAGAACAACTTATTGATGAAGCACCCCTTCAATTCCTTCTGGAACCTTGGATTTCCAATCAGATCATGATATCATAGGTTTTAGCAGCTAAAAAAATGTTCATAAGCCTAGATAAAAAAAAATTTTAAATTAGAATAAAGTGATATACGTTTTAGCGGGATAATTATTATTTTTTTTAAAAAATAAGGATTGTCAGAGCAAGAAACAGAGAATATGAGGGTCTTTTGTTTTGAGTAAATACTAGTTACAAGGGATTAGATTTGGGAAGGTTTCTCTCTTAATCATTAGATTTAATGCTTGCCATGTGTCTTAAATTTCTTTTAAAATGGAAAAAATGGGAGAGCTTTTCAATTGGAAGGGAGCCGGACCCATGATTGTTTCTTAATACATCAAAATACATTTATTATTGCTTAAATCATTTATGGCTGCTAAGTAAAATAAATAAATAATAAAAAATAATAAACTCAAGAAATTTTTTTAAAAAATTCAAAGTTAATTGTTGTTAAGATTAATTAGTCGCTAACCCGTGCAATGCTCGGGAAAGCTGTTGATAATGACATGTCAATCAATTGACACAACTTCCCTAACGTTGAAAGAAAAAAACACACACACACAATATCAAGGTATAAATTTTATACCAAAGCAATAAAATCTATCACATACAATGAGATATCGTGGTAACCAAATGCTTGAGATCATAATTTAGAAAATATATAACTTGAATAAGTACACTCCAATACATTAATTACACAAATAAAGTAAATTCCAAATATAATCACTCCAATTTCATCTCCCTCTTCTCTCCCTCCCTTAACCCCATCATTCCATACTCATTCAAATATAATTCATACATTACATTAATCATTCAAATATAGATCATACATTACATTAATCATTTTTGATGTCCAAGATGTATCTAAATTCTAACATTGCCAGTAAACAAAAATGCTACATCTCAATGGGATTGAAAAGGCAACACAATGCCAATTTACACAATTATTGAAAGGACAAAGTTTAGTTACAAAATCGATTGTAGCCTTAGGCTACAAACTCGCTCAATATGTTTTTATTAGAGGTGAATTTTGACAAATCCATCATTAGATTGCATCTTCTTCTTATATTCTCCATGTTTGCAAAATTTCAAGAAAATTAAAGATCAATAGCTATGTTATCAATAAATTTTTAAATTGCAAGTTTTTGTAATTTAAAATTATGCATAAAATATAAGATTATAGATTATATAGTAAATGATATCTGATTGACACAAAAATTGACATGTGCATTAAGAGCGTAAAGAACATGTAATTCAACGGTTAGATTTTCAAAAAATGCAGTAATATTTATTTTATTGAGTGAGTTTGTAGCCTAAGGTTACAACCAATTTTGTAACTAAACTTTGTCCTTATTGAAATCATCACGTTCCACTAGAGAGAGAGAGAGAGAGAGGTGGTTGTTGTGTTGCATCTCTTAAGAAGATTTTGCCTGAACATTTTTCTTTTTGATAAGTAATCATCCTGAAACAAAAATGATGTACCAATTTTCAAAGTATGCACAATTGGGAGATTAAAGATAAAGAAAAATGAGAAAATAAGAATCTACCAATTAGGAACAGCTACCACATCAAATTCAGATCCAAATCCCATTGATGTAAAATTGTTTTGTTTCATCAAGCTAATTTCTTCATTATCAACCGCTTTTGTTATATATTTTTTATAACATAGACTTTTATCTATAATGAAAACATACAAACTTTTAAAATGCCAAGACAAAGGAAAAGGTACAGACATTAGTTATCTTATGATTGGAGGATCATTGTGATTAAAAAAGAATGTAGACAATTACAATGCAGTAAATGATCTATTTAATTGTTTCGCACTGATTTTGTTTTTTGTTTTTTTTTTTTTTTTTGACATACTTAAGTAAAACGTAATTTAATTTTAATATTATCTTAAATTTAGAAATTCATAAATAAAAGGGATGAAGGAATAAAGAAGAAGAAGAATAAAATGCAGGAAAGAAAGGCCAGATGAAATACTGAGTCTGCATTCTGAATGTTAAGGAATCAAAGAGACAGAGTCAGAAATGAGTCTCCTTCCACGGTCAATTACAAGTTTGCAACTTAAGTTTTTTTTTTTTTTTTTTTTTTTTTTTTTTTTTTTTTTTTTTTTTAATTTAAATGTGGAAGAGGTAAAATTAAAGACCTTTTTTTGGGGTAATCGTTCAAATAATTCAAGAAAATTTAGTAAAATTTACATAAAAGAGGGCCCACTATTCTTCCCAAAAAAGTTTATTTCCACTATCATGAAATTATTTTTTGTAGAAACCTAGATAGAATCCTTCCTATGAAACATTAAATCCAACTAAACTGAAAATACTCAAAGTGAACACGAAATTAAAACTCAAAAGAAGAATATCAAAATTCAATGTTCTTCTTAAACGCTTGCTATTCACAAAAAGTTGAAATTAAATTGCTAAGACTAAGTCTATGTTCAATATCAACCCCACCATAAAATGCCCTATCAAATCAGCAAAAATCTAATGTAATGAGACTTTACAATTGCAGACTCACTATTCATTTCCAATAATACATTGAAAAACACCAAGTCACCTTTAAATCACACGAAAATTCATAATCACACCATGAAATAAATGATAATCAAAATCTAAAGCATTATTTCCTATCTTGAAAAGAAGCTTGAGCATTATGGGTAAAAGTCAGTGGTCGCTTTATCGAATGATTTATTATCTCTTTTTCCTTTTACTGCCTTCTCATTTTTTTCATGGTGTAGGATGATTTGTTCTTCCTATTTAAGTCTCATCTCTTCCTCTAAACCTATATGCAAATCAATTTATTTAGTAAAAAATGTTCATTGACACATCATTAACATATTGATAGATCTAGAACTTTTTATTAGCATCAAGCAAGCAACCACAACCCATATTAACATTTTCACTAAGTCCATAATTTTGTTAAGAACCTGTAGTTCTTGACCAATTGGAGTGATGAAGTGTGTGAATTGTGAATTGTGAATTGCAATGGCTGATTCAAGTTAGCTTGGCCTCCTAAGAATTGCGGGGAAAGATTAGAGAACAAAAGAAAGTAAACTTAGATTATTATTCTCCTGATATTCTTTCTTACAATCATTGCAGCCTTTTAAACTAAGCTGCAACTGAAATTAACTAACTCCTAATCTATCACATGCTCTATAATACATTGAGCACATGCCTAATAAGTCAGGTAATCTATAACAGAATGTGACCTGCCAATAACTACAAAAACATCCTAGGACTTTATATCAATTCCTAGTACAGTGCTAATAGCTACCAAGTATCACAATACAGCTAACACTAAGTACACCAGAAGCATAATGCATATAAGCATGTACAATAACAACAACGCACAAACAACACCAGAACTTAGGATATCAGCACAAAATAGCAAAGTACACAGGTAGTAAGACCAACAGATTGCAATATGTTTGACATGATACCCATTGAGAAAGCATCAAACAGGGGCCATAAAAACCCCTTTCACAAACCTTTTCTTTTAAAGGGATAGATAATAAGTCATACATAATCAATGGATTTCTGGCAAACTATGATGAACTAAACTACTAAGGTCAAAAAGTAAATTCCCACAAGCAATGAATCAAAGTACAGTAACACAAGAATTAAGTGGTTAAACAAAGAGTAGAATCACTCACCAAGAAGATTAGGATTCATGCTATAGCCATAGATTTTCTAGGCCCTATTCCTTATGCAATACAAAAAACAAATTCTAAACCTACTGAAATTATCTTCTAAAATTATATACCATATGGATATAACCAAGTCCAAGTTCAATATCAATCTCACAACCAATGGTCAAACAATCAATAAAAATTTCCAAGTTATGACAACACATTCACATACACAGTTTATAATGAATTAGAGAATGAAATTGCAGTTAATATGATCTCACTAACTACAGTAATTCTACAAAGCAAATATTAAATATATGGTGTATCATTAACAATAGCTACATCTTGTGCAGTCCAAGAATCTAATTGTTCATTAACAATAGCTAGAATTATAAAAGTACATAAACACATATTGTGCTGTTTGCAAAGACAATTGAATATAAAAGAAGCTGGCCAAGAATGCTTAACACCCAAATATCAAAAGAATGAATATTAGACAATCTTAAGCTAAACTATGTTTTTTCAATCAGATGAATGTGATGGTAATAATTACAAAGTAAGAGAGGTATAGAAATATATTCTCCAAGAGCAAAAAGAAAATGAAAATCATAACAACCTTAGGAAAAATTAAAGCGCAGCTCTCTTCTTAATGAAAATATAATGGTATGAGCCTAAGAAGGGACAGTCATGAATAATTTTACATGATAAGCTTCAACTTGAAAATGCAGAAAATAACACTATTACTAATTAGAATAAAGCAAAAATTGATATTTAAATTGCCACAATTAAAAGCACAACCACCATTCAAAATTTGAGAGATAAGTAGGATAATTAATCAATATAGATAATTAAACTATCTATTTACTAATATATCTTGTAGGCATTCTATCAAACACCTGTTAAGAATCTCAAACAGCTATAGTAACCAACCCCAACCTTCAAAACAAAAATAATGACTTGTATAGAATAGAAAGTGAAACAGAGATGACATTCGAGTTGATCAAATAGATGTCAAGAGGTATTTGGATGTGCAGAGTGATAAGAGAACTAATTCTCACATTTATGGATTTTGCAAGGTTTAATGATGGGAAAGAACAACTTATTGATGAAGCACCCCTTCAATTCCTTCTGGAACCTTGGATTTCCAATAAGATCATGATATCATAGGCTTTAGCAGTTAAAAAAATGTTCATAAGCCTGGATAAAAAAATTTTAAAATTAGAATAAAGTTATATACATTTTAGTGGGATATATATATATATATATATATATATTTTTAAAATAAGGGTTGTCAGAGCAAGAAACGGAGAATATGAGGGTCTTTTGTTTTGAGTAAATACCAATTACAAGGGATTAGATTTGGGAAGGTCTCTCTCTTAATCGTTAGATTTAATGCTTGCCATGTGTCATAAATTTGTTTTAAAATGGGAGAAATGGGAGAGCTTTTCAATTGGAAGGGAGCCGGACCCATGATTGTTTCTTAATACATCAAAATACATTTATTATTGCTCAAATTATTTATGGCTGCTAAGTAAAATAAATAAATAAAAAATAAAAAACTCAAGAAAATTTAAAAAAAAATCCAAAGTCAATTGTTGTTAAGATTAATTATTATTGCTAAGTTAATATGGGTGAAAGTTCAAAATGTGTATAAAACATCCTTGAATGTTTAGACCCCAAATTATAAAATATCAATTCAAGCTTATAATCAAACAATTAATGTGCAGAACATGAACATAAGCCAATCACAGAATTGATAACTAATCTATGTCAAATATAAACACATCCCCAGCAGTAAATATAAGGCAAAGATAAAGGGAAGGAAGATGCAAACACACGGACAACACACGATGTGTTATCGAAGAGGAAACTGAAGTCCTCAGCGTAAAATCTTTCCGATGCCTTCCAAGCGTTCAAATAATCTACTAAAGAATGTAGTTGGGATACATGAATAGCAAAAGACCTTCCAAGCCTAATCTACACAAGTACTTAAGCCCTCCAAGCTTCTTGCTCCAACGAGGTTACACCAAACCTATTTCTTCTTTAGCTTCCTAGATTCCGCTACTAGACCATAGTATCAACCAATGTATATTGGTTCCTTCCAAACTACTTCCTTTAACACCAAATGAACCTTCTCACAAACGTGGGTGTGATGAGAAAAGGATTTGGTCAATAGCCTCTCAAGGATATGACAATGGAGATGAATAGAGTAGAGGAATTTGTAGAGTCTCTAAGGTAAAGATTGGGGATGAGACAATTTTGTTTTCCTCTAGGGTTTCTCTCACAAAATTCTCTCTGGAAGCTCTCTCAATTTAGTGGGTATAAGGGTATATAATGGTCTGTGTTTGGAATACGAAGAGACAGCTTTTGCTAAACAAGGCCGATTGGCAGCTTGACCTCGCGGCTTGTCCAAGTCGCGAGTTCAAGTCGGGACGTAACGGTCTGGCCAACCTGAAACTTTTGTCCTGTAGTGCGACAACTGGTGCAACCCTTCAGCTCCCCATGTGTGCATCTCACGTGACTGCAGTTCGCGGCTTGCCAGTCGCGAGTTAGTCGCGAGTCCTAGCCGCAAAACTCTGCTTTCTTGCATATACTTGAGTTTTTCTTCACATCTTCTCACACACTACCCTTACAATAATCCCACCTACATACAAAGGTTACTAAGTGCTTAAATTACAAGCAAATTGGCACGGAATAAAGTCAATAAGATGGTTGATAAATTTCAACCTTACAATCTCCTCCTTTGACTATTCCATGACAAAACCCTAAAACGAACTTTAGACTTAACGCGTGAGTTGGGAATAGTTGGAAAACTCACTCACACCAAACTCTAGAATCTGTGGAGCTTTAGAATCATAAGAACAAGTAACTCCTGAAACACAACAACACAATAAGTTCATTATATACAGAAAATTTGTAAAGCAAATGGAACAAGCACAATGCGATCAAGCACAATGGAATAAAGAAATAAACCATGGCAAGACCAAAACATGCAATCACTATAACCAAGTGATCACAATGCTCATTCACACTTGGAGTAAACATCCGGACATTCAAGATGACAAACACAAGGCAAATCACTTGAATGACCAACACTCAACCAATGCACAGTACAAGAAGTATGTGCATCTAGAAAAAATCCTACAAGGGCACAAGAGTGACAGTACTTAAAAAAGAATGCATAGCATTAGGTTAGAAGTACTAATTTAACAAAGCACAAAGGCTGCATAAAGCATGGCACAAACCACAAAGGCCTACACGTATGCATAATCAAACCCTTAAAGCTTACATAAGCAACATGGGTACAAACCTTAAAAAAATGTGCTGAATTACTTGAATAACATCAACAATATATAAATGAACCAAGTATTAAACACATTCAAGAGTTATGAGTTTAAACCAAAACAAGACTAGGACCTATAATAACAATAGTTAATCAACAAAATATCAAAACTACAAACAAAACATTAGGTGATAAAGAAATCTCCCCCTCAAAACAAGCACTCCCCCTCAAGAGCTGTCCAAAAAATTCTCCCCCTTTTTGACCAGAATGGCCAAAGGGTCACTGCTCTTGGTTAGTGTGAATGCTGTCAAACTTGGCTGAGAGTACATCTAGCTGATTCTGCATTGTTGTCATCCTTTCAGTATGCTGGTTTTGAACCTCTCTGAGTTCATCAAGCCTTTCCAGGATGATCTAAAATGCATCAGGAGGTGCAGCAGATGAAGTAAAGGCCCTACTCCTCTTGACTCTTCTTCTTGGTGTGGAAGATGGTCATGTAGCCTCTGCTTCAGTCTCCATTAGATCAACTTCTTCTTGGACACCCTCTTCTTCTTCACCTGGAAGACGACTTTGTATCCTTGTGAGAGTAAATTTGTTAATTGCTGATAAAGGAGGCAAAGGACTGATATCCTGAGGAATTGCAACACCCTTTTCTTTGAAAATCCTCATGAGAAGACTAGGAAAAATTAGCTTGGGTCATAAGGTGTGAAAGTTCAAAATGTGTATAAAACATCCTTGAACGTTTAGACCCCAAATTATAAAATATCAATTCAAACTTATAATAAAAAAATTAATGTGCGGAACATGAACATAAGCCAATCACAGAATTGATAACTAATCTAAGCCAAATATAAACACATCCACAGCAGTAAATATAAGGCAAAGATAAAGGAAGGAAGATGCAAACACACGGACAACACGCGATGTGTTTTTGAAGAGGAAACCGAAGCCCCCGGCGTAAAACCTCTCCGTCGCCCTCCATGCAATAAATAATCCACTAAAGAATATAGTTGGGATACATGAACAGTAGAAGATCCTCTAAGCCTAATCTACCCAAGTACCTAAGCCCTCCAAGCTTCTTACTCCAACGAGCTTACGCCGAACCTATTTCTTCTTTACCTTCCCGGATTCCACTACTATACCATAGCATCAACCAATGTATATTGGTTCCTTCCAAATTGCTTCCCTTAGCACCAAATGAACCTTTTTATAGGCGTGAGTGTGGTGAGATAAGGATTTGGTTAATGACCTCTCAAGGATGTGATAATGGAGAGGAAGAGAGTAGAGAAATTTGTAGAGTCTCTAAGGTAAAGATTGGGGATAAGGCAATCTTGTTTTTCTCTAGGGTTTCTCTAACAAAAATTCTCTCTAGAAGCTCTTTTAAAATCATGGGTATAAGGGTCTATATGTAGTAGGGTGAGAAAAGAATACGAATAGACAGTTTTTGCCAAACAGGGTAAATTGGCAGCTTGGTCTCACGGCTTGTCCAAGTCGCGAGTTCAAGTCGCGATGTAATGGCCTGGCCAGCTTGGGACTTTTGTCTTGCAGTGCGACAGCTGGCGCGATCCTTTAGCTTCCCTGTGTGCATCTCATGTTCCTGCATTTGGCGGCTTGTAGCCACGAGCCACCCGCGAGTCTTAGCCACGAAGCTCTGTTTTTTGCACATACTTGAGTTTTTCTTCACATTTTCTCACATACTACCCTTACAATAATCCCACCTAAATACAGGGTTACTAAGTGCTAAATTACAAGCAAATTGGCATGGAATAAAGCCAACAAAATGGTTGATAAATTTCAACCTAATCTACCCCTTTGGCTATTCTGTGACAAAACCCTAAAACGAACTCTAGACTTAACGCGTGAGTTGGGAACAGTTAGAAAACTCACTTACATCTAACTCTAGAATCTGTAAAGCTTTTGAACCATAAGAACAAGTATCTCCTGAAACACAACAACACAATAAGTTCATTGTATACAGAAACTTGTAATGCATATGGAGCAAGCATAATGTGATCATGCACAATGGAGTAAAGTAATAACCCATGGCAAGACCAAAACATGCAATCACTATAACTAAGTGATCACAATACTCATTCACACTTGGAATGAACATCCGGACATTCAAGATGACAAACATAAGGCAAATCACTTGAATGACCAATACTCAACCAATGCACAATACATGAAGTATGTGCATCTAGGAAAAATCCTACACGAGCACAAGAGTGAGAGTACTTCACAAAGAATGCATAGCATTAGGTTAGAAGTACTGATTTAATAAAGCACAAAGGCTGCATAAAGCATGGCATAAACCACAAAAGCCTACAACAGTGCATGAAACCAAACCCTTAAAGCTTACATAAGCAACATGGGTACAAAACATCTTAACAGAACAGAACATATGTAGCTGAATAATATCAACAGTATAAACATAAACCAAACATTCAGGAGTTATGAGTATACACCACATAAACAACTCACACCACAGAGTTTTTTTTTTTTTTTTAAATAGTAAAAACAGCAAAAAAATTATCAAAGCTATGCACAAAACATCAAGTTATAAAGAAATCTCCCCTTTTTTCTATGCTTTCTATTTCCCTGTTTATCTTCCCCCTTTCTATGTGCATCTCCCTCTTTTTGTCAGGAATAACTAAAAGTTATCGTCAAGCTTCTGTTGTATAGCATCTAGCTGAGTCTCGATAGTTGTGAGTCGCATCTGAGTTTGATTGTGAAAGGAGTTGAGAAGCCGTTCTAGATCAGAAATCCAATGAAACACATTCTCGATGAAGTAACTTTGCTTGGGCATTTGAAATCCAGGAGGAACAGACTGAGTCCCAGTTGGTTGAACAGGAGTAGCTGTAGTCTGAGCAATTGGAGATGCATGTGTGGATGGCTCACTCTTAGGTTTCTTGGAGGAGTGGCTCTTGCTTGCTTGGAGAGAGTACTGGGATATTGGTCAAGGATTGGGCAAGAGTCTCGAATCTAATGAAGGACCAACACCTTCACTAAGAACAATCTTCATGACTAGACTGCAGAAAGGAAGAATTGTTCGTGTTGCTGAACGGGCCGATGTTTTCCCAATGGTTTGGAATATACGAGCACAGATGTCAATCGGTGCACCAGTAATGAGGTCACACAGAAATTTAACCTTTCCAAGATTGATGAAGGTAGTATTTGAAAGTGGGTAGAAATTGGAGAAAATGATCAGCTTTAAAGTTGTCAGTTCAGGTGAAAACAATGTAGTGCTTATAGATGATGCTATGCTTCCCACTTCATGTTCATTCCCAAGAACATGAAGGATGTCTTGTGCCTGAATTTCCCGATCATCGTATGGAGTTCGATCCACATCTTTTGGTCTAGTGATGTGAAGAGCTTTAACAATGTAATCTGCATTTATGGAAAATTCCTTTCCTCATACCCAGCATTTCAACTCGACTCCTGTGTATCTGGCATTTGAAAAGAATTCGTTGACCAATTCTTCAGATGGATCATCAAAATTTCCAAATAGATCAGCCCAATCTCTTTCTTAAAAAATCTTAGGGATAAATGTTGCCCCCAGTGTGTCAAACTTGACGACTCTTTCCACAATGGGAGAGGATTCTTTGAAGATGTCTATGTAGGTCTTTGAGTCAGTGGGAGTCCTAAATCTCTCAATGATAGGGTCCTTGGATGACTTAGACGATAATCGTGTCCGTTTAGCAACCGGAGTTGACGGTTCATTAGTTACAATGCCTTTCCCTCTGGATGAACAACGAGTTATCTGCAACAAAGTTGAAACATAGAAAAGATCCAAAATACAGTACCACCAGAAGCAAACATCAGAGTGATTAGTTTCAATGTGACAAGAGATTTTACAAAATCAAGACAATCAGTAACAACTTAGAGACAATAGGGAAATGTGAAACACAAAGACACAAATAACGAAAATGTTAGGAACAAGATATGAATAGAGCAACACATTCATGAACCACATTAAAAAGCACAGTCTCTCAAAAGATAGAAACATGAACAACACACTCATATAGTGAGAACCAAAGTAAGGGCAGGATAGGAACAACCAAACACAATGAGCACAAACCCTCAAACAAAGTTCAAACCCATAAAATCTTCAACAAAACAGAACACTACATAGAGCCATTCTCAACATTTTAGGCAAACCCATATTAGAACACAATATATTGCAGAACACAGATGCAACATTCAAATTAAGAAGCTAAAGGTCAAAACAATAAGAATGAGGCAAAAGAAGTAAAACCCATACCTTTTCCTTGGTGTTTGATGCAAACATGATGCAAAAATGGAATCTTTTTCAGTAATACTCGAAGTATTTGAGAGAGAGAAATGAAGGAGACAATGAACAGTCACTGATATTCGAGGGAATACTGAAAAAAAAATTTTAAAACTGTCCATAAAACGCAAAACACGCATTTTTCACGACTGGATCAAGTCGCCAGTAAGTCACTAAGGTAAGCCGTGAAACACTGTGAAGTAAAGATTCTTAAAAAAATCTTCTAAGTGTTTTTTGCGACTGGAAGGTCTACCCGCGAGGGAGTCACGAGCTGAGCTGCGAAAATCTCTGAGTAACCTCACGATTGGACCCTCTACCCGCGAACAAGTCGCCAAACAAAGCCACGAAAATTGTAAAAACCCAATTTTGAAAATTTTTCTAAGTATTTTTCGTGCCTAGGTCATTAACTCGCCAGTAAGCCACGAAAATCTCTGAATGGGCTCGCGACAGGAGCTTGCGACTTGGCTAACCCACGACTTAGCCACCAAAACAGGACAACACTGTTTTTGAAATTTTTGACTTTTTGTAAAAAACAAAATACTATTCCAAAAACAACTAAAAAACACTCAAAAATCTTTTTGTGTTTGATCAACAAAGATTGAGTATGTGAAAACACATTTAATCAATTACAATCACATAAATGAATATGGCATTCATTGAACATAGACTTGTGTATTGTGTGTGGATATCAAAAATGGGATAGTCCTTAGTCTAATGTGAAGTTTTAATGATCAATTCAATCAAGGCATACACAAGTAGCACTAGATAATGTGACCTATCTCAATTATAGAGACATGCATATATGACCTCCCACAAGCACTTAATAACAATTCTTTGAAGCTTTTCATTTGGCTCCATATTCACATATCATTTGCATTTTTGAGCAAGGAAAATCTCATTTTGAGATAGATGCTTGAAATTTTTGATATTTCAATTGATGAGATAGCCTTTGGCTTTTTGGGCATCAAACATTTTATATTGGTTGCTTTCCCTTTTTCCTAGTCGAATACTAGCATGTGCGACGGGCTTTTACGGCTCTATATCTCTTTTCATTTGGAGATTTACAATTAGAGAGCTATTTTAAGCATAAAAATAAAAAGTGGAAAAATATATAGGCATGAGTTTATGCATGTCTCAAGATTAACAAAACCATTCACTAATTATTCATGACAAGGTTGAAGATCTATTTACAACAGTCACATAGATTTCAGAATTTCTTCCACGATGATATGAGTGCATAAGAGACAAGCTACGCTCGCTAAATGCACAACGCCATTAGTACAAAGGTACAAGTCAAAACATGCTTTGAGACAAAACTCAACAAAGCCGATCAAACTTTTTGGATTTTCTACTTTTTATGTGTTTTTGGATTTTTGACACAAAAGTAGTAAAAGTTTGATCAAAAGCGTAACAAAAATGTAAAAAAATTTGAACTAAAGACAAAAACACACACAAAATAACAACCTAAAAGCTAGCAAGAAGTACACAATCAAGCATAATCACAAACATGGGAAGTATTGATGCATGGACATGTTGTAATGCTTATGCAAGAGTACCCTTCGTCACCCACACGTCACGTGCGTTTGGGGTGATATCGTTAACAGATTGGGTATGAGAATTAGGACTATCAAACCTTCGTGTGAAGCTTTCCAAGCAATTGGTGAAGGTACCGATCATCTTTATCACGTCCATCATTCCTAGATCACGGTTTTGACTTCTTGGTCGCTCATCACCCCAATACCTCATATCATTTCTTCTTCCTCGTGACCAAGGTGCACTTGCATTGTTGTCTACTCTCAGCTTTTGACAGTTGGGTCTGGTATGTCCTTGCAATCCGCAATAGTGACAGACATATTCCGTTCTAGGACCCTGTTGTGATCTTGGAACTAATCTCCCTCTAGCTCCATATCTGGATTCTGATTGATTACGAGACTTATTTATTACTCGTTGATCAGCCACATTCTTCTTCTTCTCAGCCTTAATTTTCTCAGGACTAGACCTATCCACAGTCGTCTCCTTAGCCGTCATAAACTTCACTTCTTTGATAACCTTGGCTGACGAGCTACTTCCTCCGGTGTATCCTAACTGGACTTGTCTGAGGCATGTTTTTAAGATGAAATAACATCGTCCAGTTTCTTGGAGGAGACTGTATCTACCTTGGCATGAGCTTGCACCACCTCTTGCTCAAGGAATTTTACTTTGATATAAGCTTCCAATAGCTCACCATTTAATGTCTCACTTTCACACTTCGCCTCCTTGTATCGTGCCAGAAGACTTTTGTAATCTTCCTCAGCCCTCTCACCGATCTTCTCAACGAGTGAGTTGTAAGTCTTTTGCAATCCCACTGCTTTTTCAACTTCCTCATCTTCAGACTCCTCAACTATTCCAAATGACTCCAAGTCAGAATGTTCCCCAAGCTCCTTTATAAGTGAACCCAAATCATTCGAGGGTTTTACATGTGCAATGGTCATGAATGCGGAGTAATTTCCTTCTCCATCACAACTATCTTCAAAATCAGAATTTGATGAGTCAGTATCACTCAAGGTAGTGGTATAGACCTTTCCTTTTGACTTCAAGTAATTAGGACATTCCTTTTTGAAGTGTCCATGTCCATTACACTCGAAGCACACAACATCAACAGGAGATTGAGAATCCTTCCCTTCACTTTTCTTAAAGTCTTTCCTATCACCTCCTGAGGATGGAAACTTCCCTCCGTTGAATGGTTTCCCACTGTTCTTCATCTTCAGAAATTTGCGGAAGTTTTTTACAAGATACGCTACTTCTTTCTCCACTCCATCTTCTTCGGAAGGATCATCTATTCTTTCGGTGATGGTTTTAAGAGCAAGCAATTTACTCGTCTTATGGGAAGGCAATCCAAGCTCGTAGGTTTGAAGTGACCCAATGAGCTCTTGGATATTAATTTCATCAAAGTCCTTACTTTCCTCTATAGCTGTGACTTTTGGTCGAAAGCTCTTCAGTAAGGACCTCAAAATTTTTCTCACCACCTTAGTATCCTCAACCTTCTCACCAAGATTGAGCTTAGCAAACAATTTCGTTGAGCTTCCCATAGAATGAATCAAACGATTCATCTTCACCCATCTTGAGCTCTTCAAACTTAGTGGTAAGCATTTGAGCTTTGTGTCCTTCACCTTCTTAGCCCCCTCATAAGTTGTCTCCAAAATCTTCCAAGCTTCTTTGGCTACGGTCATATGAGAAATCCTGTGAAATTCATCAGGAGGCACACCACAAAAAATAGCATTTAAAGCTTTATTATTAGCATTGGCTATTGCAAGAGCTGCTTTATCCCAGGTGGATTTTTCAGCCTCCGGCCTGGTCCAACCTATTTCAACCGCATCCCACACGGTGTCATCAATAGAGCATAGGAATGCTCTCATTCTAACTTTCCAGAAGATATAATTGTTACCATCAAAAAATGGTGGAACATTAAGAGATTGAGACCTATCCATCTTAACAAGGGGTCAAGGATCACACTCAGGTATTTAAACCACAACAAGTGTACCTGTTCTGATACAAATTAAAAGTTCAAAATGTGTATAAATTCAAACTTATAATCAAACAATTAATGTGTGGAACATGAACATAAGCCAATCACATAATTGATAACTAATTTGAGCCAAATATAAACACATCCACAGCAGTAAATATTAGGCAAAGATAAAGGAAGGAAGATGCAAACACACGGACAACACGCGATGTGTTATCGAAGAGGAAACCGAAGCCCTCGGCGTAAAACCTCTCCAACGCCCTCCAAACGGTAAATAATCCACTAAAGAATATAGTTGGGATACATGAACAGCAGAAGACCCTCCAAGCCTAATCTACCCAAGTACCTAAGCCCTCCAAGCTTCTTGCTCTAACGAGGTTACGCCAAACCTATTTCTTCTTTAGCTTCTTGGATTCCGCTACTATACTATAGCATCAACCAATGTATATTGGTTCCTTCCAAACTGCTTCCCTTAGCACCAAATGAACCTTCTCACAGACATGGAAGTGGTGAGATAAGGACTTGGTCAATGGCCTCACAAGGATGTGATAATGGAGAGGAAGAGAGTAGAAGAATTTGTAGAGTCTCTAAGGTAAAGATTGGGGATGAGGCAATCTTGTTTTTCTCTAAGGTTTCTCTCACAAAAATTCTCTCTGGAAGCTCTCTTAAAATCGTGGGTATAAGGGTCTATATATAGTAGGGTGAGAAAGGAATACGAAGAGACAGTTTTTGCCAAACAGGGTAAATTAGCTGCTTAGTCTCGCGGCTTGTCCAAGTCGCGAGTTCAAGTCGCGACATAACGTCCTGACTAGCCTGGGACTTTTGTCCTGTAGTGCAACAGCTGGCGCGACCCTTCAACTTCCCTGTATGCATCTCACGTGCCTGCATTTGGCGGCTTGTAGCTGCGAGCCACCCGCGAGTCCTAGCTGCGAAGCTCTGCTTCTTTGCACATACTTGAGCTTTTCTTCACATCTTCTCACACACTACTCTTACAATAATCCCACCTAAATACAGGGTTACTAAGTGCTAAATTACAAGCAAATTGGCACGGAATAAAGCCAACAAGATGGTTGATAAATTTCAACCTTACAAGGTGGATCTAGTCTCATCCACTATAGTATCAAAGATGTGAGAACTAATGTCAGTAAAGGTTTTCTCCTTAAGTTCCATAAGCAAGATGGCTCTGGCATTTGTCAGTGTAGTCATCTTCCTTACAGGGTACAGATTGTACATCATTATGGTGGTCAGACACCTCATTTCTTTAGGAAAATCAGAAGTGTTGAGACATCTCTTTTCTATAACCCCACCAATTCTTTTCTGGATAGTTTCTAGGGAAAGCATTCTGTCCTTGTAGTTAGTGAATTCATAATCTTCCAATCCCTCAAGCCCTAGAACCTTATCAATATCATGAGCATCTAAGGTAAATTCCTTTCTTCTCACCCAACAACTCAACTCCTCCTCCTTTATCACAGCATTTGCTGAGAATTCTCTGATTAGAGGGTCATACACAGGTGGAAGGTCACTCAGCAATTTTTTCCAACCTCTACCCTCAACAAATCTTTCCTGAATAATGGTTCCTTTTGAAAAAGAATCCCTATATCTCTCAAAGTGTTGAATAGACCTAAATAGGTTAGGGCCCATTTTCATTCTTTTGTCAAATTTCTTAGTAGTTGTCTTCTTCTTTATAGGTGATGCAGCCATTTGTAAACAAGCAGAAAAGGCCACAACAAGACAAAGCACAATGTGGAAATTCACACACATTAGCAACGAGTTAGTTACAAAGAGAGTAACAGAGTGACCAGACAAAACACAGAATCAGCACAGTTGATAACCAAAGGATGGATATATCAAATCAAACAGGTTTAAACAGCATAAGAGCAGACAAGAGCAAAAAAAATGACATTGTAAAACACATTCAGATAGATATGAGCCTATGTCAATGAACCATGGCATAATGAGTATGAAGTGTGCAAGAAGAAAACTAAAAATAGCAGCACAAACAAGATCAGGTGTTTTAAAATAAGAACAATGCCAACCACAAACACCACACACTCAAATAGCCTGAAAATTCTAACACCACATTTAGAGATAAATATAGAAACCCCAAAACCATATGCCCAAAAGAAAATCTAACAAATATCTATGTTCAGAACAAATATTTGCAACCTGATGAACACACAAATCTCTGAAACACCTCTGCAACAAAAAAATACCCTTACACAATCAATCTCAACATTTTAGGCAAACCCATGTTTGAACGTTTTATATCGCAAAATCACAGATGCAGCATTCAAAACAATAACCTAAAAAGCAAAACAGTAAGAATGGAGTAAGGGAAAGAAAACTCATACCTTTTTCTTGGTGTTTGATTAGGACATGATACAAAAATGAAAGCTTTTTCAAAGAAACACAAAGTGTTTGAAAGAGAGATTTGGGAAAGACAATGAATAGGAACAAATTTTCGAGAGAAAAACAAAAAAAAAAAATTTTAAACTGTCTTTAAAATACAAAACACGCATTTTTCACGACTGGATCAAGTCGCCAGTAAGTCGCCAAGGTAAGCCGCGAAACACTATGAAACAGAATTCTTGAAAAAACTTCTAAGTGTTTTTTGCAACTAAAAGATCTACCCGCGAGATAGTCTCCGAGGGAGCCACGAAAATCTCTGTATACTTCTCGTGACTGGACCTTCCACTCGCGAACAAGTCACCACACTGAGTCGCGAAAACCACAAAAATTCAAATTTTTGAAAAATTTTCTAAGTCTTTTTCGCGACTGCAGCCTTGACTCGCCAGTGACCCGCAAAAACTCTCGGAGTGAGCTTCATGACTGGAGCATGCGACTGGACCTACCCGCGACTGAGTCGCCAAAATAGGGCAACACTGTTTTTGAAAATTTTCACATTTTTGTAAAACAAAATACTTTCCAAAACAAACTAAAACACTCAAAAATCTTTTTGTGTTTAATCAACAAAGATTGAGCTTGTGAAAACACATTTAATCAAGTATAATCACACAAATGAATATAGCATTTATTGAACATAGACATGTGTGTTGTATGTGAATATCAAAAATGAGATAGTCCTTAGTCTAATGTGAAACTTCAATGATTAATTTAATCAAGGCATATACAACTAGCACTAGATAATGTGACCTATCTCAATTATAGAAACATGCATATATGACCTCCCATAAGTACTTGATAACAATTCTTTGAAACTTTTCATTTGACTCCATATTCAACATATCATTTGCACTTTTTGAGCAAAGAAAATCTCTTTTTGAGATAGATGCCTAAAATTTTTGATATTTCAATTGATGAGTTAGCCTTTGGCTTTTTGGGCATCAAATATTTTATTTTGGTCGCTTTTCCTTTTTCCTAGTCGAATACTAGTATGTGTGACAGGCTTTTGCAGCTCTATATCTCTTTTCATTTGGAGATTTACATTTAGAGAACTCTTTTAAGCATAAAAATAAAAAGTGGGAAGATATATAGGCATGAGTCTATGCATGTCTCAAGATCAACAAAACCATTCACTAGTTATTCATGACAAGGTTGAAGATCTATTTACAACAGTTACATGGTTTTCAAAATTTTTTCCACAATGATATGAGTGCATGAGAGACAAGCTAAGCTCGTGAAATGCACAAAGCCATTAGTACAAAGGTACAAGGTAAAACATGCTATGAGACAAAACTCAACAAAGCCGATCAAACTTTTTAGATTTTCTACTTTTTATGTGTTTTTGGATTTTTGACACAAAAATAGTAAAAGATTGATCAAAAACATAATAAAAATGTAAAAACATTTGAACCAAAGACAAACACACAAAATAACAACCTAAATACTAGCAACAAGCACACAACCAAGCAAATTCGCAAACATGGGAAGTATTGATGCATGGACATGTTGTAATGCTTATGCATGAGTACCCTTTGTCACCCACACGTCACGTGCGTTTGGAATGATATCCTTGACAGATCGGGTACGAGAGTTGGGACTGTCAAACCTTCATGTAAAGCTTTCCAGGTAATTGGTGAAGGCACCGATCATCTTCATCACGTCCATCATTCCTGGATCACGGTTTTGACTTCTTGGTTGCTCACCACCCCTAGACCTCATGTCATTTCTTCTCCCTCGTGACTGAGGTGCACTTGCATTGTTGTCTGCTCTCAGTTTTTGACAGTTTGGTCTGGTATGTCCTTACAATCTGTAATAGTGACAAACATATTCCGTTCTCAAACCCTGTTGTAATCTTGGAACTGATCTCCCTTTAGCTCCATATCTGGATTCTGATTGATTACGGGACTTTTTTATCACCCGTTGATCAGCCACATTCTTCTTCTTCTCAGCCATAATTTTCTCAGGACTGGACCTATCCATAGTCGTCTCCTTAGCCGTCACAAACTTCACTTCTTTGGTGACCTTGGCTGACAAGCTACTTTCTCTGGTGTATCCTAAACCGAACTTGTCTGAGGCATGTTTCTGAGATGAAATAACATCGTCCAGTTTCCTGGAGGAGACTCTATCTACCTTGGCATGAGCTTGCACTACCTCTTGCTCAAGAAACCTCACTTTTGTGTAAGCTTCTGATAGTTCACCATTAAGAGTGCTTCAATCTCACACTTTGCCTCCTTATATCTTACCACCAGACTTTTGTAGTCTTTCTTAGCTCTCTTCATCTTCTTCATAGCCGCCTTTGTCACCTTTGTATATTCACCTAATTTCTCAAGAAGTAAGGTGTAATTCTTTTGAAGACTAGATGTATCTTCTTCTCCTTCAGCCTCTGATTCTTCAACAATCCCAATGGACTCCAAATCAGAATAATCACCAAGTTCCTTCACAAGAGAACCTAAATCATCTGATGACTCCACATGTGCAATGGTCATGAATGCGGAGTAGTTTCCTTCTCCATCACAACTCTCTTCAGAATCAGAACTCAAAGAGTCTATATCACTTAGCGTTGTGGCATACTCCTTGCCTTTCCCTCTTAAGAAATTGGGGCACTCCTTCTTGAGATGTCCATGACCATTGCATTCAAAACACACAATGTCCAAAGGAGATTGAACATCCTTCCCTTCTTTCCTCGTATACTCTTTCCTATCACCTCTTGAAGATGAAAATTTCCCTTTATTGAATGGTTTCCCACTATTCTTCATCTTCAAAAATTTTTGGAAGTTTTTGGCAAGGTAAGCTACTTCCTTCTCCACTCCATCTTCTTCAAAAGGATCATCCATTCTGTCGATGATAGTTTTAAGAGCAAGCAATTTACTCGTCTTGTGGGAAGGCAGTCCAAGCTCATACGTTTGAAGTGACCCAATGAGCTCTTGGATCTTAATTTCATCCAGATCCTTGCTTTCCTCTATAGTTGTGACTTTTGCTCAAAAGCTCTTCAGTAAGGATCTTAAAATTTTTCTCACCACCTTAGTATCTTCAATCTTCTCACCAAGATTGAGCTTCGCAATTACAATTTCATTGAGTTTCCCATAAAACAGATCAAAGGGCTCATCATCTCCCATCTTAAGCTCTTCGAATTTGGTAGTAAGCATTTGGAGCTTTGTGTCCTTCACCTTCTTAATCCCCTCATAAGTCGTCTCCAAAATCTTCCATGCTTCCATAGCCACTGTCATGTGAGATATCCTGTGGAATTCATCTGGAGACACACCACAGAATATAGCATTTAAAACTTTACTGTTAGCATTGGCTACCGCAAGAGCTACCTTATCCCAAGTAGATTTTTCAGCCTCCGGCCTGGTCCAACCTATTTCAACCACATCCCACACGGTGTCATCAATAGAGCATAAAAATGCCCTCATTCTAACTTTCCAGAAAGCATAATTGTTACCATTAAAAAATGGTGGAACATTTAAGGATTGAGACCTATCCATCTCAACAAGGGGTCAAGGATCACACTTAGGTATTAAAACCATAATAAGTGTACCCGCTCTGATACCAATTGAAAGTTCAAAATGTGTATAAAACACCCTTGAACGTTTAGACCCTAAATTATAAAATATTAATTCAAGCTTATAATCAAACAATTAATGTGCGGAACATGAACATAAGCCAATCACAGAATTGATAACTAATCTATGCCAAATATAAACACATCCACAACAGTAAAAATAAGGTAAAGATAAAGGGAAGGAAGATGCAAACACATAGACAACACACGATGTGTTATCGAAGAGGAAACTGAAGTCCTCGGCGTAAAACCTCTCCACCACCTTCCAATCGGTCAAATAATCCACTAAAGAATGTAGTTGGGATACATTAACAGTAGAAGACCCTCCAAGCATAATCTACCCAAGTACCTAAGCCCTCCAAGCTTCTTGCTCCAACGAGGTTACGCTGAACCTATTTCTTCTTTAGCTTCCTGGATTCCGCTACTAGACCATAGCATCAACCAATGTATATTGGTTCCTTCAAACTACTTCCCTTAGCACCAAATGAACCTTCTCACAGATGTGGGTGTGGTGAGAAAAGGATTTGGTCAATAGCCTCTCAAGGGTATGACAATGGAGAGGAAGAGAGTAGAGAAATTTGTAAAGTCTCTAAGGTAAAGATTGGGGATGAGGCAATCTTGTTTTTCTCTAGGATTTCTCTCACAAAAATTCTCTTTGGAAGCTCTCTCAATTTAGTGGGTATAAGGGTCTATATATAGTGGTGTGTGTTTGGAATATGAAGAGACAGTTTTTGCCAAACAGGGCTGATTGGCGGCTTGACCTCGCGGCTTGTCCAAGTCATGAGTTCAAGTCGCGACGTAACGGCCTGGCCAACTTGGGACTTTTGTCCTGTAGTGTGACAGCTGGCGCGACCCTTCAGCTCTCCCTGTGTACATCTCATGTGCCTGCAGTTGGCGGCTTGCCAGTCGCGAGTCTTAGCTGCGAAACTCTGCTTTCTTGCACATACTTGAGCTTTTCTTCACATCTCTCACACACTACCATTACAATAATCCCACCTAAATACAGGGTTACTAAGTGCTTAAATTACAAGCAAGTTAGCAAGAAATAAAGCTAACAAGATGGTTGATAAATTTCAACCTTACAATGGGCAAGGGCGACAATGTCCAGATCCAGTCCAGCAAGGCGCTGACATGCATAAATAGTGGTGGTTCAGCACTACCTCTCTATCTACAGTGGCAATTTGGCATTGTCAAATGTGTCTGTAGACCTAACTATGTCTAGTGTCAATTTTTTTTTTTTTTTTTAAGATAGTTATATGTCGTCAAGCCCATAGCTCAAACCCTTCCCCCCTAGACCCCTAAACACTGAGAGCTAGAGACATTTTTCTCTCTAAAATTGGTCAAATTTAGGGCTTTTTTTTTTTTTTTTGGTTTAAATTTGAATTTTTGGGGAACAATTTTGGTTAAATGAATCAGATGGGTTTGGTATAATTTTTGTAAATGTTTGGACTTATAGACACTGACTGTTTAATTTCAAGCTACTTGCACTTATCTGGTTTGATCATTTAATGGCTCTTTCTAAGAGACGGGAATGTAAATAGAAAACATTGTCTAGGAAAGCCTCACGGCTTGGTGGTCGGCGTAACAATAATGACATTTGTCGATATGCCACTGCCTGTTTACTAAGATCATCATAGATTACGTGCATTCCATTATCGCGGAAAATATTCCCCCATGGCACACCCAAAATATGTGGCCAAAAATTGCAGAGTAGTAGGATCTAAAGCGATGGCTGCTACAAGAATGGAATATTCCAAAGCATTCGCTTTTGAAAGAATGAACTAATTGTGCCACATGCTTGACCACTCATTTACTAAACTATTTTTAGATATTGGAATAGTTTCTCGCTATATGAGCATAAAAGTTCAATGATCAAAAGATGCCTTCTTGAGCTAAAATTGTTGTTGGGCTATTGGCTATTGTTATTTGGGTTTTTTTTTTTTTTTTTTTTTTTTTTTTTTTTTTTTTTTGGTTTAAGGAGGCCAAGATGTTTTTTTTTTTTTGGGGGGGGGGGGGGGGTGGGGGGGAGTTCAAATGGGCCAAATTCCAAAATATGCCTACTTTTAAGGGCGTTTTGGAAAAGCCACGCCAAAGGCGGGGAGGGGGGGGGGGGGGGTGATGGCCCCACTGTAACTTCATCCTTGCCGCCTAACCCACCCAATTCCCCAAGTGGAAACTACCTAAAAATTTTCAATTGACTTGCTATTTTTAAAGGTTGGTGGGTTGGCTGTATTTTTAAAATTTTCCTACCTGCCAATGGTGGATGGTGGAATGATTGAATTTCTTTCCCTCAACCCGCCTAATTTGATCCGCAGTCCTAGTTTAAATCAATCAAGGCACTACTAATACATGCATTAGGATTAATTTTTCTTTTAACTTATTAGTTTATTTATTTAAGTACAGTTTTTTTCAGCCATGTGACTATACTTAAATAAAAATACACTTCCATCTCATGAGAAAAAAGCCACAGATAAATCTCAAGAAGGAAACCTAAGAAATAACATTTAAATAATGTACTTAAGTTTTGTCTATAAAAAAATGTTATATCTATAAAAAGTAAGGGTACACTTTTTTATTCACTTTCAATAAATCAACATATCAATAAAAAATTAATCCAACCCTACGCTAGTGAGTTGCTTTGGATTCAAGCTAGCCTCAAGAAGCTTTGTATGGTTACACTTTCCATGTTGAAGGTAAACTCAAAGGTCTCTCTCTGTCTCTCTCTCTCACACACACACAACATCATTTCTCATTTGTTCTTTTCCTTTTCAAATTAGCATTTTCCCACTACTCTTAAAGGCAAAGGATTTAACTTGGATCAAGTGCTTCAATATACTAAATCCAACACAATTCAAATACGTAACCCACCTAACTCACCCAATTTGTTAGGTCGAAACCACTTAAATTTTCAATTAATCCGCCATTTTTAAAGATTGCTGGATTAGTCACAGTTTGAAAATGTTCCAACCTGCCAATGGCGGACTGGTTGTGTTTCGATACACTATATCCAACACAATTCAAACAGTGTTTGGGTCCTTTTTGGTGAAGCTTTGCCCTAATAAAAGGAATTGAAGTAGTCATTTTCTAGCTTCCACAGCAGCAGCCCCAAGCCCCATTTAGACGAGAACAATTCCATATTATCCAATTTCACATCAGCTGTACATGTCTCCTACAGACCGCCATCCCATTTCTCAAGAGTCACAAGAAACCAAGAGAAAATAGTGAGACCAGACATCATGCATGAACATCTCATGAACCATGCCACCTTTACTTTTCCATTGCACGCCATCCACTCATCCCTTATCTATAGATTTAATTCAAGTTGTGTGAAACAACCTCACCATACACTGTTTATTTTTTTAACAGAAGACTAATAAAACAACAAAAAGTACATATTTTGGTTTCCTTGTTGTTCTGTAATGTGGAAGTACACATTTTTTGGCTGTCATCCACCAAGTCATGAAATGATACAAGCTACAGCGTAGTTGATACTCTTCTGTGAAACTTGAAAGTTGAAAACGATGGAAAACATGGCCCATTTTATTTTTTGGATGATTACTCGCTAGCTCTCTCTGAGCTCTTTCCCCCCACACCACCACAACCCCCCCACCCCCCCCCCCCCCCCCCCCCCCCTGGATGGTCACTCTGCCCAAGCAGCGTGTTGCAGGTAAAGCCTTTCCCAAACCCCGCAGGAACCAGAGCTTTGTACACGGGATTTTTTTTTTTTTTTTTTTTTTTTTATATATAGCAAATATATTCACAATAAGGTTGCTAAAAATATAGCTTTTAACAACTTAAAATACTATTTTATTTATTTTAACACCTCATTTTATAATACACTCAACATCAAAGTTTTATTTTGATATTCAACACATTAAAATAATATAAACAATACAATAAAATAAAAGCTGAGACCTAAAACATCATCAATCAATATATATATATATATATATATCTAATCTAATACTATATATAAAAGCAGAAGCCTTTCCTGCAATTAAGGAGGTGCTGCCAAGTTAGAAAAAAAAGGCCATCTAAAATTCTACCACTTATATAAGTTAAAAAGTGATACATTATATTGTTTTACCAGGCTAACATCGTTTGACAGTGACTGTGTATATATTAAAAAAAAAAAAAAAAAAAAAACCCGGTCAAAAAAAAAAGAAAAAAAAGAAAAAGTTGCATCTAAAAAATTAATTGGGACATAATAATCCAAAATAAAATTTTAATTTAATACAAATAAACATGAGATAAACCAAAAAAAAAATCAAAAATCAAATTTTATATGGATTATTATCAAAGTTAGGGTCTGTGGATACCAGGATATAGTGCCCATTTATTTCAACTTTCCTAGCCCAAAAAGCCCGTTTTGAAAAAAGCAAATGTCCAAAGCCCGTTTGGTTAGTATAAAATGTAACTTTTTGGAAAAAATTGTGTTTTGGATTTGTGAAGAGAATGCGCAAGCCATAAAAGGAGCTCATAGGTCCATTTTGAGCAATGTCTGTACGTGTTGTCATATATCCGTTGGATGATCTTGGGTAATTACCAAATTACCCTTCACATTTTACTGAAAATCTAACTTTACCCTTTGATAAATTAGAAGATGTTCTCAATTACCGATCCAGATCAATCTTCTCCGTCTTCTTCTTCTTTCTTCTTCTTTCTTCTTCGTCTTCTTCCCAAATTGCCCACTATGTTTCAAAAGGTAGATCACGCTATCTGCAGTCCTCAGTTCTAGAACTAGATCTCATCTCTCTGCTATAGTGAGTATTGCCAAAATGAATTGCGTCTTGATTCTTGATGAGAATCATGGAGTCATTGATCACTTTGCATGGGTGTGGGCTAAGAGTGGTATTGAAGATTTTTGGTGAAATTAAGAGAAATTACTTGTGAAGATCAAGATGAAGAAGTGCGTGGGTGTGGGCTGTGTGGCTGAATGTGTGTAGGAAAGTAGAGAAAGTATAAAGAAATGGTATGTTCTGGAATGAGAAAGTAGAGAAAGTATAAAGAAAAGTAGAGAGCAGCCGTGATCTTCTAGCATGTTCTGGAATGGTATGTTCTGGTAGAGAAAGTAGAAAAGTAGAGAAAGTGGAGAAATGGTATGTTCTGGAATGAGAGTGGACGAATTCTAGAAGCTTGATCTTCTGATGTGTTCTGGTGAAGAAGAAAAGTATAAAGAAAAGTCAAAAGTGAAGATAAGGAGAAGTAAAGAATACATGTGTGGAGGAGAAAAAAAGATGAAAAAAAAATATATATAAATAAACATGTGGATGAAAGAAAAATAGATAAAGAGAAAAATAAAATTAAGAATAAAAAAATAAAATTAAGAAATGCTACTATAATATTTTTGTAATAAATCTTAAGTGGTGGGTTGTTACTAGCTAATACTAGTGAAAAAAATAATAATTTAAGAGGTGTGTTCAAATTAAAATCAGTAACAACTTACCATGTATAATTTGTTGTGAAAATATTGTAAAAATATTTTTACAACAAATTTTAGTTAACAATAAATTATTGTTGTTGTTGTTGTTGTTATTATTATTATTATTATTGAGTAGTTTTTTTTTTTAGTAAGTATTATTAAGTAGTTGATTTAAGTATGAAATAAATCCCCTTATATATACATTGTCATTTTTGGTAATTTACAACTCAAACCGGTACTTTTATAAGTTCTAACCAAACACTCAACTTTTTCAAAAAACACTTTTGAACAGCTTTTACTAAACACTTAGCTTTTTGAAAACTCACTTTTTTATACTGTACTTTTTAAAAACTCTACTTTTTCAAAAAGCCCAACTTCAAAAATGTTGGGAAATTTAGACCCCGGTTGATAGAATTAACAAGTTTTAAACTCAAGTTGTTAATTAGATTAATTATGAATAAACCTTGTTAAAACATGCAAACATCAATATTATGTCAAAATCATGCAGCGGAAAAAATAAATAAGATAAGATATAATAATCTAGGAAAACCAATGATACAAATTAGTTTCACAGTAAAAAACCTAGGGGGAAACCTTCCCGAAAAGTAATCCACTATAGTAAAAAGAAGTTTTCAGATCTAGTACAAAACCTTTGTCCCTAGACTCTACAATCCTCGTAGATGAACTTACAGCAGAAAACTTCTACCACTTCAGAACCACTGAACTCTTCAATATATGAACGCCACCCATTGATGCACAAATCCTAGTACATGACTAACCAATTATGCGGATCCCAGTATGCGACTTAATCACCAACTAGAAGAAGATTGTTGGCTGCAAAGTCCTTCACTTCATCAACAATGAAGATCAAGAAGTACTTGGTAACAAAATCCTAAGGCGCAAAGACGCAATAGCTTCTTTCAAAGAGAATAAGGCATCAGTCACCTTTTGCATTTGTTCTCCTTTTTATTCTCTTATGTGACAGCCTCTAAAATAAGTCTTATATAGGTCTAGGGTTGTGAGAAAATGAAAGTTCAAAAAGGGTATAAAACACCTTTGAAAGTTTAGACCCCAAATAACAAAAATACCAATTCAAACTTTATATCAAACAATTTATGTGCGGAATATGATAACAAGCTTATAACTGAATTGATAGAACAATCTAAGCCAAATATAAACACATCCACAGTAGTAAATATAAGGCAAAGGTAAAGGGAAAGAAGATGCAAACACACGGACAACACACGATGTGTTATCGAAGAGGAAACCGAAGTCCTCGGCGTAAAACCTCTCCGCCGCCCTCCAAGCGGTCAAATAATCCACTAAAGAATGTAGTTGGGATACATGAACAGCAGAAGACCCTCCAAGCCTAATCTACCCAAGTACCTAAGCCCTTCAAGCTTCTTGCTCCAACGAGGTTACGCCGAACCTATTTCCTCTCTAGCTTCCCGGATTCCGCTACTTGACCATAGCATCAACCAATGTCTATTGGTTCCTTTCCAAACTGCTTCCCAAAGCACCAAATGGACCTTCTCACAGACGTGGGTGTGGTGAGACAAGGGTTTGGTAAATGACCTCTCAAGGGTATGACAATAGAGAGGAAGAGAGTAGAGGAATTTGTAGAGTCTCTTTAGATGAAGATTGGGGATGAATCAATCTTGTATTTCTCTAGGGTTATCTCTCACGAAATTCTCTCTGGAAGCTCTCTCAATATGATGGGTATAAGGGTGTATATATAGTAGGGTGAGAAGGGAATACAAAACGTCAGTTTTTGCCAAACAGGGCAAGTTGGCGACTTGAACTCGCGGCTTAGCCAAGTCGCGAAATCAAGTCGCGACGTAACGGCCTGGCTAGACTGGAACTTTTGTCCTGTAGCGTGACAGCTGGCGCGACCCTTCAGCTTCCTAGTGTGCCTCTCACATGACGGCCTTTCGCGGCTTGCCAGTCGCGAACCACCCGCGAGTCCTAGTCGCGAGACTCTGTTTTTCTTGCACACTCTTGAGCTTTTCTTCACATCTTCTCACACACTACCCTTACAATTTTTCCACCTAAATACAGGGTTACTAAGTGCTAAATTACAAGCAAATTGGTCACAGAATAAAGCTAATTAGATGGTTGATTAAATTCAACCTTACAATCTCCCCCTTTGGCTATTCCGTGACAAAACCCTACAACAGACTCTAGACTTAAACGTGAGTTGGGAACAGTTGGAAAACTCACTCACACCTAACTCTAGATTCTGAAAAGCTCTTGAACATATGAATAAGTAACTCCTGAAACACAATAACATAGCAATATCATTGTACGCAGAAAACTTAATATGCATATAGAGCAAAATAAGCATGATCAAGCAAAAATGAACATAGGCATAAAAGCAATAATTCATGGCAAGATCAATACTAGTAGTCACTTAAGCAAAAGTGATTACTATGTTCATTCACACAAGGAATGAACATCCGGACATGCAAAAATGATAAACTCAATTGAAGAGAATCATTTGCAAGTCCAACACTCAACCAATGCATACAAACATATATGCATCTAGGAACAATCCTACAAGGGCACAAGAGTGTTGTACTTAGGGTAATGCAACGCATTAGCAAGTACCAAAACACAAAGCACAAAGGCTGCATAAGCAAAGTTTTTGCAAATACATGGCACAAACCATACAAGCCTACAATCATGCAAAAGTGCTAGAAACAACTCTCAAATCTTACAAAAACAACAATGGGTACAAATGACAAACAAACAATGCTAAAAGCTGAATAACATCACACTATATAAGTAAACCCCAAAGATTCACAAGTGTACCAAACTTAAGGCACAGATATTTAAGCAAACAAAATGTATCACACTTAAAGAAAAACATATAACATAATTAAACTCCCCCTCAAGAGCTGCCCCAAAAGTTCTCCCCCTTTTTGACCGGAATGGCCAAAGAGTCAGTGATCCTGGCTGGTATGAATGCTATCAAATTTTGCAGAAAGTACATCAAGCTGGTCCTGCATTGCTGTCATCCTCTCTGTCTGTTGATTCTGAACATCACGGATAGTATCAAGTCTCTCCAGAATGATCTGAAGGGTATCAGGAGGAACAGATGATGAGGTAGAGGGCCTGCTCCTTTTGACTCTTACTCTAGGTGTGGAAACTGGTCCTACTCCTTCTGCTTCAGTCTCCATAGGATCTCCTTCTTCATGGACACCCTCTTCTTCTTCTCCTGGAAGACGACTCTGGATTCGTACTAGAGTAAATTTGTTGATGGCTGATAGAGGAGGCATGGGACTAATATCTTGTGGGATTACCACCCCCTTTTCTTTGAAAATTCTCATGAGAAGGCTTGAAAACACCAGCTTGGGCCTCGAGGTGGTTTTAGTTTCTTCCACTATAGTGTCAAAAATGTGGGAACTGATGTCAATAAAAGTATTTTCCTTAAGATCCATAAGAAAGATGGCTCTGGCATTTGTCAATGTAGTCATTTTCCTTATAGGGTACAGATTGTACATCATAATTGTTGTTAAACACCTCATGTCTTTGGGAAAGTCAGAAGTGTTGAGACATCTCCTTTCTAAAACTGCACCAATCTTTTTCTGGACAGTTTCCAGAGAGACCATTCTGTCCTTGTAGTTTGTAAATTCATAATCTTCTAAACCCTCCAGTCCCAAAACCTTATTAATGTCATGAGCATCTAAGGTAAACTCATTTTTCCTCACCCAACAACTCAACTCTTCCTCCCTTATCATAGCATTGGCATAGAATTCTCTGATAAGAGGTTCACACACTAAAGGTAAGTCACCCAGAAGTTTCTCCCAGCCTCGACCTTCAAAGCATCGTGGAATGAATGTACCCCTCAAGTCATGCAAATCCACAAATCTCTTCTGGATAATTGTTCCTTTTACAAAGGAATCTCTGTATCTCTCAAAATGTTTGACTGATCTAAACAGGTTGCTATCCATTTTTAATCTCTTATCAACCTTCTTAGCAGGAGTCTTCTTCTTAAAGGATGTGGAAGCCATCTGTAAACACTCAGAAAAGTTCACAACAAGGGCACAAGACAATATGTGGAAATATACACAAATTAGTGACCATGTAATTTTCAGGAAGAATAGAGTATTGAGCAACAACACAAACCAAGAATAGATGATGACCAACAGATTAACCAAGTTCAGTCTGTAAAGATGAAATTTTCATACAGACATATGAAAACAACTATCACTGATATGTAACCAACAGAACATGGAATGTGCAAGCTAATCCCTAGAAGCAGGATCATGCACAAGATGTGTAAATACACACACAGAATAGATTGAGCCACATAACCAAGGTCACACACACAAGACAGGCACACAATACATTTGAGAAAACATCACATAGCATCCAACAAACCGTATACCCAAAGGATATACCCATAGAAAAACAAATGACAAACATGAAAACCATGAATGAGAAGATAAAAAAAAATGAAATACCATAACAGAGTAACCCCAAGAAGCTAGGCATTACCAAAAGAGAACAACCCACACCATCAAAACTCCAATTTTAAGCATAAAAGATCAGAAAACCCACATAGCAATCCGAACAGTAAAACACAGAGATTCAAGAGAATTTTTCATAAAACATGAACATGGAGTAAAGAACAAGAAAGCCCATACCTTTTCCTTGAAGATTTGTGCAGAGATGATGCAGAAATGAAGGATTTTTTTTTTTTTTAGTGATATTCGAAAGCTTTGAGAGAGAGAGTGAAGAAGGCAATGAACAGCTGCTGAAAATCGAGGGAAAATTGAAAAAAAAATTTAAAAAAAGCTATCTTTAAAACGCAAAACACGCGTTTTTCGCGACTTATTCAAGTCGCCAGTAAGTCGCCAGATCAAGCCACGATACACTGTGAAAGAAGGATTAAAAAAAATCTTCTAAGTGTTTTTCGCGACTGGAAGGTTTAGTCGCGAAGGAGTCGCGAGCTGAGCCGCGAAAATCACTAAGTAACCCTCGCGATTGGACCTTCCACCAACGAACAAGCTGCCAAAATGAGCCGCGAAAAGAGCAAAACACAAATTTTTCAAAAATTTTCTAAGTATTTTTTGCAACTAGAGTAGTAACTCGCCAGTAAGTCGCGAAAATCTCTGACTGAGCTCACGACTAGGGCTTGCGACTGTGCTGACCCGCGACTTAGTCACCAAAAACAGGGTACCACTGTTTTTGAGAAAATTTCACATTTTTGTAAAAACAAAGTACTTTCCAAACAAAACAAAAATACTCAAAAATCTTTTTGTGTTTGTTCACTAAGATTGAGCATGTGAAAACACATTTAAACAAGTACAATCACACAAAAGAATATGGCATTCATTGAACATAGACTTGTGTGATGTGCGTGGATATCAAAAATGAGATAGTTCTTAGTCCAATGTGAAACTTCAATGATCAATTCAATCAAGGCATACACAACTAGCACTAGATAATGTGACCCATCTCAATTATAGAAACATGCATATATGACCTCCCACAAGTACTTGATAACAATACTTTGAAGCTTTTCATTTGGCTCTATATTCAACATATTGTTTGCAACATTTGAGCAAAGAGAATCTCATTGTGAGATAGATGCCTGAAATTTTTGATATTTCAATTGATGAGTTAGCCTTTGGCTTTTTGAGCATCACACAATTTATTTTGGTCGCTTTCCCTTTTTCCTAGTCAAATACTAGTGTGTGCGACAAGCTTTTGTAACTCTATATCTCTTTTCATTTGGAGATTTACATTTAGAGAGCTCTTTTAAAGCATAAAAATAAAAAGTGGGAAGATATATAGACATGAGTCTATGCATGTCTCCAGATCAACAAAATCATTCACTAATCATTCATGACAAGGTTGAAGATCTATTTACAACAATCACATAGATTTCAGAATTTCTTCCATAAAGATATGAGTGCATGAGAGACAAGCTAAGCTCGTTAAATGCACAAAGCCATAAGTACAAAGGTACAAGACAAAACATGCTTGGAGACAAAACTCAACAAAGTGAACAAACTTTTTGGATTTTCAACTTTTTATGTGTTTTTGGATTTTTGACACAAAGACAGTAGAAGAAATATCAAAAACAGAAAGAATAAAAACATTTTAAACACAAACAAACCACAAATGGTCAAACACAAAGCAACTAACCAATCTAATCTACAAAACATAGGAAGAATTTATGCATGGACATGTTATAATGCTTATGTATGAGTACCCTTTGTCACCCACACGTCATGTGCATTTGGGGTGATATCCTTGATGGATCGGGTACGAGTGTTAGGACTTTCAAACCTCTTGTTGAAGCTCTCCAAGCAGGTGGTGAAGGCACCGATCATCTTCATCACATCCGTCATTCCTGGATCATTGCTCTAACTTCTTGGTTTCTCACCACCCCAAGACCTCTTGTCATTCCTTCTTCCTCGTGATCGAGGTGCGCTTGCATTGTTGTCTGCTCTCAGCTTTTGACAGTTGGGTCTAGTATGCCCTCGTAGTCTGCAATAGTGACACACATACTCAATTCTAGGCCCCCATTGTGGTCTTGAGAGAGATCTTGCTCTGGTTTCGTATCTGCCCATAGATTGATTTCGGGGCTTATTCACCATCCGTTGCTCACTCACATTCTCCTTCTCAGCCTTAACATTCTCAGGAATGGTTTCTTCTACAATAGGCTCTTTGGCCTTCACAAATTTCACTTCTTTGATAGCTTTGGCTAATGAGCTACTTCCACCGGTATACCCTACTCCGGACTTATCTAAAAAATGTTTTTGAGACGATATAACATCTTCCAGCTTTCTAGAGGAGACCCTTTCAATCTTGGCTTGCAATTGCACCATTTCTTGCTCAAGGAATCTTACTTTGGTGTAAGTTTCCGATAGCTCTCCATTTAGTGTCTCAATCTCGCATTTAGCCTCTTTATATCTAGACAGTAAACTTTTGTAGTCCTTTTCAGCCCTTTTCATCTTCTTTACCGCCGTCTTTGCAACCCTTGCATACTCACCTGATCTCTCAAGAAGTAAAGAGTAATTGTCTTGAATACTCAAGGTACCTTCATCCTCTTCAGCTTCAGATTCCTCTACAACTCCAATAGATTCCAAATCAGAATGTTCACCAAGCTCCTTCACAAGTGTATCCAAGTCATCTGAGGATTCCACATGAGCGATGGTCATGAATGCGGAGAAATTTCCTTCTCCATCACAGCTTTCGTCAGAATCATAATTTGATGAGTCCGAATCACTTAAAGTGGTGGCATACACCTTTCCCTTCGACTTCAAGTAGTTTGGACATTCCTTTTTAAAATGCCCATGCCCATTACATTCAAAACATGTAATTCCTTGTGAGGATTGAGAATCTTTACCATCTTTTCTTCGGAAGACTTTCTTCTCTTTTTCGGCACTCTGGAATTTTCTTTTGTCACCAAATTTTCCACTATTCTTGAGCTTTAAGAATTTCTGGAAGTTTTTTACAAGATACGCCACATCGTTATCTACTGTATCCTCTTCCGAAGATTCATGAGACCCTATCCTCTCATCAATTGTCTTAAAAGCAAAGGATTTGCTCTTCTTTACTGAAGGAAGAGACAACTCATATGTCTATAGAGAACTGACCAACTCCTGAACCTTGATTTCATCAAGATCTTTGCTCTCTTCAATGGCTGTAACTTTGGGCCGGAAAGTTTCTGGTAGTGATCGGAGGATCTTCCTTACAATCTTTAAGTCCTCCGTCTTTTCTCCCAAGTTAAATTTACCAACAACCACTTCGTTCAGTTTGCTATAAAATGAATCAAACGACTCTTCCTCACTCATTTTTAACTCCTCAAAGCGAGTGGTCAACACTTGAAGTTTTGTGTCCTTCACCTTCTTAGTTCCCTCATATGTTGTCTCCAGAATTTCCCATGTTTCCTTAGCAATGGAGATGTGAGAAATCCTTGGAGAAACACCGCAGAAGATAGCATTCAATGCCTTGCTATTTGCGTTTGCTGCTGCAAGAGCATCCTTATCCCAATTTGCCTTAGAAGCCTCCGGTTTAGTCCAACCTATATCAACTGCATCCCACACAGTCTCATCCATAGAACACAAAAACACCATCATTCGGACTTTCTAAAATGCATAATTATTACCATCAAAAAATGGTGGAACATTGAGAGATTGAGACCTATCCATCTCACCAAGGGGTCAAGGATCACACTCAGGTATTAAAACCACAACAAGTGCACCCGCTCTGATACCAATTGAAAGTTCAAAAAGGGTATAAAACACCTTTGAACGTTTAGACCCCAAATAACAAAAATACCAATCCAAGCTTTACATCAAACAATTTATATGCGGAATATGATAACAAGCTTATAACTAAATTGATAGAACAATCTAAGCCAAATATAAACACATCCACAGCAGTAAATATAAGGCAAAGGTAAAGGGAAAGAAGATGCAAACACACGAACAACACACGATGTGCTATCGAAGAGGAAACCGAATTCCTCGGTGTAAAACCTCTCCGCCGCCCTCCAAGCGGTCAAATAATCCACTAAAGAATGTAGTTGGGATACATGAAAAGCAGAAGACCCTCCAAGCCTAATCTACCCAAGTACCTAAGCCCTCCAAGCTTCTTGCTCCAACGAGGTTACGCCGAACCTATTTCTTCTCTAGCTCCCAGATTCCGCTACTTGACCATAGCATCAACTAATGTCTATTGGTTTCTTTCCAAACTGCTTCCCAAAGCACCAAATGGACCTTCTCACAGACGTGGGTGTGGTGAGACAAGGGTTTGGTAAATGACCCCTCAAGGGTATGACAATGGAGAGGAAGAGAGTAAAGGAATTTATAGAGTCTCTTTAGATGAAGATTGGGGATGAATCAATCTTGTATTTCTCTAGGGTTATCTCTCACGAAATTCTCTCTGGAAGCTCTCTCAATATGATGGGTATAAGGGTGTATATATAGTAGGGTGAGAAGGGAATGCAAAACGTCAGTTTTTGCCAAACATGGCAAGTTGGCGACTTGAACTCGTGGCTTGGCCAAGTCGCGAAATCAAGTCGTGACGTAACGGCCTGGCCAGACTGGAACTTTTGTCCTGTAGCGTGACAGCTGGCGCGACCCTTTAGCTTCCCAGTGTGCCTCTCACGTGATGGCCTTTCGCGGCTTGCCAGTCGTGAACCACCCGCGAGTCCTAGTCGCGAGACTCTGTTTTTCTTGCACACTCTTGAGCTTTTCTTCACATCTTCTCACACACTACCCTTACAATTTTCCCACCTAAATACAGGGTTACTAAGTGCTAAATTACAAGCAAATTGGTCACGGAATAAAGCCAATTAGATGGTTGATTAAATTCAACCTTACAGAAAAGAAACCATACACAAATACAAAAACATGGGCTAAAAATCAAATCTAAAAATCTGAATTCCCATAACCTTGACAGATAACAGGTGTCGAGATTTAAACTTCGACAGATACAGCTATCGAGTAGGTGTCGAACAGGTGTCGAGAGGACAGAAGCTTTCTTGATCAATCGACCAGTTATCGAGAAGCTATCGAGATTGTGATAAGAATTAGCTGAAGAGCTCAACAAATAGCTAAGTGTCGAGGAGGTGTCGAGCAACCATCCAGCTTTAAAATTCAGCATTTTCTTACTTGATTCTTGGACAAACTTGCATGGTTTTAGCACTTGAACTTGAAACAAGGTTTCTTGAAGCATTAAATACATCCTAAATCTACCCAAATACAAGTAAAGTGCATTTAGTCAAAGGATTAGCCAACTACATAAATATTGACATATGTTCCTAACATGAATCACATATGTCCTTACAATCTCCTCCTTTGGCAATTTATGACAAAATCACAACAAACAAATGAACATAAGAGAGAAGTCATAAATCACTTAACTTATATTCACTTGTTGAATACAATAAAATCTATCCTAATACAAACTCTTAAAAAACTTTGCAAGAAAAGAGTTTATGGCAAGTAGACTTTGACAACTGTATTTCTGAAACACTTTAAACAAAACTCATCAAGGCATTTTTGTGTGAAACAGAAATAATAGATTACATACAATATATAAGAGACATGTGTATGGAGATAGAAAAGAAACAACATATGTAGAGGTAAGCGAAGAAGACATACATCAGCATATAAATATCAAAAATAAGTACAATGCATGTAAACATGGTCACAAGACCCAATGTACAAGAAGATGAAGGTAAGCACTACCCTTAATAGGATGAAACACAACTCCCCCTTACAAGGGCATGTATTTATCCCCCTAACATGTAAAATCTAAAAAAGAAACCACATATTCTCCATAATTTCTCCCCCTTTTTGTCATGATTGATAAAAGGTACAAAAAGCTAGAAAGCTTCACCCAAGAAACAAAAAGATGATCAAAGATGATCAAGGGAACACAAGAAATCCATATAAATGCATGAATGTAATAAAACAAGATGCTATGGATGACAAGATAATAGAAAGATGCATATCATGTGAAAAAAATTTCTCTCAACAAGAAAAATGTTAAGCACATAGATCCCCAAACACATACACACACACATTCAACAAGTCTAGCCAATTTTATATTTCAAAAATAAGTCAAAACAGTTTAGTGAGCATACATTAACACATGTAAAACCTTGTGATGGCCAAATCAATTGTACCTACACATGTATCAAGAGTAGCAAAGAATATTGCATGTTATGTGTGAAAAACATCGTAAGATTGCATAAGTGTATATATGTTATGACGATCTGAGATATGGGAAAATCACTTTAACTCACACACAATCATAACTATTTGATGGGGACTATCACCTTTGAGGTACATCTTATAACTCCCACATCTCCTAAAATACACGCTTGCAATCATATTTAAAAATATTTTAATCTTTTTGCTTTTTATTTTTCTTTGCATATTTTTATTTTATTTAGCATATCATGTATGGGCATATAAGAGAGAGAAAAGAAATACCCAATGATAATTGATATTCTAATTTTGCTATGTCGAAGCACACAAATGTCCTTGACATCACTCTTTTACTATGCCGAAGCATACAGATGTCTTTTCATGATTGGCAGGCAACAGTAGTGAGATGGTTATTTATGCTTTTCTCTTATGATTTTTTAGTCCTACCCGTCAAAAAGAGTGACATGAGTATTAAGTACAAGAGATAACTTAATCTTACTCATCACAAACAAGAGCCACAAATCTCATTTGCTTAGTTATGCATAAAGATGCTCATCTAAGCTACAAGAGATATAAAGTTTAGAAAACTTTGTTTCAATGGCCATCCAAAGTACACAAGTACCAATGTACACAAACACACACTGTTTTTGTATTTTTCTGATTTTTCCTTTTTATTTTTATTTTGAAAACAAAAAAAAAAAAATAAAACTAAACAACCAGACAAAAAACAAACAAACAATCATGAAAGCATGAAAGAAAGATGCATATACATGAAGGCATGATAGAAAAATGCAAATGCATGAAAGCATGATTCCAAAAACAGATAAGAAATTAAGCAAAAAGAGTCCTACTATAGATAGAAAGAATTAAAATAGAGGACAAACAGGAAAGACAATTAAGTCTGAGACTCCTTTCTCACCCACGCAGCACGAGTCTTTGGCCGTGAAAATGAAAAGGCATATGTCCTAATATGTCTACTAAAGAATATAGAAGAATTATAATTCTCTTGAAATTGAGTTAAAAAGCTCAAAACTTTTAATAACTCTCCAAACAAAGGTGTAGGTCTTTGAAAGAAAACCTGTGATCGTTTGGACAATTGCTTATGAGGATACAACTTAAATCAATTAGGACGAATGTGTCCAAAAACACCACAATGGTGACAAACATGAGGATAAAGGATTTAGAATTAGACAAATCAGTTTTGAATTTCATACCTTTATCACCTTTCTCAGATTGGAGCACAAGGATAGTCCTTGATCCAGAAGCTGTCAAAGATGAGGGGTTGGAGGAAATAGCATATCCTAAGCCAATTTTATCAGAACTAAGCTTTTGAGCACTCAAGACCTTATCGAGATTTACATTAGACATCCTCTCTATTTGAGTTCTAATTTGACTAAGCTCAACCTCAAGATTCTTAACCTTCTCTTCTAATGAGATGTTCTCCATAACAAGAGTCTCAACTAACCTTGTAGTCTCATCTAATTTGACTAACAGATCAGCTTTTTTAGTTTTTACCTTATTAAGCTCTTTTCTACAAAGTTGAAAAGTTTTTTTAGATTTTATAAATTCAGTGCATAGCTTATCATAGGCTTCCTAAAGGGTCATCTTCTTGGGTACTTCATCATCAAAAGATTCCTTACTGTTACTAGCATTCTCCACAATCGCCTTATCAGTTGAAGCAGAAAAGGCCATAACGTGACAACATTCATCCTCAAACTCATCAGAAGAGTCATTCTTAGTATCACTCCAAGTAGCAACCAATCCTTTATCTTTTGACTTCTCGGTCTTTTCCTTTATAAGGTAATTTGGACACTCTATCCTCATATGACCAAAACCTTTGCACTCATAGCATTGGATTAGGGGTTTCTCATTCTTGCCCTTCCTTGAGGATTTAGATTTTCTAGGAGTTTTGTCTCTATCCTTTTTTCTAAATTGAAGAAGCTTGATAATCTCATCAATTATGAATGATAAATCCTCATCATCATCATCATCTTCATCTTCATCTCAATCTCTTCCTCTATACCCTTAAGAGCCAATTTTCTATTATTTCCCCCTTTTTCCATTAAACCTAATCCCATCTCATAGGTTTGAAGGTTCCCTACAAGCTCAATCAAAGGAATTTGATCAATGTTCTTTGCTTCTTTAATGGCAGTGATCTTGGCATGGAATCTTTCAAATAAGGACCTAAGGATTTTCCTAACAATTTTGGATTCTACTATAAATTCTCTGAGGTTGAAAGCAGAATTCACAATATCCTTGAGTTTAGCATAGAACTCATCAAATGTCTCATCCTCCTCCATCCTTATTTCTTCAAAACTACTAGTGAGTCTTTAAAGCTTCACAGTCTTTACTACCTTGGTACCTTCATTGGTGGTCTCAAGAATGGTCCATGCTTCCTTGGCAACTTCCATGGATGAAATTTTCTTGAATTCCTCATTGGTCACCCCACAAAACAAAGCATTCAAAGCCCTACTATTGAATTTTTCCACTATGATTGTTGCATCATCCCAATCCACCAGTGCTTCCTTTGGCTTAATCTAGCCAACTTCAACAGCTTGCCATACCTGTTCACGTAGAGCTTGCAAAAAAACTTTCATACAAACTTTTCAGTACGCATAATTAGTTCCATCAAATAAAGGAGGAATCAATAGAAATTGTCCATGATCCATGACAACATGGGTCAAGGATCATACTCAAGAAACTTATCTAATTAGAGTGAACCCATTTTGATACCACTTTTTGGGAAATTTAGACTCCGGTTGATAGAATGAACAAGTTTTAAACCCAAGTTGTTAATTAGATTAATTATGAATAAACCTTGTTAAAACATGCAAACATCAATATCATGTCAAAATCAAGCAGCAGAAAAAATAAATAAGACAAGATATGATGACCTAGAAAAACCAATGAAACAAACTAGTTTCATAGTAAAAAACCTGGAGGGAAACCTTCCCAAAAAGGAATCCACTATAGTAAAAAGAAGTTTCAGATCTAGTACAAAACCTTTGTCCCTAGACTCTACAATCCCTGTAGATGAACTTACAATAGAAACCTTCTATTGCTTCAAAACTCTGAACTCTTCAATATATGAACGCCACCCTTTGATGCACGAATCCCAATACATGACTAACCAATTGCGTGGATCCCAGTACGCAACTTAATCACCAACTAGAAGAAGATTGTTGGCTACAAAGTTCTTTACTTCATCAACAATGAAGATCAAGAAGCACTTGGTTACAAAACTCTAAGACGCAAAGATGCAATAGCTTCTTTCAGAGAGAATAAGGCATTGGTCACCTTTTGCATTCATTCTCCTTTTTATTCTCTTATGTAACGACCTCTAAAATAAGCCTTATATAGGTCTAGGGTTGTGAGAAAAGAAACTCTACACAAATACAAAAATATGGGCCAAAAATCAGATCTGAAAATTTGAATTCCCGTAACCTCAACAAATAGCAGGTGTGAGTAGGGGTCGATATCTAAACTTCGATAGATACAACTATCGAGGAGGTGTCAAGGGGACAGAAGCTTTCTTAATCGATCGACCAACTGTTAAGAAGCTATCGAGATTGCGATGAGAATCAGCTAAAGAGCTCGACAGATAGCTAGGTGTCGAGGAGGTGTCGAGCAGTTATCGAGCTTTAAAATTCAGCGCTTTCTTACTTGACTCTTGGATAGACTTGCATGGCTTTAGCACTTGAACTTAAAACAAGGTTTCGTGAAACATTTGTAAGGTTGAATTTAATCAACCATTTAATTGGCTTTATTCCGTGACCAATTTACTTTTAATTTAGCACTTAGCAACCCTGTATTTAGGTGGGAAAAATGTAAGGGTAGTGTGTGAGAAGATGTGGAGAAAAGCTCAAGAGTGTGCAAGAAAAACAGAGGTTCGCGGCTATGGCTCGCGAGTGGATCGCGACTGGCAAGCCGCCAAAGGCTGGCACGTGAAAGGCACACTGGGAAGCTGAAGGGTAGCGCCAGCTGTCACGCTACAGGACAAAAGTTCCAGACTGGTCAGGCCGTTACGTCGCGACTTGAACTCGCGACTTGGACAAGCCGCGAGACCAAGTCACCAACTTGCCCTGTTTGGCAAAAACTGATGTTTTGCATTCCTTTCTCACCCAACTATATATACACTCTTATACCCATCATATTGACAGAGCTTCCAAAGAGAATTTTGTGAGAGAAAACCCTAGAGAAAAACAAGATTGCCTCATCCCCAATCTTCGTCTAAAGAGACTCTACAAATTCCTCTACTTTCTTCCTCTCCATTGTTATACCCTTGAGAGGTTATTTACCAAACCTTTATCTCACCACACCCACGTCTTTGAGAAGGTCCATTTGGTGCTTAGGGAAGCAGTTTGGGAAGGAACCAATATACATTGGTTAATACTATGGTCAAGTAGCGGAATCCAGCAAGCTAAAGAAGAAATAGGTTTGGCGTAACCTCGTTGGAGCAAGAAGCTTGGAGGGCTTAGGTACTTGGGTAGATTAGGCTTGGAGGGTCTTCTGCTGTTCATGTATCCCAATTATATTCTTTAGTGGATTTTATCACCGCTTGGAGGGCGGCGAAGAGGTTTTACGCCGAGAACTTCGGTTTCCTCTTCAATAACACATCGTGTGTTGTCCGTGTGTTTGTATCTCTCTTTCCTTTATCTTTGCCTTATATTTACTGCTGTGGATGTGTTTATATTTGGCTTAGATTGTTTTATCAATTCTGTTATAAGCTTGTTATCATATTCCGCACATTAATTGTTTGATATAAAGCTTGAATTGGTATTTTTGTATCTGGGGGTCTAAACGTTCAAGGGTGTTTCATACCCATATTGAACTTTCAATTGGTATCAGAGCAGGTACACTTGTTATGGTTTTAATACCTAAGTGTGATCCTTGATCCCTTGTTGAGATGGATAGGTCTTAATCTCTCACTGCTCCACCATTTTTTGATGGTAATAATTATGCTTTTTGGAAAGTTCGAATGAGGGCTTTTTTGTGTTCTATGGATGAGGTTGTGTAGGATGCAATTGATATAGGTTGGACAAAGCCAGTGGATGCCAAATCTACTTAGGACAAGGCAGCTCTTGCGGCAGCTAATGCAAACAGTAAAGCATTGAATGCCATTTTCTGTGGTATCTCTCCAGAAGAATTTCACAAGATTTCACATATTACTGTTGCTAAGGAAGCCTGGGAGATTCTGGAGACGACCTATGAAGGAACCAAGAAGGTGAAAGACACCAAACTTCAGATGCTGACCACTCGCTTTGAGCAGCTAAAGATGGATGAGGATGAGTCCTTTGACTCTTTTTATAGTAAGCTAAACGAGGTGGTCGTCGGCAAATTTAATTTGGGGGAAAAGACGGAGGAGTCTAAAGTTGTAAGGAAGATCCTTCGGTCACTACCAGAAAGTTTTCGTGCCAAAGTTACAACCATTGAAGAGAGCAAAGATCTTGACGAAATCAAGGTTCAAGAGCTGGTTGGTTCTCTACAGACATATGAGTAGTCTCTTCCTTCAGCAAAGAAGAGCAAATCCCTTGCTCTTAAGACAATTGATGAGAGGATAGTGTCTCATGAATCTTCAGAAGAGGATACGATAGATAAAGATGTGGCGTATCTTGTAAAGAACTTCTGGAAATTCCTAAAGCTCAAGAATAGTGGAAAATTTGGTGACAAAAGAAAATTCCAGAGTGCCGAAAAAGAGAAGAAAGACTTCCGAAGAAAAGATGGTAAAGATTCCCAATCCTCACAAGGAATTACATGTTTTGAATGTAATGGGCATGGGCATTTTAAAAAGGAATGTCCAAATTACTTGAAGTCGAAGGGAAAGGTCTATACCACTACTTTAAGTGATTTAGACTCATCAAATTCTGATTCTGACGAGAGCTGTGATGGAGAAGGAAATTTCTCTGCATTCATGACCATTGCTCATGTGGAATCCTCAGATGACTTGGATACACTTGTGAAGGAGCTTGGTGAACATTCTAATTTGGAGTCTATTGGAGTTGTTGAAGAATCGGAAGCTAAAGAAGATGAAGGTACATTGAGTATTCAAGAGAATTACACTTTACTCCTTGAGAAATCAGGTGAGTATGCAAGGGTTGCAAAGGCGGCTGTAAAGAAGATAAAAAGGGCTGAAGAGGACTACAAAAGTCTACTGGCTAGATATAAAGAGGCTAAATGTGAGATTGAGACACTAAATGGAGAGTATGTGTGTCACTATGGGCAGACACGAAACCAGAGCAAGATCTCTCTCAAGACCACAACGGGGTCCTAGAACTGAGTATGTGTGTCACTATTGCGGACTGCGAGGGCATACCAGACCCAACTGTCAAAAACTGAGAGCAGATAACAATGCAAGCGCACCTTGGTCACGAGGAAGAAGGAATGACAAGAGGTCTTGGGGTGGTGAGAAACCAAGAAGTCAAAACAATGATCCAGGAATGACGGACGTGATGAAGATAATCGGTGCCTTCATCAACTGCTTGGAGAGCTTCAACAGGAGGTTTGAAAGTCCTAACTCTCATACCCGATCCGTCAAGGATATCACCCCAAACGCACGTGACATGTGGGTGACAAAGGGTACTCATGCATAAGCATTATAACATGTCCATGCATCAATTCTTCTTATGCTTTGTGGATGTAATTGGTTATTTGCTTTGTGTTTTTTAGTATCTGTTTAATTTGTGGTTTGTTTGTGTTTAAAATGCTTTTTCATTTTTCTTGTTTTTGATCATTCTTCTACTGCTTTCGTGTCAAAAAATCCAAAAACACATAAAAAGTTGAAAATCCAAAAAGTTTGATCACTTTGTTGAGTTTTATCTCAAAGCACGTTTAGCCTTGTACCTTTGTACTAATGGCTTTGTGCATTTAACGAGCTTAGCTTGTCTCTCATGCACTTATATCATTGTGGAAGAAATTCTGAAATCTATGTTATTATTGTAAATAGATCTTCAACCTTGTCATGAATGATTAGTGAATGGTTTTGTTGATCTTGAGACATGCATAGACTCATGCCTATATATCTTCCTACCTTTTATTTATTTTTATATTTTTGCTTAAAAAGAGCTCTCTAAATGTAAATCTCCAAATGAAAAGAGATATAGAGCTGCAAAAGCCTGTCGCACATACTAGTATTTGACTAGGAAAAAGGGAAAGCGACCAAAATAAAATGTATGAAAGATGCCCAAAAAGCCAAAGGCTAACTCATTGATTGAAATATCAAAAATTTCAGGCATCTATCTCACAATGAGAGTTTCCTTGCTCAAAAATGGCAAATGATATGTTAAATATGGAGCCAAATGAAAAGCTTCAAAGAATTGTTATCAAGTTCTTGTGGGAGGTCATATATGCATACTTCTATAATTGAGATAGGTCACATTATCTAGTGCTAGTTGTGTATGCCTTGATTGAATTGATCATTGAAGCTTCACATTGGACTAAGGACTATCTCATTTTTTTATATCCACACACAACACACAAGTCCATGTTCAATGAATGCCATATTCATTTGTGTGATTTTACTTGATTAAATGTGTTTTCACATGCTTAATCTTTGTTGGTCAAACACAAAAAGATTTTTAAGTGTTTTGTTTTGTTTTTGGAAAGTACTTTGTTTTTACCAAAAATGCAAAATCTTTTTTCAAAAAAACTGTGTTGCCCTGCTTTGGCGACTAAGTCGCGGGTTGGCACAGTCGCAAGCCCCAGTCGCGAGCTCAATCAGAGATTTTTCGCGGCTTACTGGCGAGTCAGTATTCTAGTTGCGAAAAAGACTTAGAAAATTTTTTAAAAAATTGAGTTTTGCTCTTTTTGCGGCTCATTTTGGCGGCTTGTTCGTGGGTGGAAAGTCCAATCGCGAGGGTTACTCAGAGATTTTCGCAGCTCAGCTCGTGACTCCTTCGCGACTAAACCTTCCAGTCACGAAAAACACTTAGAAGATTTTTCTAGAATCTTACCTTCCCAGTGTTCCACGGCTTGCCCTGGCGACTTGGTTAAGTCGCGAAAAACGCATGTTTTGCGTTTTTGAAGACAGTTTTTAAAATTGTTTTTCAATTTTCCCTCGATTTTCAATGACTATTCATTGTCTTCTTCACTCTCTCTCTCAAAGCTTTCGTTTCTCACTGAAAAATCTTTCATCTCTGCATCATTTCTGCATATATCTTCAAGAAAAAGGTATGGGTTTTCTTGTTTTTTACTCCAATTTCATGTTTTATGTAAAATATTCTTGAATCTATGTGTTTTACTGTTTGGATTGTTATTTGGGTATTCTAAACATTTATGCTTAAAAATGTTGTTTTGATGGTTTGGTTTGTTCCCTCTTGGTTATGACTAGTTTCTTGAGTTTGCTCCATTATGGGTTTTCATGCTTTCACCTTCTCATTCATGATCTAAAATTTGATATTTGAATGTTTATATCCATTGGGTATACGGTTTTTGGTTTCTCTGTGATGTTTCCCTAAATGAAATTTGAATTTGCCATGTGTATGACCTTATGTTTATGTGGTTCAATCTGTTCTATGTGTGTATTACCACATCTTGAGTGTGACTCTGCCTCCAGGGATTCTCTTGCACATTCCATGTTCATTTGGTCAAGTATTAGTGACATTTGCTTTCATCTGTCTGTATGAAAGTTTCATCTTTACAGACTGAACTTGTTTAATCTGTGATTATTATGTGATGTCTTATTTCTTTGTTATCAACTATTCTTGGTTTGTGTTTTTGCCCAACACTCTGTTCTTCCTTATAACTACATGGTTACTAATTTGAGTATACTTCCACATATGGTGTTGTGCCCTTGTTGTGGACTTTTCTGAGTGTTTACAGATGGCTTCCACATCCTCTAAGAAGAAGACTCCTGCTAAGAAGGCTGATAAATGATTGAAAATGGATAGCAACCTGTTTAGATCAGTCAAGCATTTTGAGAGATACAGAGATTCCTTCGTAAAAGGAACAATTATCCAGAAGAGATTTGTGGATTTACATGACTTGAAGGATACATTCATTCCAAAATGCTTTGAAGGAAGAGGCTGGGAGAAACTTCTGGGTGACTTACCTTTAGTGTGTGAACCACTAATCAGAAAATTCTATGCAAATGTTGTGATAAAAGAGGAGGAGTTGAGTTGTTGGGTGAGGAGAAAGGAGTTTACCTTAGATGCTCATGACATTGATAAGGTTTTAGGACTGGAGGGGTTAGAAGATTATGAATTCACTAACTACAAGGACAGAATGGTTTCTCTAGAAACTGTCCAGAAAAAGATTGGTGGGGTTTTAGAAAAGAGATGTCTCAACACTTCTGACTTTCCTAAAGACATGAGGTGTTTAACAATAATAATGATGTACAATCTGTACCCTATAAGGAAGATGACTACATTAACGAATGCCAGAGCCATCTTTCTTATGGATCTTAAGGAAAACACCTTTATTGACATCATTTCCCACATTTTTGATACTATAATGGATGAAACTAAAACCACCTCGAGACCCAAGCTGGTGCTTCCAAGTCTTCTCATGAGAATTTTCAAAGAAAAGGGTGTTGTAATCCCACAAGATATCAGTCTCATGCCTCCTCTATCAGCCATCAACAGATTTACTCTAATACAGATACAGAGTTATCTTCCAGGTGAAGAAGAAGAAGGTGTCCACGAAGAAGGTGATCCTATGGAGACTGAAGCGGAAGGGGCAGGACCAGTTTCCATACCTATAGTAAGAGTCAAGAGGAGCAGACCTTCTATCTCATCACCTGTACCTCCTGATACCTTTCAAATCATCCTGGAGAGACTTGATACAATCCGCGATGTTCAGAATCAACAGACTGGGAGGATGACAGCAATGCAAGACCAGCTTGATGTACTCTCTGCCAAGTTTGACAGCATTCATACCAGCCAGGATCACTGACCCTTTGGCCATTCCGGTCAAAAAGGGGGAGAAATTTTGGGGCAGCTCTTGAGGGAGAGTGCTCGTTTTGAGAGGGAGTTTAATTATGTGTTTTCTTTAATTTTGGTACACTAGTTTTTAGTCTGTTTTAAAACTCTCAACTTGTGAATCTTTGGTGTTTACTTATATAGTATGTTGTTATTCAGCTTTCACTTTTTGTTAGATTTGTACTCATTGTTGCTTTTGTAAGATTTGAGGGTTGTTTCTTGTTCTTATGCACTGTTTGTAGGCTTTTATAGTTTGTGCCATGTATTTGCAAAACTTTGCATATACAACCTTTGTGCTTTGTGCTTTGGTACTTGTTAATGCCTTGCATTATCTTAAGTATAACACTCTTGTGCCCGTGTAGGATTGTTCCTAGATGCATATATGTTTCTATGCATTGGTTGAGTGTTGGACTTGCAAATGATACTCTTCAATTGAGTTTATCATTTTTGCATGTCCGAAAGTTCATTCCTTGTATGAATGAACATAGTAATCACTTTTGCTTAAGTGACTACTGGTGTTGATCTTGCCATGAATTATTGCTTTTATGCTTATGTTCATTTTTGCTTGATCATGCTTATTTTGCTCCATATGCATATTAAGTTTTCTACATACAATGATATTGCTATGTTATTGTGTTTCAGGAGTTACTTATTCATATGTTCAAGAGCTTTACAGAATCTAGAATTAGGTGTGAGTGAGTTTTCCAACTGTTCCCAACTCACGTTTAAATCTAGAGTCTGTTGTAGGGTTTTGTCACGGAATAGCTAAAGGGGGAGATTGTAAGGTTGAATTTATCAACCATTTAATTGGCTTTATTCTGTAACCAATTTGCTTGTAATTTAGCACTTAGCAACCTTGTATTTAGGTGGGAACAATGTAAGGGTAGTGTGTGAGAAGATGTGAAGAAAAGCTCAAGAGTGTACAAGAAAAACAGAGGTTCGCGACTAGGGCTCGCGGGTGGATCGCGACTGGCAAGCCGCCAAAAGCTGGCACGTGAGAGGCATACTGGGAAGCTAAAGGGTCACGCTACAAGACAAAAGTTCCAGACTGGCCAGGCCGTTACGTCGCGACTTGATCTCGCGACTTGGACAAGCCGCGAGACCAAGTCGCCAACTTGCCCTGTTTGGCAAAAACTAACGTTTTACATTCCTTTCTCACCCTACTATATATACACCCTTATACCCATCATATTGAGAGAGCTTCCAGAGAGAATTTTGTGAGAGAAAACCTTAGAGAAAAACAAGATTGCCTCATCTCCAATCTTCATCTAAAGAGACTCTATAAATTCCTCTACTCTCTTCCTCTCCATTGTCATACCCTTGAGAGGTTATTTACCAAACCCTTATCTCACCACACTCACGTCTGTGAGAAGGTTCATTTGGTGCTTAGGGAAGCAGTTTGGGAAGGAACCAATATACATTGGTTGATGCTATGGTCAAGTAGCGGAATCTGGCAAGCTAAAGAAGAAATAGGTTCGGTGTAACCTCGTTGGAGCAAGAAGCTTTGAGGGCTTAGGTACTTGGGTAGATTAGGCTTGGAGGGTCTTCTGCTGTTCATGTATCCCAACTATATTCTTTAGTGGATTTTATCACCGCTTGGAGGGCGGGGGAGAGGTTTTACGCTGAGGACTTCGGTTTCCTCTTCGATAAAATATCGTGTGTTGTCCGTATGTTTCCATCTCTCTTTCCTTTATCTTTGCCTTATATTTACTCTGTGGATGTGTTTATATTTGGCTTAGATTATTTTATCAATTCTGTTATAAGCTTGTTATCATATTCTGCACATTAATTGTTTGATATAAAGCTTGAATTGGTATTTTTGTATCTGGGGGTCTAAACGTTCAAGGGTGTTTCATAGCCATATTGAACTTTCAACATTAAACACATCCTAGATCTACCCAAATATAAGTAAAGTGCGTTTTATTAAAAAATTAGCCAACTACATAAATATTGACATATGTTCTTAACATGAATCACATATGTCCTAACAAAAAAACTGAACCAAACTCACCCATAGATGTGTATTTGGTAGTGGGGCTATGGGGGTGGTCTTGAAGAGCCTCTCAGCCAATTGCATATCCAAGAGAAAAAAAAAAGTACATGCTATGTAATACTACCAATTGCCTCACATTTGTTTCATAATTCATTTCTTCCACCATGCTGATATCTTCTAGACTTCATCCTTGAAATTTATTGTTCATATTCATTGTTCATAAATAACTAAATCATTTAGATTTATCATGGTATGAATTACAATTTGTCTTCTTCAATATATCTATATTAAAAAATTTTCCCCTTGCTTAATTACCTAGGGTTCTTTTACCCTTTAAAAAAAAAAAATTACATTGGTTGATTCTCTTTCTTTGGATGCTTTGGTTTGGTTTCTTATTTTGGTAACATTAGGGACTTATCCTTTGATTTATTATAATTAAAAGTAAAATTTCACCTTGGATTATTTAAAATCTTTATGTGTAAGATGAAAACAAACTTTCCAGTTCAAGTTTGTGCCAAAAAGTGTTACTGTTTGATGTTAATCTTGCTTTAAGTATTTATTTTATATATCCTTGGTTAATGGAAGCCAAATCCTTAGCCATCATCATATGAGAAATAGCCAACAGATTGTTAAAAACTAAAACAATCTTTCATATTTTTGCAACTCAAACCATATTACAATGTTTGCTTCCACTTCTTTTGTAGTCACTCTTTCATCTTTCTTTGCTATGATTTTAAAAAAATTCTTACCCTGTCAGTTTGTTGAATACTGAGTTCTTTACCAGGTACAACACGGTTAATTTGCAAGAAGAGTTGCTGCATCAAACTAAGAGGTTTGGATAGCCTGATTTTTCCACTATTTATCTCATAATTTGAATTAAATTTTCTCCGTAGAACTGTTTGGTTTTGATTTGACTTTGAATTACATATTTTAATATGCTTTTTTCTTCATTTTTTTTTTTAATTCAATGAATTCTTATTTTGTATTCTGCTAAACTGTAAAGCTTTATGATTTTTTTTTTTTTTTTTTTGGCTATGCTTTTAGGGGCCTGCATTTGGTACCTCCACCATATTCATGTATTGGACTGACTTGATATAAAAACCGTTTCACACCACTTAATAAAGGCCCTGAATTACCACATCCTTAACCTAACAGCACCTTCCTCAAAGAAAATTTGACACCCACTCTGTTTCACTTCTTTTTGCAGCATCTATACTCAAGCTCAGCATTTTGTTACTTGATGTGTTATACTTTTTATTTTGATGCTTTCTTCTTGATTTATCATAATCCAGATTTTTTGTGGGTAGCGTCATGGGGTTTAGCCATTGAATATGTGTAGTAAAAAACATGTTTGCCATTCAATAATGGTTGATTTCTCAATGTTGCTGCTCTAAGCATCTATTATTTGAAACTAAAAAGTCTAAAACCTCTTTATTGTTTGTGCTAAAAAGTCATGTTTTCCGTTTGATTGTATATTTGTTTAAAGGAATGTATAATTGTTTTAAAGAATGAATGAATCTTTTTTGGCAGAAAAATATGTTTCTTTTTTCATTTATTGAATATGATTAAATAGCCAACATATTGCTTAAAATTATGTCATTGAATATTTAGGGGCTATTTACTAGATATTGTTGTGTGGTGTACACATTAATGTTTCAAAGTACCATGTTGTTATTCGAAGATGCCTCTATTTGTACTTGGCAAGTAAACTGAAATCTTTATTCATTAAGGAAGCGGGTTTTTCCTTTTTAACTTGGCAAGTAAACTGAAATCTTGACTGTTTCTGTAGAAGTTTTCACCGTGGCATGCCATTTAGTACTTACCACACATAGGATATATACTCTCACTTTTGCTGATTGGTATAGCTTTGAGTGTTATCTCATGAAGCTAGTGCAACACAGGAGCTGTGATCCAAGCTAATGCAAGAATAGCAGTGATGCTAGCTGCTGTAATTTAACAGGAGCATAGCTAATGTATGATCTATTAGTGTAGATTGTGCGTGCAGCAGCCAATGTGGCATGACCACAAAGCTAAAGCTGCAAAGGGGTATCAAAGATTTGATTGATTTACAGATCAATGATCATATGGAATTTTCAACTTAGTGCTATTTTCCCTATGTTTGTAACATGTGAAAGTAATCAGTATGATGGTGTGGAATAGTAAATATGGTACTGGTAGAGAGAATATGATATTTTGTGAGTGTGTATATATATGTGTGTGTGTGTGTGTGTGGCTTGTGGAAAATTGTGTTCATACTTCTACCTACACTTCAACTTTGTAGTTTCCACACAGGTTCAAAAGATTAAATTAATAGTGTGTTGAATGAATGGTCCAAACTCCATATTTTGGAAAAAAATCCAGGTTGAAGAAAGGATATAAACGTGGTATTAATTAGTAGTGTTTCATAAGTAATAGTAATCTTTAAAGTTTGCAAAATGAACCAATTTGATTGCCATGCCAATCTAGACATTAATGGGTCATGAATTTGGCATATTAGCAACAAAATTTTGGAATTTATGATTAATTCACATAGCAACAAGACATTGCGACCTTTTCCCTTTTTTTTTTCTTTTTTTTTTTTTAATTATTGAAGGAATATCTTTTAAGGACCTTTCCCAACAAACAGATTAAGCATATCTTTTGTAAAACCAATTGCTTTGTGGACATTTGCAAAAATAATACATATAAAAAAGATAGAGAGATAGAAATCTTAAGATTTAAAAAATATTAAACCCATGATGATAAATTAGTTTTAAATTCTTATTCAGTTTTGACATTTTGAGTGCTATTTTTAAATTTTTAATTTAAAATTTTATAATTTCTAATACATTAGCTACATACTTATTTAATTAAATTTATTTAACTAAAACTTTTAATATAAAATATTCACATCAAATATTTATCTTAAATTATTTGAATATATTTACTTTCTCAGATACTAATTACTTTTTATGATTAGACATTTATCTTTGAGCTACAAAGATAGGGTAGCAACAAATTGGTAATTGACTTAAAAATGCGCATCCTAAATTATGTTAGAAAATCGTTAGATTTAACAAATGGCTTGGTCAATTAGGAATCACACCAAAGCTCTAGATGGAGCTAAATATATGTGTGTGTTACAATGAGAGAATGCTATGCATATTGATTGTGTTCATAACTAGATTATGTTCTTAATATTTTTAAAATTAAGTAGTCACATGACAGAATCTTAAGAAAAGAGCTTAAGAAACAGCACCTAAGGTATTATACATAAGTTTTGTCCATAGTTAAAAATGTCCTTTTTTAAACAATGTTTCTGTTTAAAATAATATTGTTTGATGGTTATAATGAAAACATACAAACTTTTAAAATGCCAAGACAAAGGAAAAGGTACAATGGAATAAAAAAGTGAAGTTATAGACTTTAGATAAAATACAACAGACATTAGTTATCTTATGATTGGAGGATCATTGTGATTAAAAAAGAATGTAGACAATTATAGTGCAGTAAATGATCTATTTAATTGTTTCGCACTGATTTTTTTTTTTTTTTTTTTTTTTGACATACTTAAGTAAAACGTAATTTAATTTTAATATTATCTTAAATTTAGAAATTCATAAATAAAAGGGATGAAGGAGTAAAGAAGAAGAAGAATAATAAAAAGAAGGAAAGAAAGGCCAAATGAAATACTGAGTCTACATTCTAAATATTAAGGAATCAAAGAAACAGAGTCAGAAATGAGTCTCCTTCCACGGTCAATTCCAAGTTTGCAACTTAAGTTTTTTTTTTTTTTTTTAAATTTAAATGTGGAAGAGGCAAAATTAAAGACCTTTTTTTGGGGTAATCGTTCAAATAATTCAAGAAAATTTAGTAAAATTTACATAAAAGAGGGCCCACTGTTCTTCCCAAAAAAGTTTATTTCCACTATCATGAAATTATTTTTTGTAGAAACCTAGATAGAATCCTTCCTATGAAACATTAAATCCAACTAAACTGAAAATACTCAAAGAGAACATGAAATTAAAACGCAAAAGAAGAATATCAAAATTCAATGTTCTTCTTAAACACCTGCTATTCACAAAAAGCTGAAATTAAATTGCTAAGACTAAGTCTATGTCCAATATCAACTCCACCATAAAATGCCCTATCAAATCAGCAAAAATCTAATGTAATGAGACTTTACAATTGTAGACTCACTATTCATTTCCAATAATACATTGAAAAACACCAAGTCACCTTTAAATCACACGAAAATTCATAATCACACCATGAAATAAATGATAATCAAAATCTAAAGCATTATTTCCTATCTTGAAAAGAAGCTTGAGCATTATGAGTAAAAGTCAGTGGTCGCTTTATCGAATGATTTATTATCTCTTTTTCCTTTTACTGCCTTCTCATTTTTTTTCATGGTGTAGGATGATTTGTTCTTCCTATTTAAGTCTCATCTTTTCCTCTAAACCTATATGCAAATCAATTTATTTAGTAAAAAATGTTCATTGACACATCATTAACATATTGATAGATCTAGAACTTTTTATTAGCATCCAACAAGCAACCACAACCCATATTAACATTTTTCACTAAGTCCATAATTTTGTTAAGAAATATGGGCATTTTGTTTCCTTGGTTCAATGTTTAAAGACTTTTTCTATTAAAGAATAAATATTCTTTGTATGACTCTTTCTTTTCTTTTATTTAATGTTTCAAGATAAACTTCTTGCACTTCTACTTTTTTATGTATAGACCACAACCCTTCATGTTATCTCATCTCAAATACATCCAGACAAAAAATGATGTTACTTATCTTTAACCTTTCAATGACACCTACCTAGCTCCAACTTCGTCGTCTCATCTAATCTTAACACATATGAGTTGTCTATAACAAAGAAAAGATGACTTGATTTTTTTTATTGAGTGATGACAGATTATAATTTTGATGTTGAGGTCAGATGTTTTGAATTTTGTAAAGCATGCAATTGCTTTGAGTCTTTGGGTGTTTGGTGTGGGAAAGCCATAAATGTATTTTGTTTTAAAACTAAAGAGAAATGGAAAGAAACTTTCTAATTGATCATTGATTAGATTAGTTACTTTTTTATTATGTTTTAGAACTTATAATCTATAGGTTCTTTTGTAGTTTTTTACTGCTATTTAGTACAATATCGATATGAACCATGACGATAAAAGTAAAAGTCAATGATGTTTTTAGGGTATATTTGTGCTTTATTTTTATTTTTTAATGTGGAAGCCTTGCTAAAGGTAATTAAATCTTGATAAATGGAAATGTTTTTAACCATTTTTTTTTCTTTATTTTTATCACATTCTCTATATGCCGGTATTTACAAATGATTTTCCTTTGTTGAGATAATGAAATGAGTGTTTAAGACATGGGGCTTGGTATTTGGTTGTGAAAATGAAGTATTGTGAAAATGTAGTAGCTAATAAAGTATTTGGGAGGTTGCTTGAAATTTTGTAATTTTAGGATATGAAAGTATTTTATGCTTTGAATTTAAATTTCTAAATAAGTCTACAAATAATATAATATGTTCATCTCCTACAAATATCGAAAAACTTAACTGTTCCAACCTCAAAAATTTAGATTAGTAGATCAATTCTACTCAATATTCAAAAACCAATTCTATGACAATTTTTTTATATATAAAAGGATATGAAAGTATTTTATGCTTTGAATTTAAATTTCTAAATAAGTCTACAAATAATATAATATGTTCATCTCCTACAAATATCGAAAAACTTAACTGTTCCAACCTCAAAAATTTAGATTAGTAGATCAATTCTACTCAATATTCAAAAACCAATTCTATGAAAATTTTTTTATATATAAAATATGAATTTAAAAAATTGAGATTCAAAGCATAGCAATATTTTGGTAAAACACAAATATTATACAAAAAAAAAATGAATATTCTAAATAGGTCTTAAAAAACATAAAAATCAATATATATATATATATATATATATATAAAAGTAGAAACCCCATGTGGGAGTGTATGAGGTCCTGTCATGTGGCACTCTAATTTTGCATTTAGCCTTTTTTTACCTCTTTTCATTAAATTCTTTTTTACTGATACCCAAAAGTTTACATTAACTTATTTTTATTGTTATCCCATTAATCTTTCATTAATTGCATGAGCTTATAAGACACCTGTCTCTCTTCTTCATATCTTTTAGCATACCCACAATTTAGTATTAAAAGCAAAAACAAAAAATATATAATAATAATTAAGGATTAATAGTAATAACTAACCAAATAAGGCCCCAATGAGAGATAAAGAAACATGAAAATGTTTTCAATTGTTAAATGAAACGCACTGTTTCACTATTATCAAAATAAAATACCTAAAATTGACAAAGCATTAGTAAGAGAGAGAAAGAGGAATCTAAAGAGTTGTCACCTCCGTCATACTGGCATCCTACCACCATCAAGCCACCAAAATCCCTACGGTTATTTTTTTTTTCTTTTTTCTTTTTAAATTAGGGGCTTAAATATGATTTAGGTTTGGGTAATTTGATTAAATAATTTTTCTCTTGGGTATAGAAGTAGAGAGAATATTTGGTGTGTAATGTAAAAGTCATATTCTACCATGATTTTAAATCAACTATAAGACACACTCATGCACATTTGCCCACACCATGTCTTAATGTCACATCATCGAAGACGATGAGAGAGTTGGGCATACTTTCATTTCATGGTATGCAATGTGAACACAATACAAATTAGTTGATTATCAAGATCCTATTACTCTTTTGCATTTATTTTTGGTTTAAAAAAAAAAAAAAAATCTTATCTTGATAAGGCTACATATGTGTAGTGAAACTACTAAACTAATTTTTAATATCTCAAAATGTCTATATTTCTTTACTCTAATTTAGTTTACTTTTTGTTTATAACATATGTACAACATTCTTCAAAACTTTCTTACATAAAAGATCACAAAACTATCCGTGCATCATGGGCAACTTACTAGTTGTTTCAAATTAATTTGCAAAATATTTGTGCATCGCGCGAGTGTCTATACCGTATTTTGTCTAGACTCGATTCACGCATCAAAACAAAGATAAAAATAAATAAATAACTTGAAAAGATGCAAAATCATGAATTCCAAAAAGAGTAAAAATAAGTACAACATGTTTGAATAGTGAATCAAAAAGTCACATTGATTGAAAAATCCATTTTACAACAATTAAGACCAAAAACCCAATCAAGTATGGTCAAAAAGTTGACTTTTCGATCCGACTCTTGGATCATGTTGAATTTTAGACCGTCTCGTAGGGCACATATTTTCCTTTCAAAATGGTAGTTTACAAGCCAAAATCAGAGTTAAAATAGATGAGATATCATTCTCTCTCTCTCTCTCTCTCTCTCTCTCTCTCTCTTTATTTTATTGTGCGCATGCACACGCGCACACACACACACATATACCTATATATGTGTACTATATCTAGAGACCTAAATAATAAAAAAGACTTTCTACCATCTCTCTTAAATGATTTTTAAACCTCCATTAAAGCACAATATAGGTATGTCCCATAAGAATGGCGATGACTTAGAACTCCCATTTCTTTATGATGAAGAATACATAAGGCTTGAAAGATATTAAAATCTATTTAAGAAAAAAAAAAAAAAAAACACCATTTTTAATCAATCTTTACAATATTTTCAAAGTAATGCTACAGTTATAAACTATTTTACAATATTTTTACAAAATGTTAATGTAACAAACCTCTTATTAGTTTTCATTTAGGCCTACCATTAATATCACTTTTTCATTTATCAATAATCATTCACCACATCAGCAGTTTATAAAAAATTTTGTAAAATAATTCTCAGCACTTTATATTCTAGTCATTTAATTTTTTGCACTTTACTTTTATGTCATTTAAATTTTTGCACTTTATTAATTTTGTTCCTTTACATTTCTCATTATTAAAATTGCCATAAAATTAATATTCTTGGGTAAACATTTCCCCTACACACTATTCTAAGAAAATGTATTTCTTTTAACATCTTTTCCCACCTCTTTCTAGACCAGTTCTTTCTAGAGAGTTCTGTCTCTCTCTCTCTTTAGATCGTGGGGTTCCAACTCTCTCCCTCTATCTCGGCTCACGTTTTGGCCTTTCTGCTTGTGTACACACGAGCTCTTCTTGGCTGCCTTATGAGCTCAGGTTCCATCGTCAGTCCTTGCCCAGTGTGTGGGCTTTCGTTGTGTGGGTTTCCCTTGCCCATTTTATGGGTTGTCATCGCCGAAAGAGGTCGCCACCTCAAAATCTCAAGGCGCCAATCAAATTCATTGTAGCTCTTAAAACTTGTCAGCTATTGGGTGAGCTCTTTGCTTTGTGGACCAACCCATTTCTTGGAGTGAAGGGGTTGATTGTTATCAGCAAAAAAAGATACTTTGTGGTTGGGTCTTTGCAAAGTGAAGAGCTTCCATATCATCTCAACAACACCTTATCTTGGCTACAGATAAATCTGTCTTCTAAAGGGTCATAGATTTAGGTGTTTTTGTGTTGGATTATTGAATCTTTGAAGTAAGGTGATTAAGGAAGCTAAAATATGAGTATCTTAAGTCTTAATTGTCATGGACTTGGGGACAAAAGTGATGTTGGAAAGCTGTCTAGGCTCATTAAAGTTCAACGTCCCCAAATTGTATTTCTGATGGAGACTAAACTTAAAAAGAAAGGTATAGAAGAAGTGAGGAATGAATTAAAAATAGATAATGTAGTATGTGTAAATGGAATTGGAATGAGTGGAGGCTTGGCTCTGTTTTAGGATTCAAAATGGGATGTGAAATTCAGGACCTTGTCAAAAAGCCATATTGATGTTATTGTGACAGAGAAGGATGGGGTTTCATGGAGATTGACAAGTATCTATAGGCACCCTGAAAAATTGAAGCGTATTGAGACATGGAATTTGATGCGCCTACTTCATCAGCAAGTCACATTGCCATGGATATATATAGGTGATTTCAACGAGATTCTTTCAGCAAATGAAAAACAAGGAGGGGAACCAAGAAGTGAGTGGAAAATGGTGAATTTTCATGAAGTGCTGGACAATTGCAAATTAAGGGACATGGGTTTTAAAGGTGCTCGCTTCACATGGTGCAATCGAAGAGATGAACAAAATCGGGTATATGTTAGACTCGATCGTGGGGTAGCTAATCAAGAATGGTATGATTTTTTCCTCACTTTGATGTTCATCATTTAACCTTTTCAAATTCTGATCACATGGCCATTGGGGTGCAACTAAGAAGGCAATCGCAGTTTCAAATTTGGATGTATAAAAAATGATTTCGGTTTGAGGAAGCATGGGTGAAAGATGAAGGCTGTGAGGATGCAATTGCAAATGCTTGGTCTATTTTCTTCAATGGAAGTCTTATGTTCCAGGTGTGTAATGAAATAAAATAATGCAAGAAGAGGTTGTTAGCCTGGAGTAAAAATTCATTGTGTACCTTAGGCAAAAAGATTGAGGAAAAGTGAAATAGGTTGCAAGTACTTGAGGAAAACAACAGGGATGCATCGTGGGCTGAATGTGAAGCTCTTAGGCATGAAATTAATATTTTAATTGAGAAAGAAGAAATTTATTGGAAACAAAGATCCCGTATCAGTTAGTTGCGTGAAGGTGATCGTAATACAAAAAAATTTCATGCGAAGGCATCTGCAAGGAGGATAAAAAACTTAATTGTCTCGCTAAAGGAAATGGATGGTACGTTGATAGAGCAACAAAGCGATATAGAAAGGGTGATAATTCAACATTTCTCAACTCTTATCCAATCTTCAAATCCGAATGCTATTGAAGAAGTGGTGGCCCATATTCCTAGAGTAGTTACAGAAGAGATGAATGATTGGCTTGTGAGAGATTTTCATCCAGAAGAGGTTCAATTCGCCTCCTTCAAAAGCTCCAGGCCCTGATGGTATGACTGCTTTCTTTTTTCAAAAGTTTTGGCATATAGTAGGTGCTGATGTAAGTAATGCTGTGCTATCATGTCTAAATTCTAGAATTATACTTCGAAATATAAATAATACCCACATAGCACTAATTCCCAAAACCAAAGACCGTGAATTAATCACACAATATCACCCCATTAGCCTATGTAATGTGCCATACAAAATCATATCTAAAATGTTAGTCAACCAGCAAAAGCTTAGCCTCCCAAATTTAATTTTTGATACTCAGAGCACTTTTGTCCCGGGGAGATTAATTATAGATAATATTTTAGTTGTATATGAAACTTTGCATAGCATGAAAAAGAAGAGGTGGGGCAAGATAGGTCAGGAAGCTATTAAATTGGATATGATCAAAGCTTATGACAGGGTTGAATGGGGTTATTTAAAAAGGGTAATGGAGAAATAGGGTTTCATGCAAAATGGGTGCAATTCATTATGGCATATACAACAACTGCTTGTTTTTCTGTTTTAGTCAATGGCAATCCTACAGGTTATATCTTGCCTTCAAGAGGACTAAGACAAGGTGACCCTCTATCACCTTATCTCTTTCTGTTTTGTGCTGAAGGGCTTACCGTGTTGCTTAGAAAGGCAGAAACAGATGGAATTATAAGAGGAATGGCAGCTAGCAGAGGTGGTCCTTGTATTTCTTATCTCCTATTTGCCGATGACAGTTTATTATTTTGTCGTGCCTCAGTAGAGGAGTGCCAACAAGTCAATTCTTTGCTTAATTTATATGAGGTTGCTTCAGGACAAAAGGTTAATACTAATAAAACTTCTCTTTTATTTAGCAGCAATACTGGCTTTGAGACTCAAGAATCAATCAAACAGGCTTTGGGTGCAGAGTCAATCCCAGAATATAAAAAGTATTTAAGGTTGCCTAGTATAGTGGGGCATAATAAAAAAGCATCTTTTGCTCCAATCATTGAAAAAGTCTAGAGTAAACTAAAGGGATGGAAGGAAAAGATAATGTCTCAAGCTGGAAAGGAAATTTTGATTAAAGTCGTGGCACAAGCTATCCCCACATATGCCATGGGATGTTTCTTGCTACCAAAAGGTTTGCTTAAAGATCTTGAAGGGATGATGAGTAGATTTTGGTGGGGTCAAAAGACGCAAGAAAGGAAAGTACACTGGTTGAGTTGGTCTAAACTTTGTACGCCCAAGTCGATGGGAGAAATTGGGTTTCGGGAGCTTCATTCCTTCAACTTAGCCATGTTAGCCAAACAAGGATGGAGGCTTATGAAAAATACACACTCCTTGTTCTATCAAGTCTACAAATCAGAGTACTTTCCTAATATATCTTTCTTAGATGCCCCATCACCAAATTCAGGGAGTTTTGCATGGAAAAGTATAGTGGTAGCCAGATCTGTCTTGGACAGTGGTTTGAGAAGGCGAGTAGGAACCGGATATAAAATTCGAATTTGGCAAGACCGATGGCTTCCAACTCCACCATCATTCAAGGTGGTAACCCCATGCTCCACAATGTCAACAGTGACCACAGTGGATAACCTCATTGATCCAATTACAAGATCTTGGTGTGTATCCATGATTGATCATGTATTCCTCCCACATGAAGCTGAAGTTATTAAATCCATCCCTTTGAGCAATAGAGTGGTGCAAGACATCCAAACTTAGGCATACACAAACACAGGTGAATATTTGGTAAAAAGTGCATACAAGATGATACAAACTCAACAACTGAGATCTTCTCGTGGCCAATCATCCAATTACTCACAGTGCAATAAAATTTGGAAAGCGATTTAGGTGGCCAAGGTATGTAATAAAATCAAAACTTTCATTTGGAGAGCTTGTAGAGATATACTACCTACAAAAGCAAATCTAGCTATAGAAGAAAAATTTTGTTTGATGCTGGATGTGAATATTGTGAGGATGGGGTGGAGTCAACAGACCATATCCTGCTAAGCTATACATATTCTGATATGGTTTGGAAGTCCACATGTTTAAGGGGGACCATGCCTCATTGCACAAATCTTTCATTTGTGGATGTGACTGATCAAATTTTGCAAAGGAAAAATGAACCAGAGATTGCAATATTTTTCCCAACCAACTAGATGATTTGGAATAAGCAAAATGAGGCTCACTACAATACTCCACGTCCTGGCCCTTCTTTTCTAGCCAGGTCTGCTGCAACCGATGCTATAGAATATTTGGAAGCTAATTATGGAAGCTTGTCTTGAGTTTGTAAGATAGACTTGTTTTTCTTTGGCTTTCCTTGATGTAACCTTGCATATAGCTGCTGTTTTTTATAGGTGTTGGGAAAGCTTTGTAGCTAGTGCAGTTTTCTTTGGCTCTCCTTGATGCTACCTTATTCTTGTATAAATTTATTCTTTCATTGAATAAAATTCTGCCATTTATTCTCAAAAAAAGAAAAAATGTCTTTTTAAAACATTTACTCCTTTGTTCTTCTTAAAAGCTTTCAAAACAAAACTTTCCTTTCTAAAAAGCTTTTTCCTCTCCTTAAATTATTAAAAAAAAAAAAAAAAAAAAAAAAAAAAAAGGGTTTTCAAAATATTTATGAAATTAAAAAAAAAAAAAATCTGTTTTTTTAAAGGGGAGAACCCGAGACTTTTTTTTTTTTTTTTTAAATCTGTTTTACAAAACTGTTTTTTTTTTTTTTAAATATAAAACTGTTTTATGAAACTGTTTTCTTGTAATTAAAAAAAAATCTGCTTTTCAAAAACTCTTTTCTAAATAAAAACTGTATTCAAAAAACTGTTTTTTTTTTTTTTAAATCTGTTTTCTAAATAAAAATCTGCTTGTCAGAAACTGTTTTTTCAAAGTAATATAAAACTGTTTTCAAATAATAATCTGCTTTTCAAAAACTTTTTTTTTTCCGAAATAATATCAAATTGTTTTATAAAATTGTTTTCAATGCAAAACTGTTTTCAAAAAATATATAACTGTTTTCAAAAACTGTTTCCCAAAAAAAAAAAAAAAAACCTGTTTTCAAAGCAAAAAAAAAAAAAAAATCTGTTTTCTAAAAACGTTTTCAAAATAAATAAATAAATATGTTTTTTTCAAAGAGGGGAAACCCGAAACTTAAAAAATAAAAATAAATGTTTTCAAAGTTTTTTTTATTTAATAAAATGTTTTCAAAAGTGTTTTTCTATATACAAAAATATGTTTTTCAAAAAATGCTTTCTTCAAAAAGACACATGTTTTTCCCATAACTTAAAAAAAAAAAAAAAAAAAAAAGTGTTTCTAAAATAATAAAAGTTAACGTTGTAACTTATTATTTTCAAGCCTTTTTCTTAGAATAGTCATAGTTTAAGGGTTTGTGTTCAAGGCTCATTCCCTTGAGTCTTTGAACACCCTATAAGCTTACATTGTCCCTAACATTTCTTGGCACTAATGAGTTTTCTTTGTCATCTTTTTGCATGATTAAAATGAGAAAATGGTGGATGACAAGAAGGTGCTACTTTTTTATGTTGTGTTTGTCTTTGTATAGTATACAGTACTCACATGCTAGCTATATAGTAAATAAATACTCACATGCTATTGTAAAGTATATTTGTATTCTCTCTCACATGTTACCTATGTACATATATCACATGCTTTCATTGTATATACTTTTTTGGAGTTAATATTCACATGGTAACTATATGTAAATATTTACTCACATGTGTGTATATATATTGTTTGCAAAAAGCATTTCAAAAAAAAATTCAAAATGCCAAGTATTCTAATTTTTCATAAAAAGTTAATGTTTAGAATAAATTAAAATGAGGTATCTTCGAATATGCGTTGTGAGTTACGTAACACCTTCCTTACAAGTAACCAAACTTCCGAGCCCAAGATCTTTAGTTCTAAGACTTTTTTATTTTCCTTAATTAACGAACTCTTAAACTTTGGTTTAGTTAATTAGGTAATTTAAAATAAATTAGACATCTAGGTGACCAATCACACCTAATATAAACCTATTAGCTGGTGGTGACTTTTAAAATAAAAATAAGAAAAAGGGATTCACATACACACACTCCACTCTAGATACACAAGCACACAAGAGTTGCGCCACCAAAAATCCAATGTGTGACTAAACCCAAGGAAAAATTTAGGAGGGCATCCATAACAAGAAATTATCTAGTAAGACTAAGAGCACACCAAAATTGACAACCAATTTCACACTTGTCTAAGGTGACAAGTTGTTCAACAAGTGTGAAATCTATTTTGAAAACTGTTAAGTGTGTGTAGTATTACTCCAACAGCACTTCAACTTGCACAGTGCCCCAGTAGCAGACAAGTATTTTCATCAGTCAATACTATCTTTCATTTAGTTGAGAGAGAAGGCAGAGGAAGGAGGGAGATGCTACAGCAAACAAAACATTTACATAATACTGTAGCCTTAACAATCAGCAATCAGATTACATGGGAGAGAGAGGATAGAGGTGACAGACCTAAGAAAACTGGAACCGTCTACAATGATATATCTTGCCTGCTACATTGTTTTTCCACTACAGCAAATCTTCAATATTTAGATTCATACATATAAAGGAAGCAGAGGGCCCAATTTTGAGACCCACTCATGGCTTAGACCCATTCATATGCTTCACTAGAATATTATATCCATCACTGCAGCAGCATTGCGCTAATTACGGTTTTTGCACTTCTCCATTGCCCTTGGGGCTGCAAAAAGCAGATAGAAAAATATTAGTGAGGTCTGCTCCAACGTCCACTGGTATTATTAGATAGTGATTTCATCGAGTAAACAAAAGCAAAAGGGATATTATTATTTCAAATCTGCACAAACTATATAATTGACACATAGTAGCAGTAGCACACACCAAGCCCAATAGCCTCTGAACTCTTCATGATCCTCAGCCTCTTACAAGAGTCGGTGAACATTCTGCAAAAAACGATAACAAAATTGGGATGAGTTCTCTTTCACTTGTCTATTCTGTTCATGTTTGGTGAGATAAGGAGATCTTCACTGTGAAAGTCAACAAAAAATAAAAAATAAAAAAGACAGTTCTAGTCAGAATAACATTCAGGTCAAGTCAGATCATATGTTAAAGAACCACCATTCTCAATCTCGGTTCGGAAATTTCAAACCTTCAATTTGCTAAGTCATCTCAAATATTGAAAGGGTGAAATGTTGTTTTGATGAAAGATGTGGAAAGGGAATAAGATAAATTCTGATAATGTCAATCTTCTGAAGTAGGAAAAAACAAAAAAAAAAAACAAAAAAAACAAAACAAAATAACACTGCCTGGAAAGATATCCGGATTAATTTGATGATTCCTTGGTCTGTAAAGGATCTCCTCACTCTTTTGTGGCAGAGTGCAGATGCGGGATCAAACCCCAGAAGTATACCCACCACAAGGGTCGAGATGCCATTAAGCCAATGAGGCTCCTCCTCTGTTTATTAAATACGATGCAAAATGCATCAAGATGTTTTTGTAATTCCTTTATCTGGGTATGCTACTCTTAGTCTTAAAATAAGAAAATTTTAAGCATTATCAATTTCATATAACATGGACATGTCTCTAGAAATTTGATATCAGCTGAGTAGATATATACTTACTCCCATGGAACATCACCAACTAGCATCCAATCACCATCCTTATCTTCATAGGTGAGTACATATTCAGAACCACTGAGGAGATCCATTAACCGACTCTCGTTCAATCCATCTCTGCTTGGAACTCCATGAGAGCTACACTGACCTGAACCACCCATTCATAAACAAACTTTAAACTCCCTTCAAAGAGGGAATGTGTGTGCACATGCATATGTTGTCATCCTGATTTTGTTTTATATATTTCATGTGTTTGCAAGAGCATGTATGTGTATATGTATGATATGACTAATACTACTAAAAGAATCACCCAAGTAATACTTGATGCAATGTCCAGATCAGTGAAACTCATTTCTTAGCTAATATCTCTGTTTTTCAGTTAAGTCAACCAACTTGTTCATCAATTTTCCACAACTAGAGGAAAGCTATTCTGGTGATGTCATCTGTAAATTAAGATAGAGCATTTCAACAACACATGATAATTGACTTTTTCTACTGTGGTCCTAACAAAATCTTTATCAACTGTGCGTTTGGTGGCTTCATATGAGAGGTCTTGCTTTTAGAATGCAAAAACTCACCTCACCATCGCATTATTCTGGATTTACTATAAGGTATCCACAAACCATTACTGGCAAGTTTGTCAAAATACTATGTAAGGCACATATTGCCCGATTTTAAGATTCTGGTTAGAAGAAGATGCTAAAATCTTACTAGAAGAATTGTCTGATTAGAGCAATTAGCATCTTTTTTTAAAAAAACTTCCAACCACCAAAAACAATTTTTAGAAGTATGAGACGTTTGTTTGTGTGCCTATAGATCAAGAGAGAGAGAGGAATTGGCAAGTTTAAAGCAGCTGAACATGGATCGCATGAACCATTACTTACCAATTGTAAAGCAGCTGAACATCTTTTCCAGTGCTGAAGAGAGATCCATATAGCTGCCATAGGTTTTGAGATCAACTTTCCTCAGGTATGGAGCACCATCCATGCTGACCTTGACATAAAGACAACCAGATCCCGACTTGCCCTCCGCATCATCATCATTCTTTGGAGAATGAGTAGCCATTGAATTCTTCCGGAATGAACGAATAGGTGGCCATCCCACAACCTGTGCCCTGTCACACGCAAAACACATACACTTAAAAAGTTTTTATTCTGAAATTCTTAAAAAGGTGTCATAATCAACTTCTTTGTGAAGACTTAGCTGATAGATTTAGAAACAAATCTCTCCATAATCCAAAATTATAGGTATGGCAACTCTTATTTACTTTATATTAAGAGAAACTGTGAAACACAAGCACAGGGGGAGGGGTCGTTAGGCCAAACTTATGCTTATGCAAAGCTCCAAAGACATCACCACCATATCAAAAAATAGAGAGTAAGATAAACAACTAAGAGAAGTTCAACATGCACACCCCAATCAAGTTGCAAAAGACAGAGCACGTAAACAAAAAAATTGTATAGTACTGAAGATAACTCTAAAATCAACCATTAAAAAATTCTTCTAGTCTCAGATTGGTTACAGATATAAGTTTGAAGAAAACTGAAATTCTAGGACATAATAAGAAGACAAAAACTCTCCACCCTATTTAACTTCATCAAATTTGGTGTCATTATTATTATTTTCTTTTTTAAAGTGTAACCGAAACGAAAAGAAATATAGAACTCAGTTATCAACGAATTAGTTTCTTTTCTTTTTCAACGTTTCTAAGCAAGTAAAAATGGACAACTAAGGGGAAAAATCACCAATAATATTGCAGGTAAAATCAACAAAAATGCTGACTGGAGTAAATGATACCAATTACCAAGCAATCTAAAAGATACTACAATAATGAGAATTCAACTACAATAGTAAATATTTTTCCTCTGTAATTTTCGAAACAAGAAAGAAAGATATTTACTTTGCTGCAGGAGCAGAAAGCTGAGGCTTCTTTTCCTGCAATGGCTTAGGTGACTGAGGAGGAACAACACCATCTTTCAGAACTGGACTACCCAAACCCGTATTCTGATTATTACATTCACACCCACCACCCTTTCCTCCACCATTAATGCCTCTAGGAGAGAACAAGTTCCCACCTTTACCCAACTCAGCCTCAGATCCACCATTCCCAGACAAAACCCACTTCCCAGAGCCTCCATCAATGGCATCAGAGAAGCCCCTCTTGGCCCCAGACACCACCAACAAGCTCTTCAGCACCCCAACCCCATTATCTCTCTCAGGTGACTCAGACCCCGGCAGGCCTAGTCTCAGTTCAGTGGCCTTGAGGTTGAGATTTAAACCTCCACTTGAGGACCTCTCAGAGCCTTCCATTGAAGGAACAGCCTCTGAGGATAAGCCTATGTAATCATGCTCTAATGGCACAGACATCAAAGCTTTAACAAAAGCTTTAGTTTCAGTAACAACACCCCAGCAAAAAAAAAACAAAAACACAACTGGGTTTCAAGCAGAAGAAAAAGGAGAAGCTGTTTTTAGAGCAGAAACTCAATGATATAATAATAGAAGAGAGTAAATAATAAAACTTATGGGTTTGGTTTGATGATGATCATGAACATGAACAAACAGAAGCTTCTTTGGGCTTTTGCACTTTTGCTACTCCCACTTTTGCTACTCCCTCTTTTGTTTCTATATACCTCTCTCTGTACACTGACCAAGAAATGTTTTTTAAAAGAGAAAAAGCAAAGGAGAGTAAAAATATAAGTATATAACTGATTTGCATTTTAAAGTGTTTTTTTTTTTTTTAAATAAATGTGTTTTTTAGAATATTTTAATAAATGTGTTTGATTCTTTTTAGGATGGCTGAATGTTTAATAACTCAATAAATCTTTTTGTGGGCAACAACTCCGACAAGTCACAGAAAGTCGCCGGCAGACCTTTCCAATAATACCCCTTCTTTAATCCCAAATTAAATATATCATACAGTATTTTCACTATTTTGTTAGCTTAAAAAAAAGATAAATGTCAATTTAAACTTTAAGCTTTGAATTTTAGCCATTTTCGATTCCTTAAATATTTGGTTATCTTAAGTCAAATGTTTAAAAGAAATGATATGCTTATAATATTTTTGCAATATTTTTATAACAAAATTTAAATGACAGGTTGTTACTGATTGTTATTATTAGGTAAAAAAGTAATCTTAGTATTAGGTTTAAATTTGAACCGATAACAACTAACTACTTATAATTTGTTGTAAAAATGTTGTGGACATAATATCTCTCAATGTTTAACTAATGTTTTTACTTGAGTTCTTTTACAATTACTACAAAATATCAAACATTTTTACTACAATTTGAGGTGTTAATCCATTATACCTCAAAATAAAATATAATAATCATACTAAAATACTAATCGATTTTTTGTGTAGGCAAAATTGAATCTTAGATTTCTTATTCAATCATCAAAGACTGTAGCAATCGAGGTAACTATAACCCATTGTACCAAGACCTACTATGAGTCAAATAAAAAATATTGTGAAATTTTGTTTTATCTCTAAACTTTCTCCTTTCCATTAAAAACAAGTAAATTTAATAACACGATTTAAATATGTTTTCAACCACATCGTTATTTAAAGTTTCTTACACTTCAACAAACTCTCTATAAAATATATTATTTATTGATAAATGAATGGATTGGATTCAAATCTTTGTTTTTTTTAATTTTATAGAAGAAGTGGATTCAAATCTAATTTCTCTTATATGAGAAAACTATAAAATACTACCAAGTTATAAGACTCCTCTCGTAAATAAATAAAATTATGTAATTTACCTCATAAAATTTAAATTCACAATTCAGTAATTTCATGGTTCCAAACTTCCAATGAAAAGCTAAATTAGCAAATTGGAATTTATTTGAAATATATATATATATATATATATATATTTATATTTTAATTCCTAGATTATAATTATATGTTGGAATATTTATTAATGTGGGGAATGCTAACGTAAATTGGAAAGATGCTAAGGTGTGTAGGGGAAAGACTGAAATGGAATGCAGAAAGTGATAGCATGATCGTGTGTGGAATATTTGCCAAAATCACTCGGACTTTCAAGCTTGAGATATAGAAATAATATATATATATATAGGAGGGCAAAAGTTCGGCTCATACTAGGCCTAAGCCAAGCATTGTTAGGTTTAGGTTCAGCCCAAACTTAATGAATACCAAGCTAAAATACACAAACCTACGTGTCCCCGGCAAGCATATCCGAATAAATCCCACTATCCCTGAGGATTGAAGGTAGTGTCTTGGAGGATTTCGCCTACTGAGCACAAGATTTAGCGTCAAACACAAGTTACCAGAAAATCATTTCAACAACATAGTTGTGGGCCCCATTCTTAATACGTGATTAGACATGCTAAAACAATAACTTAGACTCAAAAAGTCACCAAGACACCATTGGTGGAAGGGCCACACACGTGCAGAATCTTCCCCCATCATAATGAGCCCACTAACAAAATGATATAAAAGGGGTAGAGTGGGGTTAGTGTGAGGGGTTGGAACATTACTTGGGGAGAGAAACATGAGAGAAAAGTAAGAAACTAGAAAACAACACTTGGAAAAGGTGATTCAGCTCAAACACCTAAAGAGGCGCCTTGGCTATTTGATATTCTCCTCAAACAGTCAAATTTCTTGCAAATAACCATTGCACAACAATTCTAAATCATCAATCATTACCCAAAATTTCTTCTGGGATCTCCCATTGTAGGCTAACCCCAAAACAGAATAAAAATTAATTGGGGGTTCAGGCCTAACAAGTCCTAGGTCATTGGAGTAGATATTTTGGCTGGTATGATGTTTGGATACTTGGAAAATTAAATATAAAAGAAGTTGGGAAGGAGAGAGAAAAAATGAAAGTGCCCTCGAAAGTGAGGGAATTTTGAGAAAGCTAACAAAAACAAAAACAAAAAATGCTTGGATCGTAAACATATCAGACTGAAAATAAACCCAACAAAATTTTAAAAAAAATATAGGAATTAAAAGAAAAAAAGAAAAAAAAGGCAATTTAAGGAACTGGAAAGAGATCTTTTTGCGTGGTCGAAAGAGAAATGTCTCTCTCTCTCTCTCTCTCTCTCTCTCTCTCTCTCTCTCTCTCTCTCTCTCTCTCTCTCTCTCTCTCTCTCTCTCTCCAACGAGCTTTGATTCTATTCTGTGCTGGCGAGTTTTGTTAGGGTATCGTGATTGTTTGGATTTTCCCATAAAATACTTGCAATTTGCAATTCTTTCATTTCTTCTTTTTGGGAGCGGGAAATTTTATTTGCTGGAATAAAATATTAGTCAATGTTTATTTATTTCTTTATTTACCTTTATACCTCTTCAAATTATAATAAATGATTTTAATAAATAAGTGTGTGTAAATAATATAGCTAATGTTACATACATTGATCACATGTCATCTTCTCTTTCGTGAAATTATTAGGTCCATCGGGAAGATTGCTGAAGTGATCCTCCTAATCAATAAAACGTTGTTATTTATACAAATATGACATCACCTAGTGGTTTTTTTTTTTTTTTTTTTTAAATTCTTGTACTGATTGGGAATCTAACTCATACATTTGCATATATGGCATTTTTTTTCATTGATTGGGAGGACCACTTCAACAGTCCTCCCGATGGGCCTAGCAATTTCTCCTTCTCTCTATGTACAAATACAATGCACATTGATTACACCACCAGTTGAGGGTCGGTGATTTTGGATCCTCAAATGCATTTCATTAGTTCTCATAATGTCCACCAATTAATACTATTATAATTTTACTATATCATTTTAATATAATAAAATATATATATATATATATATATATATCATATCATGATTGGATATTTTTATCCACCTTATGGAACACTTTAAAGCATTCCCTTGCTTATGTTTTGATTTTGATCACCCATTTAAATCTTTCAAAATATTAATCATTGTATTATCCATCTATTGATGGGATTCATGTAATCCAGTATTCCAGTGATAGGGTCAATTCGTTGGAGGGGCCACGGTTAATCTAAATCTTATAGATATGTAATTTTATATATTTTTATCCATTATAAATTGAATCTAATTATTCTATATCTAATAAGAATAAATATTTTTTCTAAAAAGAAAAGGAAAAAAAAAAAAGAGTTCTTTTTATATCACAAGTATTGGTTTCCCAATGGGTAGGTGCTACAAATGGTAACACCATTGTAGGGTATTCCACAAATCAATACTACCATGAACATAAATATATACACACACACACACACACACACACATATATATATATATATATATATATATTTATATTTATATTTATATTTATATTTATAGAATACCACCTCAATTTTTATAACATCTTAATAGGATGAAATGAATCATTATGTTTTTTCTAATTAATAATGATGATGCAAAGAAAATCAGTAGACTGAATATTTCAGGTTTTAATGGGCTAGAGGTTGCTTGGAAGGCCTGAAAAGAAAGAAGCACAAGATCAAAGGTGACCGGGGTGAACCGGCCAAGAACACTTCGATGCTTAAGTTAGTTTTTCTCTCTAGAACTCAAGAATTCCAAATTTAGAGGTAGTGGAAACTAACCTTCATTTGATGTGGATGAGTCCTTATATAGTAAGCTTTGGAATGGTTACTTGTTTGGTAACTTCCTCAACATGTGTGGAAGTTAAAAGGCTCAGCACAACTGCTATAGAGGTTAGAATGTTCAATCTTATTTTCTACAACTGCCATTGGAAGTTAAGTACTTAGTGGGAAGTTATAGCGTTAAACAAGGATTTTGCCTATACTTCTAAATGGCAAAACGTGGTCTGAATCGAAAGCTTTTGTGTGTAAATGTATTCTGAAAATTTTTTAAGTGTTGCGAGGTCGTCCAGCTACTTCCTTGATGGACGACCTTCATACCCATGGATGATGTCCCCACAATGGATTGGCCTTTCTATGCTGAGTTAACCTTCTTAGTCCTGGACGACTTTATGGATGAATTGGAGATGATCCAATTTTTAGTTCACTATCAATTGCCCCCATGTCCAAGGGTTGTCCAAAACACTGTAATACAACTATTGGTTTTTGACATGTGTCAACATAGAGAGAGAGATAGACGAGTATCAGGACGTGTCGTCTGGAAGTGGTGGTGGTAGTTATGAGAGCAGTGAGGGTAGTACAAGTTATAGTAGCGATAGTAGTTCCTTAGATGAGTATTATTTGTCTAGGGTCCCTGGTTTTCCTTTAAAGGAATTCTAAGAAATGCAACATAGGATGGCTTTTGGGGCAGAGGCTAGCTCGTCCTGAAGATCACCTAGTCCTCCTCAGGATGAAAAGGAGGAGGAAGAAGAAAATATAATTTATAATTGTGCTCCTGAGGTAGCATCTACTCTGGACGCGCCTAAGTTAAAAACCCTTGTAGGTAGATATCAAATTCCTAGTGAGTTTAGGCCTCGTCTACCTTAAGAGGGAGAATGGTGTTGTTCTCCTTCTTTTGATTTTGGTGTATATACCTCTTACCTTCTATCAGGTCTTAGGTTTCCCTTAAACTCCTTTTATAGAGACCTCTTCTATAGGTAGGGTATTGGACCAAACCAACTTAACCCTAATGGATGAAGGATGATAGTTGCCATGCAAGTGTTATGGCATGAGGCATTGTAAGGGAACCGTCCAATCACAATGGACGGGTTCCTTTACTGTTATAAGCCTTCATAGATAAAGCAACCTGCTGGTTTTTACCAGTTCTCATCTAGGGGCCCTTAGTTTAGTTTGATAAAGGGCCATAGTTCTGCCAATTGTCTAGACTACTCGTTGAAGTAAGTATCGTCCATCCTTTATATATATATATATATATATCACTAACTTCATCCTCTTAAACATAGGGTTGGCCACTATGAAAAAAAATAAAAGGAAAGGTGTTGCAAGTGGAACTGAGGGTGAAGAGGACATGAAGGTCTTAGACAATGTCACTCCCCTAATTGTCCAGAGGCCTGGCGTCTAGGCTGGAAAGAGGAAGGGTATATCCAACTCTGTGGACCTTGGTGACCTTCTTACTCGTCGAGGTTCCAAGAAATAAAAGTCTGGTAAGACTTCTCCTCCCAAGTTTCCAAAGTTCCTTTCTGCGATGGTACACCTGGACGCCTCGGTAGTGAACTTGGTACCCCAGACCACTCCATCCGTCCAGACTACTCCACCCGTCCAGCTTGAGGACCTCCCTCCTACAGCTAAAACTCCTCACAGGGCCCACCTTTCAGAGAAAACCAAGTGTCCTCCTAACTTGGTATTGGACGAGGGTTATGCTTGGAGGACGTTCAAAGAAATCATCACTGACAATGAGGAAAACTCATGTTATAACATGTCAGTGAAGGACTTTGAATGTTCTGCAATCCATGACCTCTTCAAGGTATGTGGTTTTAATTATTTTTCTTTTATTTTCTAAAAGATCCAAGAAAAATTTTTAACTCTCCTTCGTCCTTTTGCAGGCCATGTCCAAGTTTTACACTGCGTCCACCCATGTCTAAGTTTTACACTAAGTAATGAGGTTCTTCTAAAGAATGGGGAGGTGATCAGATTGACATAGGATCTCAATCGTCTATAGGGAATTAAGACGAGGCTGAAAGATGAGGTAGAGTAGCTCAAGACAGATTCCATTGAAAATGAGACCTGTATCACTCTCCTGGAAGGGAAAGCTTTAGAGCTCACCTAGTCCTTGGAGAAGGCTCAGGAAGAAGCCATTGCAGCCTTCAAGAGGTCAGACGAGTTCAAGAACCGTCTAGACAGTTATTATGCTGCTGGCTATGAGGACTTCCATGTTGATGCGAAGGAGACTTACCCTGACATGGACTTGGACTCCTTCAAAATTCCTCTTGCCACAGAGAGTTCCTTACTTCCGACAAGTTCCGAGGATGTCAACATGGTGGACAATGCTACAACTGAAATAGCCCAAGGCCCAACTACTACGAACAAGGACGATTCAAAGTCTGGGGGTGATGCCCCCAGTAGTTTATCCTAGTAATTGTATTTTCCTATAGAAAAATTTATTATTTTAGTTTATTGGAGATACCTGTTGTTTTGGGCTTCACTTTTTTTAAATAAAAAAAATTCATTCAAGTACAATTCCTTCGTCCAAGTGTATGGACGAATAGCATATACAATTGACTTCATTGGCTTTGAATAACTCAAGGGTTTTTGGACATTGGTCATCTACCCTTCTTTAGCTTTTATGAATGAATGTCTACTTTTATTTTCATTTCTTACTTGGTGTTGAACATGTTATATGCTTTATGAACAAATTTCGTTCACATCGTCCATATTATTTCTATGGTTTTGTGTGGTTCGTACACTTATGAGGAGATTTTATCTCGTCCTGATTGAACAAATTTGTATCTACATTGTCCTTGTTAAAATAAAATTTTCATGCTCAACACTTTTACCATTTCACAAGTATAACTTTCTATGAATGGTATTTCTTATGCTAGCTTTATTCGTCCGTAAATTTTGACTTGTAGCTTACATCATTCCTCGTCCATAGGTTGGACGATTCTTTACTCGTCTTTTGTCAAGACTTTTCTAGCATTTACTCGCCAAAAGATTGGATTGTTTGGCTAGTTAAATTCATCCATGGACTTTGAAATATTTTTACGTGCACTTTTTTCCTCATCCATTAATTAGATGAATACACCTCAGGTTTTACTTCGTCCAATGCTTAGACAAATATCCCTTGGTTTATTCTTCTTTGTCTTATCCTTATTTTAAGAAAAGCTTCTATACGTTACATCCCTGCATCCAGAGATTTTACTCGTTAGGGCCTTCAGCCTTCTTGTGGATTAGTTTGAATGAAATCACACAAATTGGAAATTCATACAACATTATATACATTGGAAGTCCAAACTATATGTACATAACATAAACATCGTCCACAAGCATGACACATGCTTAAAAGCTAGTGCCTTAAGGAATTAGAAATACTTATGTACAAATAGATAGACTAAGTTCATGACTTCATCTATCACAAATTCGTCCATAGATAGCGTAGAAGTTAGAAACTAATGCACTTTTAAGGAATTAAAATATTTAAAAACATGTAGTAGTAGTAATAAACATAAGCAAATATAAGAAAAACAACACATAACTTCAATTTTGTCCATGAGGCCCGTCTATGGTGATGATCGTCTAGGCTAACCCTTCATTAATAGTATCTTTTTAGATGATCAACGTTCCAACGGTGCTCTAGCTTCCGTCCAACTAGGGCTTGTAAATAGTATGATCCTTGCCTTTTGCAATTGATAACCCTATAAGGTCCTTCCCAATTAGACCCTAGCTTTCCATGAGCTGGGTTTCTAGTTGCTAAGGATACCTTTTTAAGGACGAGGTCTCCAATGTTGAAGTGCTTGGGTTTCACCATTGAATCACATTGCCTAGCCATAAGACTTTTGTATCCTCTGCTTTGCATCCATCCTTACCTTGTCAATAAGATCAAGGTTAAAACAAAGTTGTTCTTTATTCTCCTCATCCTAATACTTTATCACCCTATGGTTAGCCATATGCACTTCTGTATTTGTGACTGCTTCACTTTCATAGGCTAGTTTGAATGGAGTTCCCCTGTGGGGGTCCTCATAGTCGTCTTGTAAGCCCATAGAACATCTGGTAGCTCGTCTGGTCATAATTCCTTTACCCCCTCAAGTCGAGTCTTAATGATTTTCAGCAAGGATCGGTTTGTAACCTTTGCTTGTCCATTTGCTTGTGGGTGGGGGGGGGGTGAGGAATAATGATTCTTGATTCCAAGTTGCTCGCAAAAATCTTTGAAAGGTGTGTTATCAATAATTGTCAGACACTGGTACCTTAGGTACCCCAAACTTGCATACAATGCTCTTCTAGATGAAATTTTTGACATTCTATTGTGTAATCTTTGCTAAGGGTTCAGCTTCCGCCCATTTCATAAAATCATCAATCTCTACCACTTAAAACTTCATCTGTCTGGTTCCAATTGGAAATGGGCCTAAAATATCCAATTCCCATTGCGCAAAGGGCCATGGGGCCATCATTGGGATAAGGTACACTGAGGGTTTTCTAGGGACATTACCAAATTGTTGACATTGGTCGCACACCTTGACATAAGTCTTAGCATCTGTTTGAATGGTTGGCCAATAATAACTTACACGGACGACCTTGTGGATGAGTGCTCTAACTCCTGAATGGTTGCCACATGCTCCCTCATTAACTTCTCTCAATACATAGTTTATTTCGTCTAGAGCTAAACAACTTAGGTAAGGCTGAGAGAAGCCTCTTTTGTATAGCACTTCGTCTATAATGACGTATTTAGCTAATCTGATCCTTAGCTTCTTGGTCTCGTCCCTTTCTTCTAGAAGTCTTCCATCTTTTATGTAGGTGACTATTGGGGTCATCCAACTTTCTTCACCTTCTATTTGTTGTACCTTAGGAAGATCTATGCTAGGCATGTATTAGAGTTCATTAGACTTGTCCACTAATCCATTTGATGATGTTTCCTTACCTAAGGCGCATGCTTCCATGTTTTCTTCCCTTGGGACTTGAATGAAACTAGCTTCTTTAAATTTCTTTACAAGACGTCTCACCCTATAAAGATATTTCTTCATCTGTTCTTCTTTACCTTCACACACTCCATTCACTTGACCTATAACCAATTAAAAGTCTCCCTGGACGACTATTGATTCAGCCTCTAAAGACTTAGCCCTTTAAGAAAGGCTTTATACTCAACTTCATTGTTGGTTGTTTAATACTGTAGACGAACCTTATACTTCAACTTATCCCTTTCTGGAGACTACAACATAACTCATATTCCTCCTGCATATAGTGTTGACGATCCATCCACATGGACAATCCATGTTTTAACGTCTTCCACCCCGTCTAAACCACCTTGACTTGGAGTGAATCTTGTAATAAAATCTACTAAAACTTGAGCTTTTATTACATTTTTTTCGTTGTTACCTAATGTCAAACTTACTAAGCTCAACGACCCATTGGATCAGTTGTTCAACGGTTTCCAGCTTGTTCATTGCCTTCTTAAGCGGATGATCTGTTATGAAATTGATGACATGAGCTTGGAAGTAATGCCTCAGCTTCCTATAAGCCATTATTAATGCAAAAGCCAACTTTTCCGTCATCGGATATCGTCATTTTGCTCCCCTTAATGCTCAGCTTGTATAATATATAGGCTTCTGCACCCTCATTTCTTCCCTGATCAATGCTGAACTTACCGCATGTGGGGACACTGCTAAATATAAATATAACTCTTCACCTTGTATGGATAAACTTAGCAGGAGAGCCGTGGTAAGATAGACTTTAAGATCCTAGAAGGCCTTTTGGCACTCGTTTGTCCATTTGAATGCCTTCCTAAGAACTTTGAAAACAGGTAAACATTTATCTGTAGCTTTTGAAACAAACTTGTTTGGAGCTGCAACTCGTCTAGTGAGAGACTATACTTCCTTGACATTCTTTGGGGGTTCCATTTTTAGAATGGCTTAGATCTTGTCAAGATTCACTTCAATTCCTCTATATGAAACCATGAATCCTAGAAATTTCTTTGACAAAACTCCGAAGGCACACTTACTTGGATTCAGCTTCATACTGCATCATCTAAGTGTGTCAAAGGTCTCCTACAAGTTGTCTAGACGTTTATTCTCGTCCAAGCTCTTTACCAGCATATCGTCCATATAAACCTTGATTGGTAATGAAGGATGTCTTCTCTTGATTTGCCATATCCATTTTTATCTGGTTATAACCTAAAAAGGTGTCCGTGAAGGTTAGCAATTGATAACTTGCTATTGAGTCCACCAACTGGTCAATGCGTGACAACGGATAACTATCCTTAGGGCAAGCCTTATTCAAATCAATGAAATCTACGCATATCCTCCACTTGCCATTGACCTTCTTGACCATCACCACATTAGCCAACCAATCAGGGTAATAAACTTTTCGAATGAATTCTGCTTTGGTTTAACTTTTGGACCTCTTCCTTGATAGCATTATCTCGCTTAGGAGTAAATACCCTCTTCTTCTGACGAATGGGCTTGGAAGCTGGATACACATTCAATCAATGAGTAATAACACTTGGATCAATTCCTGGCATATCTTCATGACTCCATGCAAAAACGTCGATACTCTTCCTTAAGAAGTGGATGAGGTCTTGCTTCATCTTCTCCTCCATACTTTCCAATTCTAGTAAATTTATCGAGATTACCTCTTCTAGAGGGATGTCTTCTAGTACTTCAATGGGTTCTACAACAACCCTTCTCTCCTCTATGCTCATTGTCTGCACGTGCTCATCCATACCTAACATGGTTAGGTAACATTCTCTAGTAGCTGCCTGATTTCCTTGCACTTGCCCAATCCCATACTTTATTGGAAATTTGATTGATAAGTGGTAGGTAGATGTTACAGCCTTCCAATTGTTTAAAGTTGGTCTTCCAATTATGGTGTTATAGGAAGACAAACAATTCACCACGAGGAAATTCACTTCCTTGGTTATTTGTTATGGATATGCTCCTACCACTATAGGTGATGTAATAGTGCCTACAGGTTGCACTTTCATTCCTCCAAATCCCACCAAGGGTGAACATACTGGATGAAATTGATCTAGTCTAAGCCTTAATTGTTGGAAGGCGGGGTAATATAAGATGTCTGCCGAACTTCCAATTATCCACCGACACCCTTCTAGTCGTATAGTCTGCAATGAACAAAGTGATGATGATCGCATCATCATGTGGGTGATGGACCTTTCTAGCATCATCCTCTGTGAATGTAATGGTTTGCTGATCTACCCCCTTCATCCTTGTTGGTCGTCCAAAGAGTTGGACATTCTACACCACTTTCAGGTATGTTTTCCTTGACTTGGAAGACCGCCCTTTCAAGGTTCCTCCTATAATAACTCTTATTTCTCCAAGTGGGGGTCTTGATGGCTCTTCTATCTTTCCTTTCAACTTCTCTTCTTTATGATCTCATCCAACAAAATATCTCAACTTTGGATGAGGGCCTTGTTCAAGATGGCGTGGGAGGTCTGCTTCCATTTGCTTTCCTTTCTTCCTTTTCTTGGCAATGATTGCATCCTCTGCATTCGTAAAACTTTAGGCTGAATGGACGGGTTAAGCCATGGTTTGCGGCTCTTGATCATAAAGCTTGAGAATAAATAAATCTAAACTGACTCCATTGTGGAAGGCTGCCAATAGTGACTTGTCATCCATCTCGTCTACCATCAGGGCTTCCCTGTTGAAGCGAGTGATAAAGGAACACAAGCTCTCATTTTCTCCTTAATCTAGAGTCAACAAACTGGACGAGAAGCGTTTATGCCTTTGTCCTTTGATAAAGTTGTTGACGAACAACTTACTCAACTCTTCAAAAGAACTAACAATGTTCAAAGGTATTTTGCTAACCACACTTGTGCTGGCCCCTTAAGGGTAGTGGGGAAGGCTCAACACATTGTCTCATCTAGTACTCCTTAAAGGTGCATTGTGGTCTTGAAAGTTGCAATGTGGTTACACAGATTGCGTGTTCCATCATACGAATCCAAGGAAGCATCTTGAACTTAGAAGGCAAGGGATAAATATTGATGGAAGCTACGAAAGGAGAATCAGTTCGATGAATTAAATCATCTATATGATTCTTCCTTCTCATATTTTCCCTCATCTCTTCCATGGCTCTCCTCATTTGATCCATTTCCCTCTCCAAATGTGGCACCCTACGTGAAGTGGTACCGCTTAACTGGTTCTCACGCTTAACATTTTCTCCTTCTTTGACTTCTTGACTCTAAGCTTGCCCTTCCATACATTGTTCATGGCGCTGCCTCCTTTAGTTAATCTCCCGGGTCAGTTCTTGATTATGACGTGTTAGCTCTGCCATGGTGGTTGCCATAGACTGTATTTATTGGATGGAAGGCAGTTGCATGACAGATGCTGACTGGTGAGCGCAGTTGGGATGGCTGGAAGCGTTCCCACTCTCCTGGTGGCTTGGACTAGTGGCCATCGACCTTGTCCAAACCATACAACTTTTTGTTTGAGAAAGATAAAAAATTTAATGATATCTTTCCCCATAGACGACACCAACTGATGATGCAAAGAAAATTAGTAGGTTGAAAAGCTTCGGGCTTCAATGGGCTAGTGGTTGCTTGGAAGACCTGAAAAGAAAGAAATACAAGATCAAAGATGACCGGGGTGAACTGGCCAAGAACCCTCTGATGCTTAAGTTAGTTTTTCTCTCTAGAACTCAAGAATTCCAACTTTAGGGGTACTGGAAACTTACTTTTATTTGATGTGGATGAGTCCTTATATAGTAAGTTTTGGAGTGGTTACTTGTTTAGTAACTTCCTCAACGTGTGTGGAAGTTAAAGGGTTTAAACTTAATTTTCACAACTGCTATAGAAGTTAGAATGTTTAATCTTATCTTCTACAATTTCCATTGGAAGTTAAGTATTTAATGGGAAGTTATAGAGTTGAACAAAGATTTTGCCCATACTTCTAAATGGCAGAACGTGGTCCGAATTGTAAGCTTTTGTATGTAAATCTATTTTGAAAATTTTCTAAGTGTTACGAGGTCATCCAGCTGCTTCCCTGATTGACGACCTTCATACGTATGGATGACCTTCCCATGATGGATTGGCCTACCTATGCTGAGTTAACCTTCTTGGTCTTAGACAACTTTATGGACGAATTGGAGATGGTTCGATTTTTGGTTCACCATCAAATAAGATTTAAACCTATGTCATCCCAATTAATTTTAGTAAAATTGAGTCTTTTTTAAAATTATAGGTTAAACATGTCTTTAAAAAAAACAAACAAAGTTTGGCTACAGCAAATTGAGTCTTTTTGACAAAACCACTATTGGATAATATTTTCTTCTTATATTAATCATGTTTGCAAAATTTCTAAAAAATTAAAGATCAATAGATATGTCATTAATTAAATTTTTAAATATTAAGTTTTTATAGTTAAAAATTATGCATGGAAAATAAGTTTATAGATTGAATAATAAATATCATCTAATTGACGTGAAATTTGACATGCATGTTAAGAACATAAAGAACATGCAATCTAATAGTTAGATATTCAAAATATGTAGTTATGTAAATGTTTTTAGTGGAAATTGTAGTCATTGAATACAATCAAGTTTGTAGCTAAACTTTATAATAATAATAATAATAAAAACTATTGAAATTACAGAAAGCATTAAAAGTATGGATGGGAGGGACATATTGGATGTGCTCTCAAGTTGAAGGTATAAATTGACAATTTTAGAACACATGAGACCAAAATGACAATAAACCCAAACTAAGAGGGACTTTTGCATTTTTTGCCAAATCTTTATCTTCAATACATTTGTTCTAATTGGTTGGTCCATGTATGGCACCTTTGGACAAGAGAAAATTTTGTGATACAGAGAGTCATATAGGTATAAGTCTTATTTGCAAACGCAAATAAAAAATCTCTATAATTTCACTATAATTTACTAAAGATTCCAGTTGCAACATATACAACTTCCTTGTATGGATCAATTGAGATGGTTCTGGGTATAGTTAAACACTCAATTTGTTTTGAAGTAAAATATTTTCTCATTTTCATGTGTTTGTTTGCAGGTAAAATATAGTCAAACTTGTAAAATATTTTCTGTTGATCGTAAAACCATTTTACAAAAAGTTGTAAAATGTTTTACCTTGAAAATTTTGGTAAAATATTTTCCAAAAACACACAGTGACCACTCTAGCAACTTGTGTCATTGGTCTTGTGTCTAGTGACTTCGCTCTGAGACCTGTGTTGGTGGTCTAGTGTTCAGAGATTTCACTTTGACAACCCTGTCAGTGTTCCAATGTCTGGAGACTCCACTTCGACGACCCATGCCATCCCTTTGTCGTCTGGTGGCTGGTGACTCCACTTTGGCAATCGCTACCAATGGTCCAATGGTAGGAAATGCCTCACTAGCGATTGGTGCTGGCGGATCGATGGCCAGAGATGCCGCACCGGCAACTAGTGTCGGCGATCTGATGGCTAGAAACATTGCATCATAATCGGTGGCAGAGGTTTGTTAACTGAAGACGCCATTTTGTCAACTAGTGTTGGTGGTCTAGTCACTGTAGATATTACTCTAACAATGATCATTGGTAGTTCGGTCGCTAGAGCCACCACTTTGACAACCAATTCCAACGGTTTGGTCGCTGGACCTCCGGCACTAGCAGCTTTGGTGCTGAGCCATCGGTTTTGGTGATTCGCTTGAAAAAAAATTACTTGTCATACTAAACACCTGAAAATATTTTGCTAAAAATGTTTTATATGGAAAATATTTTATGTTTGAAAGTATTTTACTTCAAAACAAACAGAATGTAAAATGCACTAGAGAATGCAGTTGTTAATAACAGAATAATTTAATTTTTTTTTTAATAAATATTTTCTTTGTCAAACTTTAATCATGTTTTGTGAAAATATAACTAATAGAATTTAAGATAAAAAGACCATGGTTTGTGAAAATATATCTAGTAGAATTTAAGATAAAAAGGCAAAATTTCTCCGGCACTAAAAGACTTCAAATTAAAATCTCTCCACAACTGGGATAGCAAGCAAAAGACTTTCCAGCTAAATGCAAATTTTCGGCACAAGCACAGACAAAAGAGGTATGCTTCTTCCATATTTTGCTTTTTTTTTTTTTTTTTTTTTTTTTTTTTTTTTTTTTTAACATATTTATTTTCATGATCCTTCTTCGATTTTCAATAATGGAAGGTTCCAAGTGTTGAGAGGACATGTGGTAATTTTTTTTTTCCCCGCATTTCTGTTTTAGTTTACAACTCAAAAGCCTTATTTGGAAAGTCGTAGTTTTAAGTCACTGGAAATGCGGGAAAAAAGTTCTTAAAAAGATGTTCGGCAAGGATGCAAGAAATATTTTATAATAAAAAGAATATGTAGGCATTTCCTAGAAATTGTAATGGACTCGAAGTTTGAAATATTTTGATTTTTTTTTTTTACACGTTGTAAAGGCTAATTTCGTGTTTTAGAAACATGGCCTTAACCAGAGGGCAAGTTCATCTACAATTTTTTTAACATCAAGTTGTTGTTGTTTTTTATTTATTTATTTTTATTTTTATTTTTTTTGGGTGAATAGATAACAGATTTAACATTAAGTTAATAATGTTCAGTCAAACAGTTGTTATTGATATAAACATTTTATTTTGTACCCTTACAATTTGAACTCCCGTTTCCCAATAAGAGGTAGAGCCTTTATAAAAAGAGAGTGAATCTTATTAGTTTTAATAAATTTAAAGATCAATATGTATTCTAAAAAATTTGATAAGTTATAATTAGAATAACATTGTTTACTTGTTATTTTTTTTTTTATGAATAGATTTTTTATTTTAGACTTTTAGCACAAATAATAATACAGCAGCATTTCCGATTAATATATATAATTAATATAATAATTGCACTTTGTTTTTAAAAAAAAAGGGAAAAAGGAAAAAAGAACACAACTAAGTTTCCACGGTTTTAAAGAAGTGGAAGATGGGTTGGTGGGGGACAAAACGGCGTTATGTTGTGGAGTAAACGGCATTGCAAAAAGCAAGTAGTAACCCAATTGCAATAGAGCTTGACTTTATAATATGCATTAAATATAAAATATTCCTCCAATTCTTTAATTTCTTCCACTAACGTACGTTTCAGTTTCATCAGAAAAAAAAAAAAAAAAAGTAACGGCCCCACAACCTGAAGCGAAATTATTGTGTTATTTATTTATTTATGTTTTCATTTTCCACCGTTGGATGAAAATTTGTGCATTGATATAAAATCTAAATAAGTGCCTGAATTCTGAATAGCCTATGTTTATAGGGGTAGGCTATAGGGTATTAGGTACAATTTTAATTCTGTGATTTATGATTAGTGTCGGGAGGGAGGTCCGTCCTACGGCCCCGTAAAATCACGCAATTTTTATAAGGATACACTGTCAGTGTCAGGTAATAATAATAATAATAATAATAATAATTAAAATGGAGTGGAATTGGCATCTGTGTCCTAACCTTTGTGATATTGCTCTCTCTCTCTCTCTCTCTCTCTCTCTACGTAGACCTTTCTTAAATATCCACAATATCCATTCAAAATATGTTAGTCCAATATATTCTCAAAGTTCTGTCTTCAAATTTTTTTTTTTTTTGTTAGGGTTTAGGGAGTTAAAATATAGTTTTTATCTTTTGCACAAAATTCTCTATCATGGAGTTAAAGAGTTGTTGTGATGTTGATCGCTTCGATTGGAGATAGCAAACCAAAATTTGTCGTTTCCTCAAAATCCATGTTAAGGCTTTCATTTCTAATCTATTCATTCCTAGTATTATAAATAAATAGTATCTTAATTTTTTAAATGTTTTTTCCCCTCCTAATAGTAAAGGAGATTTTGGTTTCGAAACCGAATATCCATAAGGAAAATCTGTTACCAAACAGGTATTTCCATATGGCTTAAACAATACATTTAATAAACACAAATTTCATGATTATTTTTTTATTTTATAAAATTAGTTGAGATATATAGAAATTTAATTCTAACCTAATCTAGGTATAGGTGTGTGAAATTCTTTTCTAAAAACTTAAATCTCGACTTCTACACCTCACTCTACAAAAATTTGCACTTGTAAAGTGACCATCATGTCAAAAGTGTGCGGTGGTATGATGATTTTAAAATGTCACAAGTTTAATTAGTTTCAAATAAAATATTTTCTATTGTTTAATGCAATAAAAAAAAATTGATAGTCATTGAATTATTAAGTTATTTATATATTTATTTTTATGGTCAACAGGAAATTAAAGTAAAATAGAAATAATAGTTTAAAATATTAAACCATTTTTTATATTCATAAAAAAAAAAACCATTTTTTTAAAACGAGTTTTTGCACTACTGCTCTCTTCCCTGCTCCATCATCTTTCTTTATCTATTCTTAGTGCAGCCTCTCTCTCTCTCTCTCTCTCTCTCTCTCTCTCTCTCTCTCTCTCTCTCTCTCTCTCTCTCTCTCTCTCTCTCTCTCTCTCTCTCTCTCTCTCTCATGAGCCACCACACTCACCCTCTTCCTCAATTCTACCTTATAGTATACAGTTATTTTCAAGTTTTAATTAAAAGCAGAAAGAAATAATTTTCTACTGAATATTTAATATTTTAATTACATTCACTTAAATAGGGTGAAATATCAAACATTTTAATTAAACTTATAGTTATAGCCCTAATGCCAACATTTTATTGGGACATGTACCTATACTTAAATGAACAAAGCGGGGGAGAATGTAGAGAAGAGGTGCCTTCTAATGCCCCAGGAGGGGTTGCCTAGTTGGGAGAGATCCCACATGCAAGCACAAGGTCCCTGTTCGAGTCGTGACGGGTATCGTGTGAGAGGAGGGTTCCTAGCTTGCAATGTGCCTCTCCTGCTGGCTCTCTTGGGGTGCTAGGATGAGGTCTGTGGCACCCCGGTCACAGTAGTTATGGTTCAATTCAACATTCCCTAACGTGGGGTGCCCCTATTAGGTCACGTCCTGGGGGGTTAGTAAAAAATGGTCGCCCCGCCCCCCCTTCTTGGTTCATCAAAAAAGAGGTGCCTTCTAATGATTCCTAATCATGGTGACATCAATTATTTTATAAACCATAAAACTAACTTCAATTTTTTAACAAATTAAACTTTATATATCTAAGGCCATTATTTTTAAACAAAAAAGTGAATACATTTGTGCAAATTTGTTAATTGATCTAGCTAAGCTAACCAACAATGAGCAGTGAGCAATTATGATAAAAACTTTTCTAGTTAGAAAATTACTTGTTGAACTTTCACAATTAGATGGGCTTTAACGAAATGATGAACAAAGAGAAAGAGAATCTCAAAACAGGGCCCATTAAAGGGAGTGGGTCCTAGTGCCAAATTCTTGCCTCTTGTTGGTGGGCCCTAAAAGGCAGTACCAGAAGTAGTGTTATCTAGCAGTGTATTCAAAAAAGGAGTGTGGTGGCCACCCCACTTTCTTCTTAAATAGAGGGTTGGTTTTACCTTCTCTTTCCCTTCAATACTTTGTATTTGCTTTTGGTGTTTGGCCAAGCTCAACTGATCCTAAAACTAAAATGAAAAATCCTATTCCTATGCTTATGTGGGACCTTTATGCCTTGCACTTTTTAACACAGTGATCACACGTGGTTAACAGGATAATAAAGATAAGTTGAGCTTTTTAAACCCCACTAAATATTGATCTTTTTCATCAATACTCGAGCAGGGTATCCATTTTCAGGCTAGTCAAAATCATAGAAATTTTAGTTGATGATAGATAGTGCCATGGTTGAGTTGCATATATCATGTAGCTTTTTGTATGATTCATTTTTTTTTTTAATAAATAAAAGATGGGTATAGCAGAGCAACCTGAGGGCGACCTGAATAATTTATTTTGTTAATTTTCAACTAAATTTAAATAATTTGCGCAAATTGTAACCAATTCAATTGCCCATATATTTAATTCTTCCCTACTCGGTCATATCACCATCATGCCATGCATTCCGGCCCACGTTGAACCAAATTCTGTTCTCCACTTGCTAGACCAGTTCATTTAAATACAATGTTGAAGTAGAAAAGTGAAATTCTAGGAATTCTAAAATCACACCCCAAGTTTTCTTCCTTCCTTCCTAAATGCAATTTTTTTTTTTTTTAAAATTTTTTTAATCTATGCAATTTAATTTAACAACATTTCACAATTCAATGACTCTTCCACACAAAATTTGTCCAAATCTTATTTCACAATTGTTGAGTTGATATATTTTATGATTAGTTCTAATAAAAATTGTGAATAATAAATCTATGTGAAAATTATGTTGTTCAAATTACAATTTGCTATGTCAATAGTTATGAAAAAAAATTGTGGCCTAATCGTTACTCTTCTTAATTTTCTTAATAAAGGTTTAAAATTTATAGAGCAGAGGTTCTGTAAATTTGGCTTTAGTTTTGAAAGAAAGAGGTGTACTCGCAATACAACATTACATAATGACATACGAATAATGTGAGAAGTTAGTTAAGCCAAACAAAGCCTAAACTAAAACATGTGAAATGGTTGTCATAATCGGGGCGACAGTGTAAGACCCTCAGGTAAGGGATAGGAAGGAGACAGCATGAATCTTCAAAATAGCACTTCCCTGACCCCATGCAGGATTTGATTAAACATCAAGAAGAGAACGAATCATATATGCATAGCCTTTTTTATTTATTTATTTATTTTTTAACTCACATAATGGACCATCATCATCATGACCCTGTATGAATAATACCACATCTGCACATCAGACACACTTAATCAGGGGGCTATGGACCCCACCACCATTTTTTTTTTTAAAATTTTTGGAAATACCCCACCATTTACAATTATAGATTACTAGCTAGCTTCTTAAAATGCGTTCTTCTTGCTCAAAATTAATGAAGGTAAGTTTGTCACAAACAAACTCATGACCACACAATTCTGTTTTAACTGTTTGTATTATGATAGATGAAAACAATCCTTATCCTTTCAATGATTCTAGTGACACACCTAATCACTCATTTGAATTTCAATATTTGCGGACTTATATGATTGTAAATGGTGAATACTTTCTGGTCATATGAATCTATAATTTTTTATAGATTACTAATAATTACATAAATTATAAAATTTGGTGTGAAAATAATTGTGTTTGGAGTATTCATTATGTTATCCTTTACAAATCTGATGCCCTAGAAAATTCTTGTGTTGATATTAATATCTCATTCTCCTCTATAGAAAAGAAGTTGAAAATTACCTTGGTTCTCCTTGAGATCCAAAAGTAAATAATGTTTTGTCTTTCTAGTCAACCAGAAGTCATGTTCTTTTTTTTTTTTTTTTTTTTTTTTTTTTTTTTTTTCTCTCTCTCTTAGAGTCGAATCAAAAGTCATATTCTTAGTTGAGTAGCATCTTGAATTAACCCAACAACTTAAAAGCGCCCTATTATTATTATTATTATTTATTTTATTTATGGTAATGGGTTACAAATGGAAGAAGGAGGTAGCTAGGAAGGACTATCTATCAAAAACTTTTTACACATACTAGACAAAAGCATCTCAATTGCATGCGAGGCTCTCTAGCTAGCAAAGTGGATTTGGCTTTGCACTAAGTGGGTATTTTATTTTTATTTTTTTTATTTTACAATTGTGAGATGGACATGCATGCCATGTGTCAATCTTTGCATATAAGGTATGTTTCAGTAGTGCACGTTGAGTGCGCAAGGCATTGGATGCAAACCCAGACCCATCCTTATGTCACATATAATACGTCATATACATGTTAGTTATTCAGTCATTAATTGTTTGATTAGTCCATTATTTATATTATTAACTGTTAAGCAATTTCAGTAGGTATGATAAAGACCTTTAAAATAATTAAGGAAGTCATATATATATATATATATATATATGCATAAGGAAAACTACATCCTTATATTTTTAATTAGGTTCTTCTATGGACAGAAACTAACGAACTAGAAGAAGGGGGAATATATAGCATTAGTGTTAATTTTTTTTCAAAATCCAGCCTAGCCCTAGCCCGTCTGACTAAGGTGATTAATTAAAAGTTAGTTAATTAGTTTTACTGCCACTAAACAAACATGTTTTCAGTCACCAAGATTGAGTTGAGAATCAACTTTTTTCTGTTCCTTTCTCATGTTGTGGAAGTCAACAACAAGAAGCGGCTAACATGTTTGTTTGTAAGAACTTAATTTAAGAGTACCAATTAACCCTTAAATGGAAAGGAACATGATCCTCTCCTCTAAATGAGAGAAAATATATATTTTACGGTTAAAATTTTGAGTTTATTATATTTATCAATGCACATGATTCCAAGTGTCCTGCGACTGTGAGGCCCTGATGGTACTCTCTCAAGGTCATTCCAACGCCTCTATGTGCCTATTACGGCTACAGACAGTAATTGTTTTTATTAGAGATATATTAGCTCATTGGCATAGGCATAAGCGTAATTTTACTTTGCGTGCAAGCCAAGTCTTCTACTTGTACTAAAAGTCTATTAGTTTAGGGTTTAGTTTACTATATATACACATGTTAGGATTTATTGTAATATAGGATTTGTACTGCACTATAATATATTATTGTGTTTTACACTTTATGCTTTTGCTTCCCATCCATACTAACATATTCAACATGGTATATCAATGCTAATATTTGAAAGTTCGAAAATGTGTCGAAAACACAAGAGCTATTTAGACCCCTAAATCAAAGTTATGGCTTGGTTGATTTTATACTAACTTAATACTAAGTGCGGAATAGTGTGAACACAAGTGTATAAGCAAGAGAACTACTCTAATCCATATATCAAGTAACACAATAGTAAAAATGAAATGAACAAGAGTAGGAAAGAAAGATGCAAACATAGATAACACTGAGACGTGTTATCTAAGAGGAAACCGAAGAATTCGGCGAAAAACCTCTCCGCTGCCCTCTAAGCGGAAATCGATCCACTAAACAATCAGTTGGGATACATGGATGAACAAGAGACCCTCAAAGCCTAATCTACCCTTTGTACTTAAGCCCTCCAAACTCCTACTCGAACAAGGCTTCTTGGAACCGTGTCTTGTTTAGTTTTCCGAATCCCGCAACAAGCTCCATGTTGCATCTGCCATTCTAGGCTTCTTCCAATGCTTCCCAGCAGCACCAAAACTTCACTTGACACTCTCAAAGGGTGTGGTAAGTGTTTGGGCTATCAACCTCTCAATGTTATGGAAATGGAGAGGTAGGAGATAAGGAAATTCTCAAAACAAATGTGTAGATGATTGTGGGTATAACAATCTTTAACTCTCAAGGTGTTTGGTTAGAGTTTTCTCTCAGAAGCTCTCTACTTTATTTGTGGGTAATGTGGGTATAAATAGTGTAGGCACAGAAAGTATGTATCAGACTGGACAGGCTGGCAGAACAAAATGCCTTGCGGGTGTCTCGCAAGAATGCCTTACCCACGAGATACTCGGTAGACATAGCTGTCTTCATCTGACCTGACTCTTTGCAATCTAGCCTGTGCAGGGCACATGAGTTACTTCGTGGGATGCTAAGTCGCGAGCTACCCGCGAAAACACTTCATTCTTCAATAGCTTGAATCTTCACACACTCTCTCTCTAACACATAACCCTTACAATGAAATCCCACGATAAATACAAGGTATAAACGATTGAATAAAATTACAATCAAATTTGGCACGGAATATAAGCCAACAAAAACACATAATTGTAAATAACAAATTTACAATATTTAACAGTCTTGTTACAGGCATATTATATGTTTAACTTATAGGCTATTTACGGCAGCAATTGATGAGTCAAAAGCTTTTATGAAGACAAGGATTTTTAGATCCAAGCACAACTACGTACGTTAATTCAGATCCAACATAAAGTCAGCAGGTTCATAGCTAGTACTGCCACTGTCACTTACACATCCCACTAATGGGTCCATGAATTATTGGAATTCAGTATGCCTGAATTCTCACCTTACGTACGTACTAGCTAGCAATCAGTACACTACTCGATCGTTGGAATTGTGAAGGCAAAGTCACATGCTGGAAGCCATAGGCAAGGCATGCTATTGCTATGTAAAGCTGAGGGACAATTGACACAACTTTTACAACTTATTCCTGTTTAGCAATCAGAACAATTTTGTATGCAGGATATTTTTGTATGTGTTAATTTCCCCAATCTTAAAGTGTTTGGGATATATATATATATATATATATATATATATATTTATTAAATTTTAAAAAAAATTATCTGATTTTAGATATGTTTTTAAAGATTTTCATTTATGTTATATATTTTGAAAAACTTAAACTAAACATAAAATATGTATAAAATAGATAAAACATACTTTTTTTTTTTTAGAAGAATGACGGTGCATTATCATTAACTGTGGCTGTTAAAATTAGTCTGAAGTACATCAACAATGTCTGGTGGTACATTTTCCATCCAGACTTGTAAAATAGGAAAAAAGTATTGCTTGTCTCGTAAGCGAATGAGCTATGGTTAACAGTGCCTTCGTACATGTGAATAACTTAACTCTAAAAAACAAGGGGCTAAATACCGTATATCCTTGACAATGTGTCCAATGTCGGATAAGGCGTAAACTATGAAAGGAAGCACTGAAACTTAGAAATTGAAAATAGAAGAAGAAGACTCAAAACAGCTAGTTTATGTCTAACGGCTCTTAGACTAAACATTGCCGTTTTGTGTCTTAGTTAAAAATGTTATTGAGTTAAGAAGAAACGATGTCATTCAATTTATTGGAATGGTGTCGTTTTATATCTACATATTATAAGTGTTCAACGGTACCGTTTTGGAGTCATCTCTCCCAAAGGTATTTGATGCGAGGAGTTCTCTCTCTGCGTTGAAGTTATAATGATTCCAACTCTAACTGTCACTCAAGCTAGGCTTTTGTTCCTGAAATTATGGCGTATATTTTGGAATTAGTTCTGAGTTAGTTAAAACCAGTTGTGCTCTTTGGAATGCTCAATTTGTAATGTACTTAATCTATAAATAGAGTAGATGCTATGTATCTTTGGTTATGCTTGATGAAATAGAAATCATTTTTCTCTTATTCCTATTTTCTGTTTTTACTCTCTCTCTCTCTCTCTCTCTCTCTCTTTTCTTCCATCTCTGTTATTTTTCTCATTCGCTATTGTTGACTATCCTTCAAGCTTAAAATCCTTCATGGTATCAGAGCCAATGGCTTCAACACCTAAAACTGATACTACTCAATCCACACACATAGCTCCTGTCCATACAGTCTCTACTCCATCAACCTCCATTCAATCACCACTACTATTACTCTCAAACATGTCAAATCTCATGTCAATCAAGCTTGATTACAATAACTACATTCCATGGAAGCATCAACTGCTCACCATACTTGAAGCTTATTCCTTAGTTGAACATATTGATGACACAGCACCAAAGCCATCACCTTTTGTAATTGATCCATCAAGAAACGCAACTTTGTTTGTTAATCCAGATTTCCAATCTTGGAGAATCAGGGATAAGGCACTCCTTTCCTTGATAAACTCAACTCTTACTCTACAGGTGTTTTTACTTGTTGTTGGTGTAACTAGCTTAAGAGAAGTTTGGAGCACTCTTGAGCAGAGGTTCACTTCTACTTCAAGAGCCAATATCTTGAACCTTAAGCTTGAACTTCAAGGTATCAAGAAAGGGAATGAATTAGTGAACTCTTTTCTTCAAAAGATAAAGATTGCACATGATAAATTCCTAGCTGTGGGAGTGGCTGTAGACAATGAAAAGCTAATTTGTATTGTGCTTAGAGGACTTCCTAAAGAATTTGCACATTTCTGTTCAACCATTTCGAACTAGGAGTGATCCTATATCATATGAACAACTTGGAGGAGGATAGCCACATTTTAGTGGTGGACAGAAACACTACTCATCACCACAGGCACCTCATTTTTCTCCACAAGGATCTCCACACTTCACTCCTTAGAATTTTTCTTCACAAAACTCTCCTCAAGGTTTCAAGCATGAACGTCTAAGTTGTCAGATCTGTGGAAAATCTAGCCATGGTGCATTGGATTGCTACCATAGGGTGAATTTTGCTTATCAAGGCAAAAATCCTCCTACCAAACTTGCTACCATGGCAAGTGCATCTAATGCAGTGATAACTAGCAATCAAGATCCCTGGCTTGCTGATTCTAGAACAATTGATCACCTCACTACAAATCTCAACAGCCTCTCCAATCAATCTCAGTACAAGGGACCCGAGCAAATCATTGTGGGAAATGGTCAGTCTTTGCCTATCAACCATATAGGTAACACTACCTTACACACTAAATACCATAATTTCATTCTTAAAAATGTTCTTCATGTGCCAAGAATTGCAAAGAATTTACTTTCAGTTCATAAATTTTGCCTACATAATGACTGTTCTTACTATTTTGATGCCAATCATATTAAAATCTAGGATATTCCTATGGGGAAACTCCTTTATAAGGGCTTGAGTGAGAATGGGGTTTACCCTATCTACTCCAAGAACTTCATCAGCTCTCTTCCACATATCAACTCTGAGTCTTCTTCTCAACAGAATCCCATTTCTACTGAATTTTCTTTTCCTACTGCTTTTACTGTAAACAAAGCCAATAATTGGTTGTTATGGCACCATAGAATGGGCCATCCAAGCAATAAAGTTCTTGATGTTGCTTTATCTTTTTTGAACATTTCTTGTCCATCACACAGTGATAATGGCCTTACTCATTGTAAGCATTGTTTGAGTGGAAAAATGCATTAGTTTTCATTTCCTGTTTCTACTTTTCATGCTTCAAAACCTCTTGAGTTAGTGCACTCTGATGTTTGGGGTCTAGCACCTATTACATATGTTAATGATTTTCAATATTACCTCCTTTTTGTTGATGAGTACTCTAAATTCAGTTGGATTTATTTGCTTAAACATAAATCTGATGTCCTTGATATTTTCAAATTCTTTAAAGCCACTGTTGAGACTCAACTTGACTCTAAAATCAAGGTCCTAAGGACTGACAGTGGTGGGGACTGCACCTCTAATGCTTTCAAACACATTTGTTCCGCACAAGGCCTTATTCATCAATTTTCTTGTCCTCACACACCCCAACAAAATGGGGTGGCTGAGAGGAAGCACAAACATATTGTTGAATGTGCCCTTATCATGCTTTCCCATTCTCAATTGCCACCTTCCTACTGGTCCTATGCTGTCTTTACAGCTGTTCATGTCATCAATAGGCTTCCTACTCCACTCCTTAAGAATCTAACCCCTTGGGAACTACTATTCAAATCCAAACCAGATATCACACAACTCAGATCTTTTGGTTGTGTTTATTTTCCATTACTAAAGCCTTACAATTCACACAAGTTACAACCACACACCACACCTTGCATCTTCCTTGGTTACCTAGCACATACAAAGGGCTATATATGTTAAAACCCTCACACATCTCGGATTTACATCTCTAGGCATGTTCATTTCAATGAACTTGAGTTTTTTAACCCTCAGTCTTTAACCACTAGTCCTCCATCTGCTTCATCTGTTCAATCCTCCACATAATGTCCTGTCATTGTCCCTTTTGTCACTCAGCCCCATAATTCTGGTTCTACACTATCATAGCCTGGCCCTACCAACTCTATTCCTACTTTTACACTTGATTCCTCTTCCCAATCTTCTCTTCCTAATGCTCCTGATCTGTCCCAATCAAGTCCTATCTCTACCTCATTTGCCTCACAACCTCACCCTATACCTCCTTCCATTCATGTTACTGATTCATAAGTTCATGCTACCATTCCCACAGCTGTTTCATAGGTCCCTACTACTGTTAATGCTCACTCTATGATCACAAGGTCCAAGGCTGGCATCTATAAGCCTAGAGCACTTCTTGCTACATCTATTGCCCCACATGTTGTTACTAAGGGTTCTCAGCCTAGCTCAAGGCAGAATTCTAAGTCCACCAAGTCAAGTTCATCTCCCAAACCTGATTACACTACTACAGAACCTCCTACCTATAAAATTGCAGCTCAACATCCCTAATGGTGCTCTGCCATGGATGATGAGTTTAAGGCTTTTCAAAGGTAGGGTACTTGGATTTTGGTGCCACCCTCTCCTTCACAGAATTTAGTTGGCTGCAAATGGGTCTATAAGCTCAAACACAACAATGATGGTTCTATAAGCAGATATAAGGCTAGATTGGTGGCCAAGGGGTTTCATCAACAATTTGGGGTTGACTTTGAGGAGACTTTTAGCCCAGTTATCAAACCTCTCACTGTGAGAATCATTCTCTCACTTGCTGTCTAGTTCAATTGGCCTCTAAGACAACTTGATGTAAGTAATGCATTCTTACATGGTTTTCTGAGAGAAGATGTGCACATGGTTCAGCCCCTTGGCTATGTTGACTTAGCTCACCCTAATTATATTTATAAGCTTCTCAAATCTTTCTATGGGCTCAAATAAGCTCCTAGAGCCTGGTTTGAGAGGTTTTCAACCCAATTACTTCATATGGGGTTTTAGGCTTCTCTCTTAGACTCCTCTTTATTCATTCTCAGACATGGTAACTTGGTGGCTTTCTTGCTCATCTATGTTGATGATGTAGTCCTTACTGGCAACAGTCCTCAGTTTCTACACTCTCTAATTACTTAACTTAGTGCAGTCTTTGAGCTTAAGGATTTCGTCCCTCTAAACTACTTTCTAGGGCTTCAAATTACTAGAACTGAAAAAGGCCTACTTGTGACTTAGACTAAGTATGCTCAGGACTTGCTTCTCAAAGTCAATATGCATACTTCAAAACCATCTCGTACCCCATGTGCTCCTAATACTAGATTGTCTCCCACGGATGGTGCCTTACTATCTAACCCTCATGAATTTAGGAGTTTGGTTGGCTCTTTGCACTATTTGACATTCATTGCACTATCTAACCCTCATGAATTCATAGTGTTTTTCTTCAACTTGGCCCTCTCTCTTTATCTGCCTTCTCTGACTTAGATTGGGCTGGGGATCCCTATGACAGACATTCCATTACTGGTTACATTGTCTATCTGGGCTACAATCCTATAACTTGGTGTGCAAAGAAACAGGACACCGTCTCTAGATCTTCCACTGAGTTTAAGTATCGCGCATTAGCCACCACTGCTGTTAAGCTCTATTGGCTTTGTCAGGTGTTGCAAGATCTTGGGGTTTTTCTTCCCGTCCCTCCTAAGCTTTGGTGTGACAATGTGTCTGCTCTTTCCATTGCCTCCAATCCAATCTTCCATGCCTGCACCAAACATATCGAAGTTGACTACCATTTTTTTAGAGAAAAGGTCTTGAAAAAGGACCTTCAAGTCAAGTATATTGCCACGGGTGATCAAGTGGCTGATGTTTTTACTAAGAGGCTCCCTACTTCCAAATTTGCCTTTCTTTGATCCAAAATCATGGTGTTCGTTGACCCCATGGTTTTGAGGGGGGATGAGAAAGGAAGCACTGAAACTCAGAAATTGAAAATAGAAGAAGAAGACTCATAACGGCTAGTTTATGTCTAACGGCTCTTAGACTAAACGTTGCTGTTTTGTGTCTTAGTTAAAAATGTTACTGAGTTAAGAAGAAACGATGCCGTTCAACTTATTGGAACAGTGTTGTTTTATATCTACCTGTTATAAGTGTTCAACGGTATTGTGTTAGAGTCATCTCTCCCAAAGGTATCTGATGCGAGGTGTTCTCTCTTTGTGTTGAAGTTATATAGTTATGATTCCAACTCTAATTGTCACTTAAGCCAGGCTTTCATTCTTGAAATTACGGCGTATATTTTGGAATTAGTTTTGAGTTAGTTAAGAGCAGTTGTGCTCTCTGGAATGCTTAATCTGTAATGTACTTAATCTATAAATAGAGTAGATGCTATGTATCTTTGGTTAAGCTTGATGAAATAGAAATCATTTTTCTCTTATTTCTCTTTTTTGTTTTAACTCTCTCTCTCTTTTCTTCCATCTCTGTTATTTTGCTCATTCACCATTGTTAACCATCCTTCAAGCTTAAAATCCTTCATAAACGATCCTAAATTTATTCTTCTAGGTGCCACAAATTTTTTCTTGAATTTCAAATGATCCTAAATTTGAGTTAGTCTTGCTTCATTTGTCCATGTCTCGGCTAAGAACACGATGAAGGGATCTTTTGCCCACACTATCTTTGCGAGCTGGTCTTTTGGTAAATCAGAATGGCCCCTGTGAGTTTTGAGCTTCTTTTGGTGCCCACTTCGTCCTCCATGATAATGTCTGTCCCAGTATTGTTTCTAGATATCCGTTTCCATGTAGCTTCAGTCATTGTATGGAGGTTTGATGTATCAGATAGGACTGAGAGTGGTTTGTGTGTGGGTTGGTGTAGGGGCTGTGCACATGCCTGTGTTCTGCCTAGTTCAAAAATCTCATTAATTGTCAAAGATTCAAAATTAATTTCCTTACCAGTGCATGAGATATTTTTTGTGGATAATTTTGGAGCTAAGTCAAATTTGTTGATGTCTCGGTCTAACTGAGAGTGGTTTGTGTATTTGCTCCTCAAACAGCTCAGCAAATACACTTCTCTCTATATCCGAATGATGAGAAGTAAAATTCATTTGAATCCCTTGATCCATGGGAATTGGACTTGAATCCATCGGATTTTTCTCCTAAAAATTTGGAGAGCAATTAAATTCCTTCGTGGCACCCAAATTTTCCTTACTCGACCTAATGATCTCAGGCGATGGCCCACCTTTCCGAACCACCACAGGTGGTTGTTTGCCTGGTGTTAAAGTTGATGCAATTTTACTAGTGGGATTTCTGCTATAGATCCAGGCAGTGAGACTATATTTCATCATGATGAAATGGAAGGAGGTGCTCGAATCCAGGCTTCAAATTGCTGAGATTCAAGTGGGAGTAGGGATGGACCTAGGATTTCAAGCTGGGGGGGGGGGGGGGGGTCAGAGATAAGCGGAAAAAAAATTCAAATACGCATCCATATAGTATTAATAAACTATCAATCATGACAAATACCCAAAAATTATTGCTTTTTAATATATTACGATACAATCATCTATCAACAAAAATAAAAGACACGAAACACTATTGTTTCTTAATACAATCATCTATGAAAAGGGAACTCGACTGTCTTTCAAATCTTCAAAATCATCTATGATCGAATCCAAACTAAATGTCAAAGCTATATCATTTTCAATGTATAACATCAAAGAGTCCGTAAAAAAATCATTTTCCATTTTGTTTCGAAGGTTAGTTTTGACAACTTTCGGAGCATGCTCGCTTTATAATATGCACGATGCATTTAATTATAAATTTAGTATTTCTCATTTCTTTTCAATTTATAAATTTATCTAATTTAACATATGAGTTAACAATAGGCACAAGTGAACCACTAACCCAATCCCACTACCGGCACTATAAATTTATTTTGCATTACTAACCAAAACTTTTCTTAACTTTAAACCTTTTTTTTTTTTTTGGTCACTTGTCCCTATTATGCCCAACTATCAGTCAACAAAGAACAAACAAATAGTCAAATAAATATTCTCTAATCTGAGTAATCTCTACAAACTCTACTCTCTCTCTCTCTCTCTCTCTCTCTCTCTCTCTCTCTCTCTCTTATCTATATAATACAACAGAGAGAGTCACAAACACAGAGTGACAGAGAGTCACAAAGCCAAAAAGCCAAAAAAAAAAAAAAAAAACACCATAGGCTGCAGCACAGATTTAATTTACAATCACCAACATCAGTTCATCACTCATTAGTAAAAACACAGACACTCCACAAGCACAGATTGTTAGATTTTGAGATTCATAAATATTTTATTAGGTTTTGAAGGAAATGATAGATTAAATACCTGTGAACTGTGAAGGTTAGAGCAACGAAGCTGGGCTGGGCAGATCGAGCAACTGGCGGTGGCAGCAAGATAGGTCTCTCATGGGCGGCGGCGATAGCTGAGACTCTTGTGTGATGACTGATGATGGCGGCGTCGGTGTGGGTACTGGGTAGACTCTTGCGTCGGCGTTGGCATCGTCTTGCCTCTTTGTCGTTGTCGACGTGATGATGGCAGTGTCTAACTATCTAAGTACTCTCTATCTCTCTGCCTCGCCTCTCTATCTCTTTATGACTCTGTCTCGCCTCACTTTCCTAAGTTTTCTTTCTTTTTTTTTTCTCTGTCTTTCACTGTCTTCATTAGGTTTTGCTGTTTTGGACTGCTGAGTTTTTTTTTTTTTTTTACATGGGTCATGGGCTCTTCACTCTTGCCTCCTAGGCTGGCTGGCTGGGCTAGGAATTCATGAGGGGGGCTCGAGCTAAAAACTAAAGGGGGCCCAAGCCTATATATATATATATATATATATTTTTTTTTTTTTTTCTTTCTTTGGAAAATTTAACTTGCTAATTTTTTATTTATTTTATTTTATTTATTTAGTTTGTAGGCCCAGGGAGGGCTCGGGTCCCCTTAGGGCCCCACTTGGGTTCGTCCCTGAGTGGGAGTGTTCCTCTGCTTTCAATCTAGAGATCGCAATCTGTCATCGTGTGTGAGGCTACCACACCAATAGCACAGGTTGGAGAGCCTCTCATATTTGAAAGACACCCACAGTTCATTTCCATTCTCCAAAGATATTACTCTCTCTCGACACAGTGGCTGAGAGATATCACTAGTAACTCAAACCCTAATAAAGCCATCCCCCTCAATTTCTGTTTCCTCATTTGGTCTATGTACTGTCCCAACTGCACCACAGATTTTTTCAGCCACCGTTCTCATTATGAAATGGATTGGTATGTCATGTACCTAGACCCAAAAAGTAACCAGGTTAAATTTCATATCAAATAAATCAATATCCTTATCGTAGCGTTGTAACATTATGAGGTGTTTATCGAAGCTCTATGGTTCAGCTGCAAGGATTTTATCCAACTCTTCTTTGCTATCGAAAGTGAATAGGAAGACATGATCACCTTTCTCTTTAACCTTAAAAACCATTCTTTGGTCTCCAAAGCGGTGTGAAAGTTTTGGCAATAACGTCGATGCTTAGTGCCTGCTTCGTCAATAACTTTGCAGCAAGAACAAAATCAGTAACTGCCTCTTCTTCTGTAATTCGAAGGTTAGAACCTTCAATGTCCGAGATAGTGAGGCAGCTCCAAGTTTTGGTTAAGTCCTCCATAGAAAGCTACTGAAAAAGAAAAAGAAAAAACTGTTTCCCAAATCCCAAAAGAATAAGGAAAAACCAGAAAACCTTGAAGGTAAACTTGTTACCTCAAGGTACTAAAGCACCTTCAGAGAAGGGATGACTATTCTTCGACCTAGGAGAAGATGGAGGAAAACCACCTTTCAGATATAGAATTATTAATTAATTATCATATCATATCATATCTTCATTTCACTCTACTTCAAGGTTAAGATTTTATATTATTTTTTTTTCATGTCTTTAAAAATTTAAGGAGAAATTACACTTTGCACTCTAAATTTTTTGAACGCACGTTTGTACCCTAAACTATCACAATTGTTACACTTTGTACCCCGACGTTAAGTTTGCTGTTAACTTGGATGGAAAAGTATGACATCACGTGAAAAGACCCAATTGCCCTTCTATTCAGTCTCTTAAAAACAAATGAGAAATTGCGCTTTACCATTTTAAACTATACTCTCGATTACACTTTGCACAATAAAATTTTGGATTTCCATCAAAGTTAATGAAAAATTTAACATCAAGGTGCAAAGTGTAACAAGGGTAATAGTTTATGGTGCAAAATATACATTCGAAAAGTTTATGGGGCAAAGTGTAATCTGAAGTATAGTTTAAGGTCGTAAAGTATAATTTCTCCAAATTCTTTAAATGATATGATAATATGCATACTCTTAAATATGTAATATTTGTGGGTTCCAATTAGTTTAACTGGTAAAGTCTCTGATGGTTGAATAAGAGATTTGTGGTATAATCCCCACCTACACCAAACCGATTGGTATCTTGGTTTAATAATAAAGAGTTGTCATTCGGAGCAGGCTTTATAGATTGAAACTCTCTAAAAAAGAAAGAAAGTAAATATGTAATATTTAATATGAATCATGAAATGATTCAATTTTAAATGGAGAGGTGCATATTTGATTTAGTTGAAGGGACAAAAGAAGGAGGCTAAGATTAAATATAATGCTTGGGAGTGTAAATTCAACAGACCGCTCGGTAGATTACTTCTTCTAGAAATCCTGCAAGTTTACTATGAAAGTACACCAGCAAGTTTAATTAGTATACATATGTCCTTTTCTAAGAAATTATGGACTCAACTTTAAGCATGTAGTAATTATTTTGATTATGTTGATTGACTTTATTAACAAGAAAGAGAAAATTTCATGAGCAAATTTCAACCATTAATTAATGAAATGGAGAAAACATAGAATAACAGATAATGATGATATAAAGTAAAATGCGTTTAGTGTAGAAGTTCAACCAGGTTTGAAACACTTTGAAAAAAACAAATGTCTAGTGGTGTAAAGTGGAAATATCAATTATATAGGAGTACTAGTAACCTCAACTCAATACAGCATGCGATCGAGTTGGAAGTAGACAATTAATATCCCATCAATTAATCTTTGGCATAAATATGTTATTTCAAAATAGATTTCAGAGTGCAAAGAGAAAAGGGGTTTAATAATAATAATAATAATAATAATAATAATAATAAGCCAATCACAGTGGTGCACTGGTGCCTGATGTTTGCCTTAATTCCAAGATCTTAACGAAAAAAGTCTTTCACAACAGAAGAACCCCATTTGTAGTTGAATGTTGAAGAGTAATGAGTGATAAAACCAATGAAGCAGCTCAGCTTGGAAAGTGGGTAATAAAATAAGTGTCATAAGGATTCTCTGAACAAGCATTTAGATTCTGTTTTTGACATAAATTTTAGTTAACTCTTTGAAGGCAGGAGAACAGAATTTTATCAATGTGATAATGGGTATCCTATAGCCAAAGATCAAAAATTGATTGACATTTCTCAATCCCAGGGTTAGGGCTGTAAATGAGCTGAGCTTTGTCGAGTAATGAATGTTCAAGCTTGATTTGTTAGGAAAAATCAAAAGCTCGAGCTTGGCTTGGGCTTGTGACAAGCCTAAAAAAAGTGTTTGAGTTTAAGCTCATGGGAAAGCCAAAAAGTTTGAGCTTAGCTTGGCTTGGCTTGGCTTGATTAATTAGTCAAGCCAAACTCAAGTTTAATATCAAGCTCAAACTCGAGCTCAGGTCAAGCTTTTGAGGTTGAGATCTAAAAAAAATTACATTATTAAATGCTTAAATCTCTAAAATTAAGAAAAAAGAAAAAGAAAATAGTATACTCACTTTATCATGCATCTAGTCTTACTTATGATTAACCATTATTCAAATTAATAATTTACATAATTAAATTCATTCATTCATCATTCCTTGTTTACAGCTTCAGCAATTGTTCAAAATTCAATTTTTACATTCACATTAGATGGTGAAGGACTAGAAAAATACTTGTTTGTAACTATTATGAATGAGGAAATACTAACATGTTTCATAACTTTACTTTAAATGATTGATAGGGAAGGATCATATGTGGCTTACTTAATTATTTATTTATTTTTAAATGTAATTATAGTCTAAATTGGTTCTTGATCAGTTTAAAGGGAAGGAAAAAATTAAGGTAATATAGGTAGTGGTCTCATGTTGGCCATGTCATTATTAAGATATTTGTAATGAGTATGTTTAGCTAACACATATAAACTTATAAATGAGTCTATGATGAATTGTTATGTATCAAGCCTAATACTCACGAGCTTGTTTGTGAACAAATTTTTTTGCTTGGACTCGGCTTGTTTATTAAACAAGTTTAAAACTAAGGCTCAACCTTGGCTTATTTATAAACAAATAAACATGAACAAGTTTTTTATTGAGTCGAGTCCGAGTTGTTCATGATCGGCTTGGTTCATTTACGGCCCTACATAGGGGATATTTTCAAATGCCTCATGAGTCATGTCATGTCATAGAACAATTAATATGAGTCAAATAATTGCAATTCATAACCTTGATGGTAATGCTCACTGCCTGATCACAAAGGACAATATTGTACGCATGAAGATGCCATGTTAGATTTAGACAATCATTAAGGTCACATTATCTTCTTTGAATATGGTTTAATTTGCATCAATTTTGAAGGAATTCTTCAGAATAATTTAAGGTAGTATTAAGTGAACAATTCTTTTCTTCGAAAGGAAAGCCTCTTCCAACATACCAGCTTAATTGGTAAATCTATAGTGGAGGTTATAGTTGGATCCTTCAGGTTCAAGTGCAACAATTGACACACTGATTTGACATTTGAGAGCCTAAGAGTATACAAAAATTCAATCTTCCTATGATTAGAAACACCACGAGTCCACACATACTAGAAGAATTGGAGCAGCTAATCACTTTTAAGATGGCAGCTTTTGCAAGTGCTTGGCATTGAAAAACATGGTGGGATTTGACTTTTTACTCAATCTATTTACCTAAACGCGATTGTTAAATACACTTTTGCTGGAGAAATCTAATTACATGAAGCAGCTTTGTAACAAAAGAACCAAATTATGGAAGGCCGAATCATGCAATGGCAGTGGAAAGTTGGAACTTGGAAGTCATTCTTCCAATTATGGGTTTAGAAATTTAAAAGGAAAAAAGAAAAGAAGAAAAAAAGAAAAGGTAAATGATAGGTGCAATTTCAATGGATGATTCATGAAAAATCTAAAAACACATGAGAAGATAAAATATATAGCTCTGTCTCCACTATCTTTTTAATTATAATAATAATAATAATAATAATAATAATAACTAGTCGCTAACCCGTGCGATGCACGGGCTAGTTTTAAATAAAATATTTGGACCAACTGGATACACTGGTCTTTTTTATACATAAACAAATAGTTTATCATCTCTCAAAGCCGCAACTGTTTTAGGCTGAAGCATCTCCCAACAGTTTTTTATTTGCACATATTGGGAAAATGTCCCAATACCATATCTTTTTGCTATGTTTTTTTTTTATATTTGTCAATTTCATTTATTTCATGTCTTTCACTAAATATTCAATGTATTCATTATATTTTAAAAACGTTGAAGTAAAGTTGTATCCTCAAATAACTAAATATAAGAGTTTAATTCCTCTTTGTTTCAATTTAAAACCAAATTGTGCATAAAAGCAAAAAAAAATTCCTAAAAACCATTAAAAATTGTTCAAAACGTCTTTATTACCAAAATCACAAATCCATTAAAACCAAATTGTGCATAGAAAATCTTAGAGATTGAAAGACAAGTTTAAAGTGTTTTTTGTATCTTCTTCCTTTGTTGCTTTGTGGTAGTCCCTGAATATGCCCTTTTGTTTTCCTTGAGTACAGGTGTTGGTGTAAGTTGTACATTGCTTTGAACATCAAGTTTTTGAATTTTTGTACAATCACCATCTTCTTCAATTGATAAGTTGTTGCTACATTCATTTGAAGTATCACTGATGTAAACCTGGCAATAGAATAGATTGAGGAATGTATTAGAACATATACATCTTAAATATTATATTTGTAATTTTCCTAAATTAAAGAATACTTACTTCTGTCATTTTATCAAGCTGAATTGCTTTGTCAGTTTCTTGAAAATAGTCAAAAAGTTTCTTGACGGTGTAGAATTCCCATCCATAGTTGAGATTATAGTCATTTAGTTGTATTTGGAAAACAAATTGTTTTCCTTTCAGATTTTCTATTTGCATAGAAAGGATGACTTCATCGGGCTCCTAATAAAAGTAAAATTTTTCAAATTGTACAGTCAAGTAAAGTTTAGTAAATATTAAATACTAATTTTATCTTCCACATTCTCACCTCTAAAGATTTGTTCAAAAGGTCCTTGGCTGATATGTTGAGTAATTTTTCTGCTTCTGAATCAAATAAAATGAATGTGGCCATTCCTGAGCTATCTTCAACCTTGAATTGAATTCTATACCTGATAAAAGAAATGACATATATAATGTTAACATCATATTATTTGTTGTGTATTTTAATATAAAAAGTAAACATTTTTATTTTCTGTACCTTGGGACTGGGAAGCATGCCTTTTTGTTGCAATTGTTGCACCATAAAAATTTATCTCTTGATTTTACCTTTTTACGACATACTTCGCAAGAGATAAAGTACCAACCAGAATTATCTATGTCAATGTTTATAATCTTTCCTTGACAGGTAAAGATAGTTTCCTGGAAATTGAATTTAATATCAATGAATTCACAATTTTATAGTTAGATTTTGTAAAAGCAAGTCTATAGTACATAAAGCAATGTTAAGGACACAATGTTATTGTTGAAGGTATTTTTTTTTTCTTACCTCATTATCAGAGTCCCACATAATATTTTTTATTTCACTTATGGTTCTTCGGTTGATGTTCATCTCTTCTTGAATTGTCACTTGTGGTTTGAATTGCTTTGGCATTTGTACTATTGGTTGGTTATTTTCCACCAGCCTATTATATTACATAAAGATATTAGACGTAGTATTGTAGAGACTGTAAATATAATAAAAATGTGAATCCAAAATAAAGCACTTACTGATCTTTGAATTCAGCAGTCTCAGGTATGTCCAAATCAATATAAACTCTTGTTCCACTTGTTGATGATAAATTATAGTCTCCTGCAATGCACGAAATTCATTAGAAAAAAAAGCACATTGAAGTTTCAATGGAATCATTACTGTAACAAAGAGAGGTCTAGATCAGAGGACATAGTATCTTGTAGACATGTACAATACAAAGGTAAATAATCCAACTTTGCTGTGGTATAGATTAGAAGGCATAGTATCTGTGCATGGTAGAGATTCCCATGATAATCTAATGTGATGCTTTCCATATTGTTTTATGTTGTTAAGACCTAAGATCTTTACAGCTTTAAAACCCCTTTTTGCATTTTTCTGGTTGGGAAATTGTGTACTGGTGACTGTAGATATGTCCCCACATAATGAATCATCAATCACTGCAAATGATGCTATAGTTAAAGACATGGAGGTAATCTTTTAATTTTTGCCTATTCCTAAATTATCTTTATAGAAAAAATTAAATTGAGTGAGGCATCCATGCTAACCCATACAAAGTTTGATGTCCATCATCTCTTCCTCAATAGGATTATGCTGTAGGCCCCATACCAGCTCCCACTTCAAAATTTTCAAATTCACAAATAATAATAAAAATTTCCAACCAAATATAAAATTATAAAATTTACAGGGCATTCAATAATCAAATATAAAATATCAAACTAAATCTAAGTTTCCATCTAGTTATACAACTTCTTAATTGGATGCTTACATAATAATTTAGCCAAAATACTTTGTATTTCAAACAATTGGATGATTTCATATGTAGTTCAGAAGATGGTTATAAAGAGAAATAGAAAATAGAAATGAACTTGCCTTTAAAAGTCTTGACAGTCAAACATGTAGCTATTATGATAAAAGGGCCTGGATTTTCAGTAAAGAAGCTCTCCTCAACTTCATTTGCAACTAATCCCCAAAGTGTAAGCTTTATTTCATTTCCTCTGTTCAAATTTTCCAATGTTACAGTGTAAGTTCATATAATATAAGTGCATGTATTGGCTTATCAAAAATTAAAAAATAAAAAGTGCATGTATTGAAAATAATTTCTTTTTTTAAAAAGAAGACATACTCTATAGTCATGACATTTATGTTTCTCATCGACACATTTGATCCTTTGATGCAAGGTTGCTCAATTGGTCCAACGCCAATCACATTTGCAATGATATCTAAGCATTCCAAAGATATGGATGTAATTATTTTCATATATAACAATAATATAATGCATAATTATTAAAAATTTAATATAACGCATAATATATATAGAGATATCTGATAGCTGGACATGTTTATTAACGCGTTCATGTATTTTATTGTAGTCAACGAATTCGAACTTATGACGCGGTATATCAACATCAGTGTCCTTTATTTCCTTAATGCTAGTTTTCAATGTCAACATGATCTTGATGTCATTGTCTACTGGTCTATACAATGCATTGCCATCAACCACTTGAAAATAAGAGAGTTCATACAATTTTCCTTCTTGCAGAACAGGCTTGAACTTTTTAGCAATATTATTTCGAATGATTGCATGTATTGAATTATTCTGCAAGTAAAGTGCATCAGTTTTATATGGATAGAGTTCATGGTATATATAATGATCGAACAATATTAAAAGCTATAGAAGAAAAACAAACCTGCTCATCGATTAAAATCATATCTAAACTAATAATATCATTATTTTTTGAGTTGATTGCATTCCACATCCTTGATATTCTGATCTTGACTTTCCAATTTTCTTTGTGCTTGTCTATACAAAGCTGATTAAGGAGAGAATATTGCATCATCTTGGATCCCTACCTGTATAGATTAATAAATTTGAAAGTTTATAAAAATTCTATCTTTCATTTAGATACTTCATAGGATAAAACAAAACAAAGCAGTATAACAAAGACACCAAAAAGTAATTAGCTTGTTAAAGATGGAAAATAGTATTTAGCTTGTATTCAATTATCTTATAGACATGAAATTTAACAAAACAGTAAGCATATACGAAGTGGCTAAATCAATTTGGAGGAGATAAACAGAAAAATATAAAATATATAAAATTATGTTACCTTTATTAGTTGGTTTCTTGAGTCAAAGATTGGTAAAAACTTCTTTATACACAATATTTTTTGTTTCAGACTTTTTTTCAGTCTCATCGTTGATGATGAGGAATTTTAGTCCATTTCTGCTTGTAACTCTAGACACTACAACGTACAATTGCCCATGACTAAAAACAGGTTTTGGCAAATACACTCCAACATGTTTCAATGATTGTCCCTGGCTTTTATTTATAGTCATTGCAAAGCACACTGAAATTGGAAATTGTCATCTCTTTAAAACAAATGGCCATTTTGAATCACTTGGAGATAATGTTATTCTTGGAATGAACACACGTTTGCCTATATTAGTGCCATTTATGATTTCTGCTTCTATCACCCATGTAGCCAATCTTGTTATAATGAGTCTTGTTCCATTACAAAGACCTTCATTTTGATTCAGGTTTCTAAGCAACATTACAGGCAAACCTATTTTTAATGTCAGTTTATGGTTTGGCAATCCTGGAAATCTCAATGTGTTCAAAAATTCAACAGTATACAGGAGATCTTGGTCAGGAACATTTGAAGAAGCCTTGCATATAGAATCTAAACTTAGATATTCATGAACTTCTCCATTTAAGGATGACACAATGTAGTCATTAAGTTCTTCTACAACTTCATTTGTAGGGGCGAGAATTGCCCTATCCTGTAGGTAACTTGGATTTGTGTATTTATTTTCCAAAACTGGATACGTGTTGTCAATAATATCTTGCATTGGATTCTCTGAAGGTTGGATAATCAAATCGCTTGGAATTGAAATGTTGTAATCCCCATCTCCTTCTCCCAATTCACCATTACCTATTTTAAGAATCCACTCACTAAAGTCCTTTATAGATGATGTTTCTATTCCACTCATATTGTTCTGTAGAAGCCTCATATTTGTTTGGAGTTTAAAGACATGACAATCATTCTATAGATATGACTTGCTAATTGAGGATTGGACTATATCTTCTTGTCTTCCCTTTCTCACAACTGGAAGTATTTGTCGAAAATCACCCCCTAGAACTACAACTTTACCGCCAAAAGGTTTTTCAACATTTTGAGGATCTTCAATTTGTAGAATATCTTGTAACGTGTGGTCAACAGCTTCAAAAAAATTCCTATGCGTCATCGGTGCTTCATCCCAAAGTATAATACTTGTTTTTGAGAGAAGTTCCGCTGCTTGTGTTCTTTGCTTTATGTCACAAGTAGACTCATCATTTACATTAATTGGGATATGAAATCTTGAGTGAGCAGTCCTTCCACCAGGAAGCAATAAAGCAGCAATTCCTGAAGATGCAACAACAAAAGCAATTTTGCCTTTTGATCTTATACCAGACAGGATGGTTCTATAAAGATATGTTTTACCCGTTCCACCATGTCCATAGACAAAAAACATTCCCCCTCTTTCAGTCGCAACAGCTTCCATTATAGAATTGTAGATTATTCTCTGTTCATTGTTTAGGCCAGAAATTAGGATCTCATGTTCTCTTTTCAAACTTGATACATCATACGACATTTCTTCTTGAATAAGTCTATTCCCATTTTGAATAAGATCCATATCTGGCTGGGGCATTTGTGGATAATCTCTAAGTGATCTTCCATATTGTTGGAGGATTTGTTCAATTTCATACAATCCATAATTTCTCAATTGGTCATTTGATAAGATTAGTTCTTGGAATTGGAGGATACGCCTTTGCCTATTTAGTATATCTTCTGTAATTAGTTTCCAGTTGGATTCCCAAAACTTAATGGATCAGCTACTTCACAGAACAATAGCATTGTAACAAATAGTTGACGCAATTGTTGCCCACTGGCCCAACTCGAAGCTTCAATTAGGGAATCATGCCATTCTTTGTCATCATCAAGAAGTCCAAGTGCATAACAGGCTTCCTTATAAGTTGGATAAGTAACATTGTTTATAGTCCTTAATTCTTCAAAGTTTCTTAGACCTTTGACAATGTTAAGCAACATTCTCAAATAAAACCTTTCACCACTTGAAGGATGTGCGTAATAAACTCTTCCAATACAATATTTAGATTTCCTTCTCTGCCATTACTTGTCATTACTATGCCATACCCATTTTGTAGGAAATTCAGCATAAGTCAACTCTCGAGCATCTTCAAAAGCCTCATTTGTTTTCATCCATTCTGTAAACTTTGTTTCTTCAATACCAGGTATATTTAAAACATTATCCAAGGTTGTATTTTCCGGATAAATGATGGGATGTTCGTCTTCCAAATGAAAATTTAATCTTTCAACAGGTGGATATCGAAACTGAATTGGAAATTCAAATATTCTCCAACATGCTTCAGAAGCTGAAATATATCTACAATCCAAGTATGCTTTTGTCTCATCAACAACAATGTTGGTCTCTTGTCCATCACTCCCAATATTTGGCAAATTCTCTTCTACAACAACTGTTGCTCTATCTGATCCCTTGTTTATATATTTAAACAAATATTTGATCGATCGAGATCTGTTACACCATTCTACATTCAAATGGGATTGATACTTCACCAAAAGATCTACATTATAAGGTACAACATATCGGTTATCCAAAAGAATTCCGTTCTTCTCTATTGTTTTTCCATCATTTCTCCTTCTATATACTGGAAAACCTTCTTCATCAATTATTGTTTCTTCATAAAATCTTTTTGGAAAATGTTTTGTACATTTACCATTTATCATGCACGGTGATTTCGGTTTTGCAGATCCACATGGCCCATGCATCATAAATTGTTTTACAGCTTCATTAGCAACAGGATCCTCATCTGGATCTGGTATCTCAGCCATAATGATACCATCAATGTCTGTTGGACTTGGACATTTATCCTTTGGATCCAAGAATAGAAGAATATGTGCATGTGGGAGTCCTCTTTTTTGGAATTCAATTGTATACACAATTGCAATAACTCTTCCAAAATGAGATTTATGCCTCAAATCATGTAATAGTTCATCCAATTTTATCTTAAAAACCCTTGATACAATATCTAGCCGATCCTCATATTTCAGGCCTTCTATAAATTCTAAGGAATGATTGATTTTTGGCCATTTTGGATTGCAAGTAAATGTAATAAATAAATCTGGGTAACCTGCCCATCTACATATCGCCATTGCATCTTGGTAATTTTGAACCATGTACCTTGGACTTCCAGTAAATGAGGATGGTAGGACTATTCGTTTGCCTACAGTAAGGGGATCTGTATCACCACGAAGAACGGCATCTTTCAAACCATAGTACAGCTTTGACCTCAATTTTTTTTGATTGAATCTAACCCATTGTAGTCTTTCTTCTTCGATAGAAGTGTATGCATCCACTATAAATTGTTGAAAAAGCCTTCTACCAAGCAACAGTGTCTTGCCCTCATGAAAGCGTTGTTGAAGCCTATAAGCATAGTATTCCCTCATTGTTATTGATTCCCTTTTTCTAGAATTGCTCCCATTCAAATTACTATAAGGTATACCAAGCATATACCCATCCTCACCATACGGAAAAAGTAATGGATATTGCAATGCCATAAAGCTTGGATGAGTCCCATTTATGCGTTGCAATCCTAAACTTCGATTCTCAACAATAATATCTTTATCAGAAATTTCAATATTAAAATCTCCAACAATAAGAGCAGCTATCTTAGACGTTACAGGTAAGTCATATTGCCTTTCACCAGAATTGCGACTTCGTATTAAACGAATTTTGACATTATGTATATCTAATTCATCAAATCTGTCCCTGACCATTCTAAAACATTTAACTAATTGGTTGCACTGGTCTAACATTTCCATCAACCCGATAACAATATCTGGATCCACATAATTTCTATCATCTTCATGTATAACTGCATCAATTCTATTTTTAACTTCATTATTAGTTTCATAAATATAAAGCTATGCATACTTAGGTTTTTGGCCATGGACAAGAAGAAGTGATCCAATTCTATGATGAGTTTGACCGTTTACACGAAACACATATGGACCAGAGCCATTATTCATTGATCTATCAACATTACCCCCTAAAGAAGTGAAAGCAAAGAGAGAGTTGTAGATTCTTATCCCTAGTTGAAAGTTTGTTGATCTCTGATCACTGTTAATATTGAGTAAGCTTCCAAGAAAGGGTGGAGGTTCTTTCAATAGAGGGAGTTGAACTCTTCCTTCAGAACAGCACAAACTAAACTTCGGTTTTGCAGGCGTTTTTGACTTTACAGTTCTCTCTTCATACCAAAGTTGAGCTCCACAATGTTCACATACTATTGTTGGAGGTCCTAAATCCAATGGTTCTGTAAATTTTCCTATGACAACAAAAACAAAAATTCACTTTTTCTTCCTAATTTTAGATCTTTTTTGGGAGAACTAAAAAATGTAGCACTTACGTTGTTTTCTGCTTTCATCATTAATGCTATATTGTCTACGTCGAATACTCCTTTGAAATGGCTCGTCATCTCTTGTTCTTGTTTGGCCTAGGTTACATACTAATTATTAGGTTACATACTAATTATGAGTTTTGTAAAGAAAAATATTTTTTAAATATCTCAATATCGTACCCCTTCTATTTCTCTTTTCAGATAAAATTAATCTTCGTCTCAATCTTGCATATTTAGCAGACTCCATGCTTGGGGAATAAACTAAAAGCAAAGCATTCACAAAATTTAAATTCATAAATATAACTATATAGCAAAAACATATATTACAAATTAACAGTTAGACGTTATAAAAAGGGAAAAAATTGAAGAAAAATATAGCATTCACATACTAACTTTAGAATTTAAAAAAAAAAAAAATTTAATTATTTGATAACTGAGCCATTCACTTCAATGGACAATATATGGCACATATTTTTCAGTTACAATAATCTATAGTCCACACTACCACATCTGTCACCCACGGATTCACATACTAAAATAATAACCTAATCTTTAAAACCTCAATAGTTAAATTCAATACTTACAACGGAGGAAGGAGGATGTTTTGACATAAAAAGCAAACAAAAACCTACCCTTTAAACTACAGAAACTTATTAACACAAAAAGGAATCATAAACATGCACATATTTTTGAAATCAAACTAAAGAATTAAAAAACATAGAATTAGACAAACTCATATGAAAAAAAAAAAAAAAACACATACCAAGTTCTTTGTAGCTGTAGATTTAGATTCTAATATTTGTAAAACACCACCTTTGGCAGGTTTAGATTTTGATGGTTGTAGAGCACCTTCAATTATCTACAAAATCAAAAAATTCAAATTTAGCCAAAAATGAACCAATTTTTTTTATTTTATTTTATTTTATTTTATTTTTTAACTTTCAAAATGCCATAAAAATGAGTAAATCAAAAGATTTAGAGCCTAGAGAAATATGTGACTACACAACAAAAAAAAATATAAGTGAAAATAACATTTGGCTTTATTATTGAGCCACTAAAATTCTTCATCTAATTATGAAGCTAATAACATTTGGCTTTATTATTCTTATATTTGCAGCTATGAATTTTCACCAAAAAAAAAAAAAAATAGAGAATATTGAATGGCTTTCATAACTGGGACATTCTTTAAGGTAAAGTTGGCATGCCATAAGATGACAAAAGAGTGGTGATTTAAAGAACATCAGGGGGGAAGGGCCTATTCAACCATCTTGGATTTCCTTTAGATTCAACACTACACTAAGTTGATAGAAGAGAATTTGCATTGTCAGACAGTTTTTTTTTTTTTTTTTTGGATAAATAAACATTGTCAGATAGTTCATTACATCTCACTCACTGTTTTCTCTTAAGTTCACTAATCCACAAACAAATTAAACAGTGCTACTTATCTCATGTGCAAATAGTTAAGTCATTCCCATTGTATTTAAGTGTTCTTATCACCAATCCTTTATGTTGGTGTCTACTCCTGCACCTTGCCAATATGCTAAGCTCCCCACCTTATCCATTTTACACAGTTCCTAGTGGGACTCTAGATCAATCTATAGATTGTTATTGCTAAGGCAGCAGGTATAGCTGGGCCAGGAAACATTTAGTGGCCCACTATTGGACCAGTTATTTGGATAATATAGTTTGTGAGTGTGATATAGTATTAGTGTCACTTTTGGGTCATTTAATTAAGTTCTTGTGTTTTGCACATTTGTAGATGACCAAAGTATAGCACCCTGAACCTATTGTCTCACAAAGTTATGAAGTTGCTCTAAGCATGCTTAAGTTTGAAAGATCAGGAAAATCATTTGAGGTATACTCTCTAAATTTGAAATATATTTAAAACATTGGTTTGTTTTCAAAAGTGAGTGACAACTATTATTTGTGCAGTACCTTTTCATGCAAGCTCCCATTGTCCCCTAAATTATTCCAAATTTTGACAAAGTAGTCATTGCATCTATGCCCATATTTGAGGAATGAGCTACAATATGATAAAGAATTAGCTAATGATGAGCAAGCATGAAGTTGGGAAGGAAATAAATGAGGAAAGAAGTAGGAAAGTCAGAGAATTACGCAATCTTGACCTATGTTGCATTGTTCTGCAGCGAACTGGTATGAGTTCATAAGTGTATCACTACTCTACTTGGGACTCTATGTAAGAACATGCTTGTGTGCTTCAAGAAGAGCACTCTAAGCTTATGGAACTTCTCATCAATTTAAAATCCAATAACATGTAAAACCACATCAATCTCAAACAAATTCACCCCAAACAGACTTCAGATTAGCCACAAATAATCACAAATGCATTGGAAAAAAAAAATCAAACAAAGAAAATCTAGGGGAAAGAGAGAAGAAAAAAAATCTAACAGTGGATTGCTATCTGCAAAACAATGTGAAAGCAGGTTGTTGTAACAGAGCTACATCTACATTTAGTTTAACTGATCTAGCCTTAGCATGTTGATCAGAGTACCACAGTGTTCCACCTAGTTCCTTGGGTTCCATATAGGTTCCAAAGCAAAAGCTATGTAAGCAGAGCATTGATCTTTTAATAATACTTGTAAAAATCCGTAAGGGCATTTAAAGAGTGATGTTAAAAATACTTTGAGGAAAATCACGATGATTAACCAAACAATCATACATAGAATCCTCACTGAGACCCAGCATCAAACACTTCATAGGCAATAGTCTCCAATAATTGAATAACAAAAATTGATATTTCAAAAACCCTAATTTTAAACTCAACAAATTAAATTTGGGGAAAAAAAACCCCAATGAAGATTGAAAAGGAAAAAAAAAAAAAACTCAAACACACAAAATTGAATAATCCATGGCAGCATTAATTGGTGAAGATAGCTATAACAATAGTGGCACTTTATGTATGTTCTGCCTTATTTAGCCAAAGCTTTAATATTGTTGATTCCTATGCGTAGTGCTCATATTGTTAGAGCAATTGATTTTGCTTGATTTCGCCTACTTTAGGTCCCCTAAGAGGCTGAAACTGTAATTATATGTCTACCTAAGAAACATTTGGCTAACTTATGGAATTTACACAAACAAAAATTTCAACATATATTAACTCTTGCCAAGGTTGAAACTTTTCATAAACATGAGTCTCACGTTTAGGGCTTACGTTTACAATTTTTCACACCCATAATTACACGGCTTCATCAAGAGTAATTTAGATCACAAACATGCCTTTCCCCCCTTGGTTCCTTATTTAATCCGAATTCATTATTCACCACCGCACTCTGAAATTTTTAGAACTTAAATCAAAACAGAAAACTCTAAAACCCATAAACCCAAATCCTTAAACAAAGTTTGTTAGAGAAAATTTCTCAAAAACCAAATGGCTCTCGCTGTTACTTCTTCTTCATCTACTTCTAAAGGTAGTTTCTTTTCATAGTTTGAATGGCATTGTTGTTTTTTTTTTTTTTTTTTTAATTTAAATTCATAAATATAACTATATAGCAAAAACATATATTACAAATTAACAGTTAGATGTTATAAAAAGGGAAAAAATTGAAGAAAAATATAGCATTCACATACTAACTTTAGAATTTAAAAAAAAAAAATTAATTATTTGATAACTGAGCCATTCACTTCAATGGACAGTATATGGCACATATTTTTCAGTTACAATAATCTATAGTCCACACTACCACATCTGTCACCCACGAATTCACATACTAAAATAATAACCTAATCTTTAAAACCTCAATAGTTAAATTCAATACTTACAACGGAGGAAGGAGGATGTTTTGACATAAAAAGCAAACAAAAACCTACCCTTTAAACTACAGAAACTTATTAACACAAAAAGGAATCATAAACATGCACATATTTTTGAAATCAAACTAAAGAATTAAAAAACATAGAATTAGACAAACTCATATGAAAAAAAAAAAAAAAAACACATACCAAGTTCTTTGTAGCTGTAGATTTAGATTCTAATATTTGTAAAACACCACCTTTGGCAGGTTTAGATTTTGATGGTTGTAGAGCACCTTCAATTATCTACAAAATCAAAAGGAAAACAAAAACAGAAAAACATGAAAAACCATCAAAATTCAAATCTATAGAGATGCGTAATAAAAAAATCATAACCAAATACTTTCAGTTACAATAATGTATAGTCCACACTACCACATCTGTCACCCACGGATTCACATACTAACATAATAACCTAATCTTTAAAACCTCAATAGTTCTTTTTTAACATAAACCTTTTAGTTACAATAATCTATAGTCCACACTACCACATCTGTCATCCAAGGACTCATAAAATCTAATGACTTGAAAGCACAAACTCAATTACAGATACAAAAGAAACACAGCTAAAACAGTACATTTTAAAATAACTACACTAAAATTTGAGTTTCATGAGTTCTTTACAATTCAAATTGAGAGAACACTAAAATAGTTAGAAATTAAATGTATATAGATTATCACAGAGGCAAACGAATACCATACCTTAACCCTAATTTGAATGGAGGCAAAGAATGAAGAGAACTAATAAGAATCGAACTATTTATAAGATAATAGTTAGAGTCCTAATACTGATAGAGTTCGGATTCAAAAAAATAAATAATATTAAAGTTCTAATTAAATTTGTTTATTAGTTACCTTTGGACCGGTCTTGACGGGTTGGGTTGGGTGTTGATGGGCCATGGCCTGGATGAGACCCACAGCAAATGGGGCGCCGGTTCTGTTCTGAAGAAGAATGGAAACTGAGCGAGGTGGATATGGGTAAATCGGTGGTCGGTGGTCTGAGGAACTTGATATCGAAAATCGGTGGTCTGAGGAACTTGATATCGGTGGTCTGAGGAACATCGATGGTCTGAAGAAGGTGTCTGTTGGGATTTAGATGCGATGGTGGGTATGGTGGGTACCGTTGTGAAAGGGAAAGGCAGAGAGGATCCGGATGCCGTGGTCGGTGGTTTGAAGAAGGTTTTTGTTGGGTCTTTAGATGCGATGGTGGGTATGGTGGGTACCATTGTGAAAGGGAAAGGCAAAGGCATCGTGAAAAGCATCGTCAAAGGGAATAGATGGATTACATGCGATGCGATGCCGTGTTCGGTGGTCTGAAGAAGGTTTCTATTGGGTCTTTAGATGCGATGGTGGGTACGGTCGGTACCATTGTGAAAGGGAAAGGTAGAGAGGATCGGGAAAGGCGAAGGCATCGTGAAAAGCATCGTGGAATGAACAGATGGTTTATTGAGTTTTTTGGGTTTATTACATTTTTTTTGCTGGTTTTATTTTTTTAATCGTGAAATGAACAGATGGTTTATTGCGTTTTTTTAATATTGTGTTTTTTTAAAAAATATTAAGCTGATGTGGAAAATTGAAGATAATAGTTAGAGTCCTAATACTGATAGAGTTCGGATTCAAAAAAATAAATAATATTAGAGTTCTAATTAAATTTTTTTATTAGTTACCTTTGGACCGGTCTTGACGGGCTGGGTTGGGTGTTGATGGGCCATGGCCTGGATGAGACCCACGGCAAATGGGGCGCCGGTTCTGTTCTAAGGAAGAATGGAAACTGAGCGAGGTGGATATGGGCAAATCGGTGGTCGGTGGTCTGAGGAACTTGATATCGGAAATCGGTGGTTTGAGGAACTTGATATTGGTGGTCTGAGGAACATCGATGGTCTGAAGAAGGTGTCTGTTGGGATTTAGATGCGATGGTGGGTATGGTGGGTACCATTGTGAAAGGGAAAGGCAGAGAGGATCCAGATGCCGTGGTCGGTGGTCTGAAGAAGGTTTCTGTTGGGTCTTTAGATGCGATGGTGGGTATGGTGGGTACCATTGTGAAAGGGAAAGGCAGAGGCATCGTGAAAAGCATCGTCAAAGGGAATAGACGGATTACATGCGATGCGATGCCATGTTCGGTGGTCTGAAGAAGGTTTCTATTGGGTCTTTAGATGCGATGGTGGGTACGGTCGATACCATTGTGAAAGGGAAAGGCAGAGAGGATCGGGAAAGGCAGAGGCATCGTGAAAAGCATCGTAGAATGAACAGATGGTTTATTGAGTTTTTTTGGGTTTATTACATTTTTTTTGCTGGTTTTATTTTTTTAATCGTGAAATGAACAGATGGTTTATTGTGTTTTTTTAATATTGTGTTTTTTTTAAAAATATTAAGCTGACGTGGAAAATTATGGAAGCTTCAAAAGCTTCGGTTTTATATATATATATAGATAATAATAATAACTAGTCGCTAACCCGTGCGATGCACGGGAAAGTTCTTAGAAACGCTAAATATATTTTTTTTTAATGAAATTAAATGCATTTTTTGTCGGGTTGAGAGAAATTTAGTCAACTTAAATGAACCTTTTCGCTTTGGATTTTAAGAAGTAACTCACACAAAAGGGAATATACAAATTTCATGTTCATTCTAGGTAGAAGCTTACATAATTTTTGTTGTGATTTACAATTTGAGTAGATGAAAAAAAATATGATGTTCTATCACTGGTTATTGCCTTCACAACAAACAGGGTAAAATTTCAAATCATAAGATTACATATCACATTTAAAAGAAACACTAACAGAAAGTAAAATATATGACATGCACCTATAACAAATGATCATAATATTCAAAGTGTTCTGTAAATCAACAACAAAATCTTATTAAATTGCTGGGGTTAGCTTCACTAACTATATTTTATCAATAAAAATAATTTTCTTCATAAGACTTGTTTAAGTTATCATTTTAAATATGAGAAAACAGGTGCAAGCATATTGTTGTTGACTCTACACTGTATCACAAAGAGTCTATCTTGGATTGCTTCATTCTTCTCTGTGCTCTATAACTAAAGCTCCCCTATCATAAGCTTCCTGCCTTGCAAAACTGTGCAGACAAAAGCAGAATTCCAGAATTAAAGCATGGACAAAATAAAAATGAGTGAAAAAGATCATAAATTTATGTAAACATTCAAAAATTTGGGAATTTAGATTCAGATTCTGTAATAAGAACAAAACAATTGGGTATATTATCTTAAAATGAAAATAGTCTAAAAACAAAAGAGTCTTTTTTTTTTTTTTTTTGTTTCTCTTTTTTCTTTTATTTAGCAAGTAAACAGAATAATGAACAAATATAGATTCCATAAACAAAACTATCTACATCAGACAAATAGTGCAATATATGTATTAGTAGCAAATCAGTAAATGATCTACTTAATGGTTTTATATTGACTATTTATATATAACTTTTATGCAACAGGAACTTTTTTTAAAGAATTTTTACAGAAATTGTTAACAAACCTTGAGTTGATGCAGTTAAGTATGTAGCTCCTTATCCAAAAATGAAAGTAGAACTTGCAAAATAAGTATTTCTTTTAATAGTTTTTTTAATTAAAATAATTTGTAAAAAACAGAATAATGAAGATCAATGATAGCACAGTAAATGACCACCTAAATCAAGTTAATACCTATTGACAAAAACAACAGCGAGAGAATTAACTCCTACATCCTTTGCAACTCCAAGCATGCAAAAAAGAAAGTAACATAATATATTTCTAAACGTAGACATGGATCAATGTATGTCTGTCTGTGTGTAGTAACAAAATGTTCAATTTCTCAGAGAAAAGAGGTACTGGCTTTGTAATCTTTAATAGTTAGAAACTGATTCACATGCTCAGGTGCATTATGATTATAGAGGTACAGAACTACAGAGATTGCAATCTTTAGGAGGAAGCAAACAAATGTGCAAGATCTGGAGGACAGCATCAAAAACAAGTCATTCTAAGCTTTAGTAGTTGGAAACAAATTCACATGCTTAGTAGTTAATGTGATATTAGAACTAAAATCAAAAGTCATTTCAAGCATAATTTAAAATGAAATAAAAATTGCAAAGTGGAAAAAACATTAGAAGTTAAGATACCATAAACAAAAATGTAATCAAAAGAAATCATAATACCATCACTTAACTGGGAAGAAGCCCAAGTTTGAAAAACCCGACTAAAGTATTCGATTTGTACCACAATAAGGCATAGAAACAATAAATATAGTAGTAAGTATGTGAAAAATTGATAATCACAATCAAATTCAAAAATCAAATGGAAAGACATGTCAATCTCTCTATCCATAGGACTATTCTTGTAAAGAGAAATGTATGTTTTAATTTACTGTGTAGTTTTAGAGAAACAAAAAAGAAAAAAAAAGTTCTTGACAATATCTGAGGACCTTAAACAATCATATATTATGAACATTCTCTGTTAACAAAAAGAAATTTTCTTTCAAAAAATCACATGCCCAAACATAAGCCTAAATTTTTTATAAATACAAACATAAGCCTAAATTAAAACAAATTCAGATAAAAACGATATTAAAAACTCCAGCAACCCAAAACTAAAACAAACCTCAGCAGTAACCAAAAATAAATTAATTAAACAAACCCCAGCAGCAGCCCATATCTGCAACACACAGCCCATACATATCACTGAAAATTTTGAAACCACAATCTACAACAATATGAATTAATTTTTTAGCCAAAATAAATTAATCATCAGGCCGACTCTTAGGCCTTTCAAAAACACAGAAAAAAAATGACTATTAAATCGATACTATCTCCACTATAAAACCCATCAATATTTACAATATTTTCTTACATAACCTGTAGAAAATCCCTAAATCAATACTCCAGTAACCCGAAATTGAAGCAAACCCCAGTAGTAATCCAAAATAAATTAATTAAACAAACCCTAGCAGCAGCCTATATGCGCAACACACAGCCCATATATATCACTGAAAATTCTAAAACCATAATCTACAACAATATGAATTAATTTTTTAGCCAAAATAAATTAATCATCAGGCTGACTCTTAGGCCTTTCAAAAACACAAAAAAAAAAAAAAAAAAAGACCATTAAATCTATACTATCTCCACAATGAAACCCATCAATATTTACAATATTTTCTTACAAAACCTGTAGAATTTGAAATCCCTAAATCGATAGAAAACCTAATTGAAGACATATTATTAAAACATAACTTTGAGGCTCTGTTCCATTTAAACCAATTTCAATCTGAATTTTAACCCATATCAATCAAATAAAATTGAAACTTAAAAAAGATCAGATTGGAATTTTTCATACTTGAAAAATTGTCCAACATCAGAAATGGAAAAGGATCCAAATTCGTCCAACATCAGAAACGAAAAACGATCCAAATTCTTCAAGTCAGTCCTAAAAATCAGATGCCCAGAAAGGGGGCCAAAAAATAATCAATACCCAGATGATAAAAAACTTAGGAACAAAATACCCATAAATCAAAATTGACATCAGCCAGAGGAGTTATGGCCGAGAAAAGGAGGGTGCTGCATTGAATGAGAGAGTTAAAGAAGAAGAAGGAGATGGGAGTGAGCTTGAAATAGAGAGAGTTGGATTGAGGGTTTTGCTAGAGCTGAATTTGCGTTTGAGAGTTAGGTTTGAGATAGCTGCAGCTGAAACCTACGGTTTGTAATTTGTATTTGGTGGAAAAAATAAAAGATTTATTATTATTTATTTAAGTATTGGCTGAAACCTACCTACGGCTTGTAATTTGTATTTGGTGGAAAAATAAAAGATTTATTATTATTTATTTAAGTATTGGCTGAAACCTAAAAAAAAAAAATTATTATTATTTATTTAAGTATTGCTGACGTAGAAAATTGTGGGAGCTTCAAAAGCTTCGGTTATATATATATATATATATATATAGATTATTTCATGCCAGGTATGGCATACCGTACTTGCCACAAATGAGTGAAAGAGTAACATGCAAAGTGCGGCATACCAATTCTAAATGAATTGCAACTTTCAAAGTTGTTAAGAGCAAAGTGAAGGGTAAGGTGCCATATATTTCATAGAACATACTTGAATGATTCGACTCAAAGTGTTTTCTTCATTCCTATCAATATAATTAATGGCTATCTCCAAAAAGTTGACAACGATGACTCTAATTTTGTATAATGGAATCTATGGTATCATTTCAAGATGTTATATTTTGAGATTTAATTTGTTCTTTTTAAATATTGCACAATTTCAAATTCCAATGAATGAATTCTCTTAATTGTATTCTTCCTCGAATGAATTGTTTCATTTAGATTGCACTACTAGTGTGTCCACAGGTTAAACTATTGCGTCCAGAGGTTTATTACCTAATGCTATTGTCACATATTATGCTATTTCCATTGTATGCTATTGTCACATATTTACTTTTGCATGCACCTTGGGATACTGAATCACTGATCCATTAGTTAAACTAGTGCGTCCAAAGGATTATTGCTACGGTACTTATGCTTATCTCAACATTGGTATGCAGAACGACAAAAGCAACTCTGCAAGAGGATGGCCCACTTTAATCTATACCATCCAAGTTAGCATCTCCCCACCGCGCTTTCTGTAGATACTAAGATTGTTGGGCAATTGGCTCTTCTAAGAATTTGCTAAATAAGCTTACAACTCAGATCATGAGCAGCTCATTGTTTCCCTATAGCTTTGTTGCATAAATCATCAATTTTTGCAAATGAGCTTCAAAAATCCAGAGTTTCACACGCATTTTTCACCTTCAAATTTTGAAAAGGCATAAGCAGGTAAAGAGTACAGATGTTGAGCTAGCAAGAAAATAATAACCCCTAAAGTGGCTACAGCAAGGTCTAATTGAAAATGAATCGAATTATTCATTCTGTCATAAAGACTTTTATGTCCATGCCCTAATTGCCCTCCTAAAGGAGTATGTGCTTCTAAAAGATCTTTTATATTGTTCCCAATATTGAAGTTCGTTCTATACATATGATTAGCAACGAGAAAAATTAATGCAATAGCTAAATGATGATGAGCAATATCAGTCAACCATAAACTCTGCATTTGTAGATGAAATCCCCCACGAAGGGTTAGAATGGCAGTTGCGCCTTGGGAGGTACCAAATAAATGACTACCTGAATCGGGGTTTTGAGCATAAAGATTCCTCTAATCTGTAAAAAGTGGGCCTAATCCTTGGAGATGCAGCAATACTTATTCCATCGAATGTATTCCCCCTGAATCCAGGAATAGCGACATGGACTAAATGTCTTGTCCAAGCCAAGGAACTTACTCCAAGTAGTCCTAACTAATGATGACTATAATCTCAAGTCAAGACTGCAAATACAATGATCTGGACCAGCTCAAACTTCTAAATGATCTAAACAGTGAAGACAAAAGAGAAGGTTTTGATCACCACTAACTTTAGTTCAATAATTTTCCAAGATTTTGTATATTACAATCTCAGCAACCATCATGACTTCATGTAATTCTAAGTTTCTAACTACTCTCTCGAGATTGTGTATGTGATGTTGCTCCAGCATTTCAGTGCATGCAATGGAAATGAGCTGGTAGTTGACATGCAAATGATAGGTCAGTTAAATCGACAGCAGAACTTCCTAAGTCAGCAACAAAATGAGAAGGTAAGAAGAGTGAATTCTTCTATAATTTTTTTTGGCCCAAAAGAATTCATGGCTCAAACGTGATGCTCAACAGGGCATTCCAACAGGAAAAATAATGAATTCCTCTCCATAATTTTTCTTTATTCTATTTGCTGTGATACAAAAAGAGAGGGGTGGGGAGGGGGGGTTGGGAAGAGACTATTCAAGCAAGAGAAAAAAAAATCCCTACGACAAGGGTGTTGATTTATTCCCTGGCAACTTTGAGTAGCTCCTCCCACGTAGTTAATTTATCCCTGGGTTTGTTTTTAAGATTCCCAAGCCTAGTTTCTGTAGAGTCTATCTTTTCCCAGGTACTGAACTGCACAAATTTTACTTTCCGGTTATCTAATAAATGGAGTAGACCCCCTCTGCCTGGCTTGGGCAAGCTGCCTTTTGATGACAATAGATTAAGATCTTCAAATATACTCACAACCTACCATATCAATAGGCCAGATTAGCAGACCTCTAAAAAGATATATGATAGAAAAAATTTAAATTCTCATAAAAGACTGTACTTTCTTTTTTTTGATAAGTAAATAAAAATTTGTACTTTCATTCTATGTAACACAATATAATCACTTAAGGTTTCCTCGGCACAATAGAGGTTAGTAGCAATTATCCCAGTTGGTCCTCTTTTCAACCATCCACATACATACAATCCCTCCTCAAGCAGAGTTGGATCTCCTGAAGTATCATGTAGAACTCGACCTCTGATGCTGGGAACCACACCTGAATACAAAGGCATTGCATGGGTTAGCGTATAAATTCATTTGTGAAGTTGTGCAGCAGGTGACCTACAAGCTAAGAGGCACGGACACTTTCTCAGGTGTGTCCAGAGACACTTCTGAATGCATGTTGGAAAGCTCTCTTTTATTTTTTGGTAAATTCCTTTGATTTTAGACATGTTTAAAGATTTTGATAGTTGTTATTTATTTTATAACTTAAATAAAATATACTTAAAGATATATATTTTTATAAGTAATAGAATTTTACTAAACTCAAAAGCTTCTATATGTATACAACACAAAAACAAGGAAAGAAATATATACAGGACGAGAACTTGTTGGCTAATAAGTATCTACGAAATCCAAAAAAAAAAAGAATTCATAGAGAAAGTAAAGGACGTGAGACACCACTCATAGAGTCTTTAGAAATAGGAACTTAAGATTTGGCAATGATAGTTCATTTCCTTCAAAAACTCGAATGATTCCTCTCTTTCCAAATGCACCACCTGAGACATATAGGAGCAGCACCTCACTCCTCCAATCTCCAGCATAGCAAGAACAGAATTGGGCATTTCCCAATTGAGTCCAACTAGGCAGAGTAAATAAACCCACAAATCTCTAGCAATAGGACAGTGTAAAAGGAGATGGTTCATTGATTCTCCATTAGCCTTACACATACAACACCAGTCCATAATGAGAAAGAATAATGAGAATGCCCTCTTTCATAAATTACCCGTTGTCAAAATTTTCCCTAAATCTACTTATCGAAAAACATTTTCCCTAAAGCCACAGTCCAAATAAAGAATGCGACTCTATGTGGGTTTCTAGTTTTCCAGAAACATTTCCAAGGAAAATCGGTGGAACTTACATATCTTTCTTGGAGCTCTCTCTATAAAACCTTTTAACTTGGAATCCTTTTGTTGGTGATGGAAGCGACACCAACTTATCACCTCCTGTGGGGGTGTCATAGGGTCAATTTTTTTCACTCAAATTTTCTGCCAGTGATGACCCTAATTTCCTTAGTCTTACCCAACACTACAAGAAATTATAAGATTCACATGGTGGACAAGTGATGTGGTCCACCATTCTACTAAAAAACTGTCATTGTTTAAAATTGTTAGTTAATTTTTTTTTTTTTAAAACAGAAATTAATTACTGACTCATCAATTTTAAACAAGTGGAAGTTTTTTAGTAGAATAGTGGACAAGTGACGTGGTCTACTAGAGAACTCTATAATTTCTCTAACACCACACACACACTGCAATAACACTTAGAACAAATTATATAGGGATGTATACACACATAGCATATACAATATTTATAGGGAGCCCACTTCAACTTTTATTACTTAGGGTCCGTTTGGATACAGCTTATTTTGCTGAAAACTGAAAACATTGTAGTAAAATAATTTTTAACTGTGTAAATAGTACCATGTGACCCATTTTTAATGAAAAAGTTGTTGAAAAGTGAGGTTTTGTTGGTCCCGTAAACAACACACGGGACCCATCAGTGTTGCTAAAAAGTTGCTGAAAAGTCAAATATTACGGTTAAAAAAGAAAAAAGAAAAAAGAAAAAAGGGAAACGCAGACGCTAGACACGCAAATGTACAATCCAAATGCTGCCTTAATCTCAAGTACAAAGGAAACCCTTTTACAAGCCTAGAGAATTACACAAAATTTTCCTAAGGCTAAATACACTTTGGTGTTGACACTCCTAACAGCCTTACGGTTAAATACATAGAATTAACTGCTATGGTAGTTACTGCCTAAGTCTTGGACAATCTGCCACTTGTGTTTTGACTTAGGATACCTTTAACTGATACTGTCTTGGTCTGTTCTCCACGTTTCCAGCCCCTATACAGCAGGTTTGGTCATTAGGAAAGCTAGGAATTGCTAGGTAACTACCACTACACATGAACAACCCATGTTTTAGCAAATCATGGGGCTTCTGCCCACCATCTAGCAGCCCACACAACATGTTCTCACATGTTTTGGGAGGTTTATCCCATACTTAAGGCCTCCCCATCAGTAATATAGCCCACATACAGTGGCGACGCCATGTGCAACTCAGGGTGTTCCCAGGAACACCCTGACCTGAAAAAAAAAACCTAAAAAAAAAAAAAAATTTTTTTTACGGCATTTTTTATATTTACTTTGTATTAGGATCATCCTCAATCACAAAATTAGGAACACCCTCAAATTAAAAAAAAAAAAATTATTTGTTCTAATTTCAAGCAAAAAAAAAAAAAAAAAAAATAAATAAATAGAAGAAGAAGAAAGCCCAAAAAAAAATAAAATAAAATAAAATTGTAACAGAGCCAAGCCCACGGCAACTCGGCAAGCCCAACAGATTATAGAGGTAGCAAATCCACAAATTCTCTACCAAAAAAAAAAAAAAAAAAACAACAACAACAACCAAACCCTAATACAGAGCTGCAGAGCAAATCAAATCAGAAATCACTTTTAAATCAGAAATCCCTAAAGGCCTAAAGCAAACCCAAAGAGTAAAGACAGAGCAAGCAACACCTCAGTCCCTCAGAGCAATGCCTCAGGCTTAAGCCAACTGCTAACAGGCGGAGTCACGGAGATCGGATCGGTCACATTGCTCGTAGCTCGCTTGTTGTTGGAGATCGGTCCAGTCCAGAGCGTTGTCGTCGCTCGGCTTGCTCGCCCCTCATCATCGTCGCTCATCGCTTGCCACTGCCCTCATCGAAGATTGCTTGTTGCCTCATCACTGCATCAGCGGCCTCAGCATTTAGGCCTCCCTGCTTGGCTGCTCCGGTGCTCCCTCCCTCAAGGTATTTCATTTTACTAAACTAACTTCTCTCTCTTTTTCTCTCTAACTCTCTCTTAGGCTCTTAGTCTATTTTTCTATCTAAATCACTGAAATGAAAATTATGAGTCTCTCTCTCTCTTTATTCTTTAAGTCTAATTTTAATACTTTGTCTTTATCTGATTCTGTGATTAGGCTGCTTAACTGCTGATGCTTTAACTTTATCTTTATCAATATTTGGCAATTTTTTTTTTTTTGGACTTTTGAATTTGGCTTTACCTTAATATCTTATCTGTTGGTGTTGGTGTTGGTGTTGGTGTGTGTGTGTGTTTGTGTTGGTGAGGTATTAAATTATTAATTGTCTTTTAGTGTAATGTGTATTGTGATTTGTGATTGTGAAATTTTTTGATTGACAGCTGGCTCTTGTGATTGGGGAAATTTTCTTGAGGCTTGACTGGCTTGTCTGTTGAGTGTGGTGGGGGGGGGGGGTGGATGAACATATAGGGCCGGGTAAATAATAATTAAAGCAGTGTAATATGCACATCAGCCCATAGGATGTGTAATGTGCACATGGCTGGCTCTTTTAGTGTAATGTGCACATAGATGTGTGCTAGTGCAACTAATAAACAATAATTTAATTAACCAATAATTAATTGGGAAAAGCAACTAATAAACAATAATTAATAATTTAATTAACCAATATATTATAAAAGACAAAAAATTAAATTATGTTAGGCTAAACAACAATTAATAATTTAATAATTAATGTAACAACAATACAACACATTATAGTTTTTAAAAGACAAACAAATTAATGAAACAACTAAACAACAATAATTAATAATTTTATTAATATTTCAAATGAACTTATAGTTTATTGTATAGGTACCTTTGTTCATTTCTTTTCTTTTCATTTTTTTTTCCTTTTGAGGTTTTTCAGTGTATAGAATGCAAATTTGTTTTAGTTTTAAGAACATTTTTTTTTTAAAGCATAAACTTCATGTTAGCCAAATCTTGAATTTCAGTCGATATTTCCCGAAACACCTGAAATAGACCAAAATGACCCGAAATTTTTTCAAAGTAAAATAGGAACACCCTGGACAAAATTCCTAGAGTCGCCACTGCCCACATAACATGCCTACATACAGCATACAAAGTAACTGCTATAAGCCTACTAGCACTTATCCATGCATTCAACTAGCCCCCACTAGCCTAATGCTTTGCACACAACATTTGATCATCATAGTAGCCTTGCCCTACCTTGCACTCAACCTAACAAGCCTACACACAAGAAACCAGCAACTAAGCCACCAATGCCATGCACCACCACATAGGGTTAGAACCACTTGCTGTTGCCTATCATCAAAATCCATCTCTGCCTACTATGGTCCTCCTTTGCCATGGCCTTAGGGCATCATGTGGAGTAAGGTGCCACCACATGCTGCCCTCTCATCCTGCTCATCGATCCAACTCGAGTAGGGAGACTGGGTAGGTCTCCCTCAAAGAGCCCTTAGGAGTGTTACTAGTTTAGCATAAGGAGCCATAAGTGTGTTGAGAAAACATGAAACCAAGTGACTGGCCCAATGCTGCCTAAGCATCCTTATTCCTTACGCCATCATCAGCAACAAGTAAAGCTATTAACAAACCACTCCCACTAGAAGAAGCTGATGTCCTCATCAGTAAGGTCTCTTCGAATGCCTTCACTTCCTTTTCAAACTACCATAAAGCTAATGCCTTCTCCCAACTTGCTTTTGTTTTAGTTGCCCCCTTCCACTTCACTAAGTAATAAGTTATCATATTTCCACCCTTTCAATAATCTGTTACCTTCTTGTCAAGAAGTCTGTCCACTTCACAATCAAACTATACCATGATAGTAGATGGGGCACGCCTTGCCTCATTCCATGTAGAACCTTGCTCATCTCCATGATAAGGCTTTAGAAAGCTCACATGAATTTCTAGTTGAATCTGCAACCTTTTAGGTAGTTTCAACTTGTAAGCAACAATACCAACTCTCTTCACAATTTCAAAGGGACCATCATACTTTGGAATTAAACCTCGGTGACACTCTTACTTCTAAACTTTCTCTAAATTTGTGGAGTTAGCTTCAATAGCACTTTGTCCCTTACCTAGAACTTAAGAGGCCTCCTCCCTTTATCAGCATACTTCTTCATTCTCTGTTGTGCTTTCAACAAACTATATCTTGTGCTTCCTACATCAGCTCTTACTTAGCAATAGCAAATTTGTATGTTATAGGACATCTGCCCCCTAAACGCTACTTTGCAATCTTATGAGGTGTTAGGAGTTTCTGCCTAATTGCTAACTTGAATGGACTCATTCCTGTTGAAGAAGACTTGTGCAGATTGTAAGCAAATTGTGCTAAATCCAACAAGTCTAGCTAGTTTTTCTGACTTGTAGTCACATAGTGCCTCAAATAATCTTCCAACACAGCATTGATCCTCTCGGTATGACCATCTGTTTGTGGGTGATTAGCAATAAAAACTTCAACTGTGAACCCAGCAACCCAAACAAGACTGTCCAAAATCGACCAATGAAACAAGAGTCTTTATCACTCACAATATCTTTAGGCAAGCCAAAGTACTTCGCCACATTTCTGTAAAACAGATCAGCAACTACCTCTACTATGCAAGTACTTCGTGCAGCCATAAACACTACATACTTTGAAAACCAATCAACCACTACAAAACTGAACCCATTCCCTTCACTTTTAGGCATACTAGTAATGAAATCCATTGAAATAGTAGGAAGAGGTTGCAGCAAACTAGCTTGCTTTTGAGTTAACCCCTTGTATTGTTGACAAACTAGACAAGTTTTGACATACAACTCAATGTCTAAGTCCATCTTAGGCCAATAGTAATAATGAGACAATAAAGCATACATTCTTTCCTTACCAAGATATCCTACCCATTATGGACCACGAGTCTCTTTTAGTAACTCTCTATGGATCTTACCACTAGGAACAAATAGCTTGCCACCCCTTGCATACAACAATCCATCTTCAAGCCAGTAGCGATACACTAGGCCTGTAGTCACATCTTGCACCAATTTCTAGTAGGTGGCATCAAGGTTTGAACTTTCCTTGATTCTTTCCTCAAAATCTTACTCAACTCTGGTCAAGGTAGCAACATACTTTTGCACTTGTTTGTGGCTAAGTGCATATGCTACTTGGTTATGCTTGCTAGGCTCCTGCTCCCACACAAAGTCTTATTCTTGCAACAACTCTTGCCACCTAGCTTGCTTAGGAGACAACTTCTTTTGTGTGTTGAAGAAGGTATTGGCCACATTATTAGTTCTCACCATAAACTTAGGCCCTTTTAGATACACTCTCCATGCTAGCAAACAGTGAACCACAACAATCATTTCCTTCTTATGTGCTGAACTTTTTTGTTCTGCTTCATTTAGGTTCCTACTTTCTTAGGCAACCAAATGTTTCTCTTGCACTAGTACACCACCAATTGCTTTGTTAGAAGCATTAGTATGAACTTCAAATGGCAACTTGAAATCTGGTAAATGCAGCATTAGCTCACTCGACACAGTTGCATTGAGCTTCTCAAAAGCTTCTTGGCATTCATTTGTCCACACCCATTTCTTGTCATTTTTTAGCAAATCTATAAGAGGAACAACCTTCTTGGAATACCCTTGAACAAACTTCCTATAATAGTTAGCCAATCCAAAGAAAGACTGCAACTCAACAACTTTACTTGGTGGAGGCCAATCAAGGATAGCCTGCACCTTCCTCTTATCCATCTTCATAAGAGTTTTGTTGACCTTATGCCCTAGAAACATAATCTATTTCTTGGCAAACTCACACTTCTTTTTCTTGACATACAATTGATGTTCTCTCAATTTGGATAGCACCTTCCTAAGGTGTTCTAAATGATCCTCCAAGGACTCACTATAAATCACTATGTCATCTAAGTAAACCACAACAAAACGGTCTACAAACTCATAGAATAAATCATTCATCAAATTATAGAATGTAGCAAGGGCATTTGTTAAACCGAAAGGCATAACTAGAAATTCATAAAAACCATACTGAGTTACACAAGTTGTCTTTGGTTCATCCCCTCTAATAAACCTCACTTACCAATAGCTTGATCTCAAGTCCAGCTTGTTGAAGTAAGTGACCTTGCACAGTCTGTCAAAAAGGTCTTGAATCAAAGGGACCAGGTACTTGTTCTTCACCATTAATTTGTTCAAGGCTCTATAGTCTACACATATACGTAGTGATCCATCTTGCTTCTTTTGGAATAGGACAGAAGCACCGTAAGGAGCTTTGGAGGGTTGAATGTAGCCTACATCAAGCAATTCAGTCAATTGCTTTCTCATCCCAGTCAACTCCATAGGAGACATTTTGTATGGAGCCTTCGACAGAGCCTTTGAACTTGGAACCAACTCAATCCTGTGATTAACAACATGCCTTGGTGGAAGGGTTTTAGGTAATTCTAGAGGCATCACATCAACGAATTCCTCCAGCAATCCAGCAATAGCATCTGGAACTTCAATAAACTTGTCCTGCTTGACTTCAATCATTACAGCTAAGTAAGTCATCTTCCCCTTCTTTAGCCCACGCTTAACTTGCATGGCTGACACCATTGGCTCTTTCCTCTTGCTAGTCTTGTTATTCACTATCACACGTCTAGTAGGAATATAGCATGGTTGCTTCTCATCGAAAATTAGCATCACCCCAATGATTGGCAGTAAGGCAGCCTTGGCAGCCACAAAGAATTCATCACCCAGAATTACATCAAAGTCATCCAACTTCATAATCAGGAATTTCATCTTTCTTGTCCATTTGACAACCTTAAACTTCACACCAAAAAAAATTCCAGATACAGGTTTTGCTTTTGAGTTTACTGACTTGATCTTACTTGGACACTTACTCACTTTCAGACCAAGCTGTTGGACTATGTGTTCATCAACAAAATTGTAGGTAGCACTAGTATCAAGCATTGCCTCAGCCCCATTTCCATTCATCTCTACTTGCACATAAGACAGCCCTTTAGAAGTACCTCCTACTCTAAGTTCATTAAGGAATTATAAGGGGTTTACCCTGTTGGGAACTTCTTCTTCAGACTGCCCACTCTTATCTTCATCAACCATTGCATTAAAATTCACACGCTTAGGGCAGTGTAGGCACAAGGGAAAGAGTGTTGGAGTCGCCACCTAGTTATATGGTCTAGGAACCATGAATATAGTGTCCTTTTGAGGAAGGACCTTTGGTCTTACTATTAGAGTATGGGTTTAGAGTTTAGGTACGCTCTTTGGAAGGTGTTAGGCACCCAAGATCGCCTAACCTTAAGGTTAGCCTCCCATCATTGTGTCTTACATCCTAACCTTATTCAAAACATGTTCAACACTTGCATCTATACTCTCACACACAACAACACACATCTAAGCATACAATCATGGCATCATTCATCCTAAAATACATATCCATCCTTAAAGCAATAAATAGCAAAACACATATGAGAAACTTTAGCATGTGAAACCCTATCATACATCTCAAGGTAAGGCAGCAACCCAAACATGGCAGCAAAGCAAATTACATCATAAATCAAAACAAGGCATCAACTTAATACACATATATCAAAGGGGGATTAAACAATAAACATGCATATTCATGTGAATGCATGACTTACCTTACTTACATTGCAGCACCTCAGCACCTATGGCATCATGAATGGGCATGTGAATGCATGTTAATGGCATCGAAGCAAGAAACAAGTATAAAACCCTAATTTAAACATGTGATAACAAACAAACATGTTAAAAGATGGACAAGTAGTTATGGGGCTTAAAATATATGGAAAAGAGGCTACACAGAAAAAACATGTGAAAGCAGTTACAAAACAAACAAAAATTAGGATTTCTGGGTAATGACATTACACACGCTAGAACAGGTCGGCATGTGTTGGCAAGATCATGCGTATGCAGATGCTTACCTAGGAAACCTAATTAACATAGAAACAGAGCAGAAACCAAACAAAATAGAAAAACGTAAATCTAGCAACCTAAAATGCTAAAAAACATAAAGAAAGCCTAAAACTAACCTAAACAAAACATATATAAACATATATAAACATAAACAAAACAAAGAAAAAGATTAAAGAAAGATTAAAAGCAGAATAAGAAAAAAGAAAAGTTCAAAAGAATACCTTAAAGCAAAAGCTCCTAGGCTTGAGTTTTTGACTATTCCCCTCAGTCAAATCTATCACAATTCAATAAAATAGTGATTAGTAATCTTAAACTCAAAGGATTAGGGCCAAAAAGGGTCCCAATCAAATAAAAAAGACTTGAGGGTGTTTTGTGAAATACTCCATTTTGATTCACTATTTTCTAGTAAATCTTAGGTTTTTCTCATGGGATTTCTGTGTGTTCTGAAAATGTACCATGTAAGGCTTTTTATAGTTGAAAAAATGGGGTTTGGAACGACCCCCAGATGATGTGGGATTCATTTCAAACCTCAGCTATTATTGCAGAAAATTTTCCTTTCTTATGCTTTTGAAACCCTTGCTGTGTACGCAAGAATGTGTTGTGTACGGATGCTTTAGCTTGCGTACGTAGGCTGTGACCCACGTACGTAGGCCGAGGGCCTCTTTGGTAATTTTATTTTCAAAAATAGAATTTTGCTCATTTAAAAAGGTTATATTTTTCATTTTAACTATTTTCAAGTCAATTTAATATCTAATTGGGCTCTAAACTGGCCTTAGGCCTTAGAGTTCGAGCATCAATGGGTCATGGGTGCTCGAGTCGTAAAGGGTACAAAATGCAGTGTCTATAGATGCCCCTCTTTTGATTTGTGAGCTTTGCTAACAGAATCAAAAGAATAAGAGACAAATCATTTTGTTTTGACGTATGGCTTGGGCCCAACCCACGTATACAACACACATCATGCGTACATGGGGCGAGGTACAACTCCGAAGAGCTTCGTGGGATTCATTTGTTTGAAGTCCCACCTTTGTCACTCGGGAAATGAGCAATGATAGGTTCACTATCCCAGAACCTGTTTTGCCACTTGTAAGCAAATAGCGAGTGACTCACTATCCTAGAGTCACTTAAAAAGAAAAAAGAAAACAAACAAGGGTGCTCTTACGAGCTAACCCAACAAACTACAAAAGAATATAATTTCTGTGGTGTCCATCTGGGGCTCTTGCTTTAAATTTCTCTAGGTGACTTGTTTCTCATGTCTTCTTCACTTCTTTCTCTACCTTTATTGGTGGGGCTCTTGCCTCGGGTTGGCCTTTACCTTTTTCTCTATCACTATCTCTACATTTTTCTACCATGCTTACATGTTCAATTCCCAGAGGATATGTACAAGAGTAGGATCCACTAGAGATGGTGAAGAACTCGTTAAGGAGTAGATAGAGAGGAATCTTCTACCTCTCACGACTTGTTTGGAGATGAAAAACTCGCTGAGGAGTAATATGGATGGACTCACTAAGGAGTAGTATATATGTGTGATCCATTAGGGAAGAATATTTTACTTCCTATATGGTTAGGGAAGAATCTTTTACTTCCTATATGGTTCATTGAGATTTTGAGGGAGAATCTTTTGCTTCCTTGTAAGGGATTTTTTTGGTGTATGGGACTCACTAGGGAAGAATATTTTGCTTCCTTACTGGGGATATTTTGGGGAAGAATCTTCTACTTCCTTACAGAGGATTTGCTTTAATGTGCTTGGGTCCATTGGGGAAGAATCTTTTGCCTCCTTCATGGAAATGATGCTCGATATGCTTGAATTATTGAGGAAGAGTCTTCTTCTTCCTTCATGAGGATGATATTTGATAGGTTTGATCCTTTTTGAGGAAAAATTTTCTGCTTGCTTTATCGAGAGTATTGCTTGAGATGATTGAAATATTTAGGAAGAATCTTTTGCTTCCTTTATGGGGATGATGTTTGATAGGTTTGATCAATTTGAGGAAAAATCTTCTGCTTCCTTTACCGAAGGTGTTACTTGAGATGCTTGAGACATTGAGGAAGAATCTTTTGCTTCCTTTATTGAGGATGATGTTCTTGATATGCTTGATTCGCTGGGGAAGGTTTTGATGTGCTTGAACCACTAAGGATGGTTCTTGATGTGCTTGAACCACTATGGATGGTTCTGATGTGCTTGAATGAGGGAAGAGTTTTCTACTTCCTTTATTGCTCACTGGAAGTCCTTTGATAATTTGTGCTAAATTAGGGTAATCTTGAGATGTTCTTCTTTTTTGAAAGAAAGATTTTCTTTTTTTAATTTTTTTATATTGTTCATGACTAAACTACACGTAGTTTAGCCATTAGTTGTGTTCCCACCTTTTCATTTCCCAACAATTACCAATCGTTTCTTTTCTTATTCCTCATTCTCTTCTTTCCCCTCACCTTTTCATATTTCATAACTCCTCTCTCTTTTCTCTCTACAAAAACCTCTCTCCCCTCTCTCTTTTCCTCACTTCGTAATTCTCTTAACCTTTCATTTTTTCATTTTCTCTCATTCTCTTGTCATCTTATTCAATGGCACCCAAGGCTAAGAAATCTTCCTACGTCCTATCTTCCGATGCCTTTCATCTCACCTGTTGGAGCGGAGCCACGAGGTTGGTAGGACCTCCACCATTGATATACCGGCCGGAGAACCACATTCTCATCAGTGAATTTGTAAGTTTTTTCATTTTTTTTTTCATTTTTAAGTTTCTCTCTGATCTTTGGTTTAAATGTGTTTTTGGCTATGTAAATGCTTGGGGAAGCACTAAAAAGGTCATCTTTTATTTTACTGCTGGTAGGGGAAGCACTAAAAAGGTGGTGGAGTGGTACAATCTTCTTGTCCCTGAAACCAGGGGCTATATCTAGGAGGCGGGCTTTGAGCCTATAATTGGTCTTCTTCTAGAGAAGTCTGCGAGTGCTACCTTGGTGTAGTGCCTTATTGAGAGGTGGTGGGATACTACCCACACCTTTCATATTGTTGAGTGAGAGATGACGGTGACTCCATACGACTTTTACCACATGATTTGCCTTAGTTTCGAAGGGGCCATCATTAGTTTGGACCACGCATCGGGCATCCAGTTGGGTCTTGACATGTTGGGGAGGAAGTACTATATTGAGACCATCCGCTACTTTGACTTGGAGTCAGATTACATGTTCCTCCCACAGAGGACCACGAAGGAGTGTGTTTGTATGGCTAGCACTTTCCTTCTCCACTTGTTGGGGGCATATCTCTTTGCTAATGGTTGGCAAACGATGTCATTGAGGTGGTTGACCCTCTTTCAGGACTTTTGAGAGGCGTGGAGGGCCAACTTAGGGTAGGCATGTCTTGCCCATCTTTACTCCACCCTCGCCACTCTCAACTGAGGAACTTTTCCATAGCTTGTGGGGCCTTGGAAGCACCTTAAGGTTAGTTCTCTTTCCATTCTTTGCACTTTCACCTGTAGCTTATAGCCTTGCAAATTGTGTTATCTAAAAAATTGTCATCTTGCATCTAACTTGTGGTTTATGCTTCTCTTTACAACAGTGAGTTGTTAGGTATGGTCTCATAACTCTAGGCACCGACCTAGTTTTAAGGGATTTTCATCAAGTGAGGGTACATCTTGTAGGATTAACTTCAGATGAGGTAAATTTAAGAGTTCTAGTTGTTCATGCTTCTTTCTATATTACCCTTAGGATACTCTCTTCCTAACCTTGTGCCTTTATAGGTAAACTGGGCCCCGTGGGTCGGCCAGCCCTTTCTTGATACTCGAGACTTAGAGCTTACTACTCTTATTGCTTCAGAGATTACTTGACCTTTTGAAGGAGTGGGCTTGAGGGCTTTATATTTGGTAGAGAAGGTGAGGAGCTAGTTGGTGGGTAGGGATGACCTACAGATTTTGATGGACCCATCTGAGTTCATGCTTGCCCCACACTCTATGGCTGATGCTGAATACAACTCATGGGGGAGTGGTGTTTCCTATGCCAAGCGGCTTCTTAAGGGGTTGGACTATGAGGAGTTCAACATAACTCGCCTCATGCCTTCTTTTACTGTTCAGGTATATGCTCAAACTCTTGTACTTCTTCTATCTCTCTCTCTTTTTTATTTGTTTGTCATGACCCCTAATGTAGGAAATTGTAATAGTGGGGACTTGTTGTCGGTGAGCCCATTGATCCTCCATATATCCCTTGAACGGTCTATGCTTATGGCCCGAATGGCTTTGCTAGGGAGCGTGTCGTGCCTCATAACCCTAATGTCATGGGCTATCCTCTTTCTCCCAACACTCAAGCGGTGCCAAATTGCTTTTCTTGTTTTAGTCACTAACTCTTCTTTATTTAAATTGCAGCCCATTATCCAAGAGCATGAGGAGTTAGTATAGCTAGCTGGGAATCTTAAGTTGGAGGTGACCAACTATTTGAGGGAGCTATATGGTCCTCATGGAGCGGTCCACCTAGGCGATGGTGATGATGATGATGATGATGAGGGTGGTGGTGATGAGGAGGATTCAGAGGCAACTCTTAGCTACCAGCCAAGGAAGAGGCGGCACCGTTGATCTCTTACAGTCACAACATATATACAACAAACAACACATAGCCTTTTCTTTTTTTTTTTTTTTTCGCTTTTAATTTTTTTTTATTCCTTTTAGTAGACATTTGAGTTTAGTTTGAGACAAAGGATTGTATTTAGGAACATCTTTTTACATTTATACTTTTGATTGGAAATTAGCACTTAATTTACAAGATAATGATAAATTGTATGTTTCTATACAACTTTGCTTCTTTGATGCTTACAACCTATTGCTTGGAATGTGTCTTGAATGGTTCTTTAGGTCACAGGAACCCTAGAAATGCTTGGGAGTAGAAAACTCTATTCAAAACAGGGGAACATGGGCTTCTGCCAAGTGCTGTGCGAACGTGGAAATGAGCTTGCGTATGCAGCTTTGACTTTGCGTACACAGGGTTGATCCTGCGTACGGGGACTGCGAATAAAAAAAACCCTCATTAATGTATAAAAGTAGCTGTTTTAGTCCGAAACCCTCATTAATGTATTTCCAACCTATAGAAAACTTTTTTGAGGTCTCCCAATGCAGAAAACTCTCCTCTTGATGTCTCCACTTATACTAGGAAGCTTGGTCCTGATTTCAAGGATTTTATTGCTCCCTATGGCCTTTCTTGCATCATCCATTACCATCAAATTAGGGTGGATGAGCCTCTTCTTCGTGCTGTTGCCAACTATTGGATTCCTTCTCAACATGTATTTCACTTCAACAAAAGAGAATTATGTCCCACTATTGAGGAATTTGCTACTATCATGGGTGAACCCGAGATTGATAATCTTATCTTTCCTACCATGGGTGGAGATCTTCATTGATAGGCCAAGAATGTATTGACCCCTTGTAATGAATTAACAAATTAATTAGCCAAGTTAATTAATTAATTCAATTAACATGTAATACGCGTGGTAGCACAAACAAATCACCAATTAACTAAATGCAGCGGAAATTAAATTGATAGGGTGATTTGTTTACGAATGGGGAAAACCTACATGGCAAAAACCTCATCGGGTGATTTTAAGGTCACCACTTTCGAAAATTCACTATTAACACAACAAGTGGTTATAAGTTAAGGAATCCTAGTATCTTATACCAACCTACAGTTGAACCCTTAATCCAATACCTAATTGGACTTGTTATGTAGTGACAATCTCTCATTTTAATGCACGGCTCCCAATACATGACTAACCAATAGATGCGCGGATCCTAGTACGCTACTTAATCACCAACTTGAGAAAGATGTTGGCTGCAAAGTTCATTAGTTCATTAACACGATGAAGATCACGAAGCTCCTTGGTTACAAAACCCTATGGTGTACAAACACAGCAGCTTTTTTAAGAGAAAGATGACTTAGGGCAAATTTTGTTACCGATCACAATTTGCATAAACAAAACTTTGCTTCACACTTGCGCAACCTTTGATGGCCCTTAAAATAATCCTGATATATGTTTAGGGCCGTGAGAAAAGAAAGCCTAAACATATACACATGGATTGGATGAAAATCAGCTCTAAAAAATTGTATTCTATAAACCTTGACAAATAAGGTATCTATCGAGATAGCTGTCGAGCATCGCGCTTCAACAGCTTTTTAAACCTCGATAGATACTAGCTGTCAAGCTTTAAAATCTAACACTTCTTCACTTGTTTCTTGGACAGATTTGCATGGATTTAACATTAGAACTTGAAACCTTGTTCCTTGAAGCATTAAATACATCTTGGATCTACCCAATTACAAGTAAAGTGAGTTTTGTCAAAGGATTAGCCAATTCTAATTTGACATATGTTCCTAACATTAAATCACATATGTCCTAACAATCTTCCCCTTTGGAAATCCGTGACAAAACCATAACAAACAAATGAACATATGAGAAAAGTCATAAATCGCTTAACTTATACTCACTTGTTGAATACATTAAAATCTATCCTAACATAGACCCTTGAAAAACTTTACAAGAAGAGAGTTCATGGCAAGAAGACTTTGACAACTTGTATTTCTAAAACACTTTAAACAAAACTCATCAAGGCATCTTAGTGTGAACCAGAAATAAAAGATTGCATACAAGATATAAGAATCATGTGCATAAATAGAGAGAAGAAACAACACATGTAAAGATAGGTGAAAGAAAGTAATAACAACCTCAATATATATATTAACATAAGTACAAGGTTTGCTATCACTAAGTGATCACAAGACCAATTTACAAAAATAATGTATCTAAAATGAAAAGAAAAGAAAAGATAAAAAAATTCCTCACTACATCCCTCATAAACACTCCCCCTATCACAAACATCTCCTATGCTAACCCTCCCCTTATGTATGACCACTCTCATATCAAAACTACTCCCCCTTTTTGTCAAGAGTGACAAAGGGTAAGTACATCAAGTAGACATCTTATCATCACTAAGTGAGCTAGCACCATCATCCTCATCAGCATCATCACTGCTGGACCCATCGTCACTCTCATCCTTAGAAGCCGGTGGAAATGGAGAAGAAGCAATAGTGAAACCACCCATGACAGCTTGTCGTCGTGCTATATGACCAACACGGGTGTTCACCTAACACAACTCATCACTGAGTGTGTCAAGGCGAGCATCCATTCTCACAAGCTATGCCATGATGGCCTCAAGTGTCACTCCACCCGCAGAAGACGAAGGAGCGAAGGTGGATGGAAAGGTAGAAGCTAGAGGAGTCACTGTATTTATCCGTGGCTGCCTCAATCTGAGTTGTGCCTTGCTTCGTCGAATGGTAAGTGCATCTATGGCACACATAATCATGAAGTAAGGAGACTTGGGAAAGGAGATAGAAAAATGGCAAAAGATCTGCATGATAGCCGAAAGAAAAATGAGCTTATCACGGGTCGCCGTATCCTTATAGACATCTATATGGGATAGAATGAAGTAAAAAGGGAAGTCGATAGAGATATCCTTTAAGAGGGATAACAAAAATCAAGCACGAGGCTCTATAAGGGAGTCATAGTGAGACAGAGAATGAAGAATAAATGTCATCACCATGTTTAGGAATCTTGTACCTTTTGCAAAGCCCGAGCAAGGGGTGTTTTGACAATCACCCCAAGATAAAAGTGTCTCACAAAAGAGAGATAGGAGTTCGTCTTTGGACATAGTCTACAGACAAGCACAACTAGGGTAGTTAGGATGTGCTACCCTAGGAATGTGTAGTACCTCAGATACAATATCCAAAGTAACTACTATGTGCGTACCTCGAACATGAGAGAAGAAATGAAGTACAGAAGTATTGATTCCGTGCATATTGGAGTAAAATTCCTGTATGATCACAGAGGGACAAGTGACCGGGATGTCACATAGTGACCCCTAACCTCTATTGTGAATGATAGTGTGTAGGTTAGTATCAGAAAAATTCAATAAGATGACTTGCCGTTCCGAATGAATGCCTTGTCGAGGTCGAGAAAAGTTCTTCGAAAAGTCCTTTCAGGCTTTATCATCATGGAATTGTACATGAGAAGGTTTAGGGTTAGAAGAAGTGGATGTCCCAGAATGAAGAGGGTTCTAGGACAGAGTGGATTTGAGTTTGAGGTGCCATAGAGCAGACTAATGCAAGAAAGAGAGAGACAATCAGAAAAGCACCAACAAGACAATATATAAGAATATAAAAACTTGAAGGTATGTATGCGTAAAAAATGCATGAATGTGTGACATGCAAACTTAAATACATCATCAGCTCAGCCCAATCTAAACCTACTAGCACACAATCATTGCAACAAAGTAAACACACATCTAAAATGCATGAAACATTATTATAATGCAAATGAGATGCAATGCATGATGATTTAAAACATTTTCACAAAAACCAACCCAAAAATTTTGTGAAAACCCAACAATTTTGAAAAACCCCAAATTTTCAACAAAAAACCCCAAAAGTTAGTTCAAAAACATGAAATGCATGATGAAAGAATGAAAAAGAGACATACCAGAAGTAGAAAATTCACACAAATGCCGAAGACCACTTAGGTTGAAGGTTTGGAGTGTGAGAGAGAGGTTTTAGGAGGTGAAGAGACAAAAACTATTGAGAGAAATTGAGGAGAAGTGAATAAAAATCATGCAGATTCTTTATATAGAAACTTCATAAATCTCAACAAATCGAGAGGTGTCAAGAGGTATTGAAGATTAAAACGTGTGAAAAAGCTATCGAAGGGTTGTCCAGAATCTGTTGAGAGGTGTACATAGCGAAAGGATCTCAATGGATTAAGGTAGCTATCGAGAAGCTGTCGAGAGTGAGATAAAAAGCAGATGAAGGGGCTCGATAGATAGCCTAGCTATTGAGAGGTGTTCAATAGTTGTCAAGATTGCTTAAAAATAGTTTTTCAAGAAGAGAAAAACACAGACATGAATGCAATCAAGCATGCTATACAACCAAAGATCTAAACAACATTTTAAGCTCTCAAAATCATCTTTCAGTAAGAAAAATGTCAAGCACATAGACCCAAAACACACACACACACACACAACAAGTCTAACCAATTTTATATTTCAAAAACAAGTTAAGATAGACACACACACACACACACACTAAACAAGTCTAACCAATTTTATATTTCAAAAACAAGTTAAGATAGTTTAGTGAGCATACATTAACACAAGTATTCCTTATGATGGTCAAATCACATTGTACCTACACATATATCAAAGGTAGCAAATAATATTGCTTGTTGTGTGTGAAAAACATTGCAAGATTGCATTAGTGTCTATATGTTATGACGATTTGAGATATGAGAAAAACACTTTAACTCACACACAACCATAACTATTTGATGGGGACTATCACCTTCGATGTACATTCTATAACTCCCACATCTCTTAGAATACACGCTTGCAATTATGTATAAAGCATTTTAGTTCTTTTTACTTTTAATTTTTCTTTGCATCTTTTTCTTTTAAGCAAACCTTGCATGGGCATATAAGAGATAGAAAAGAAATACCCAATGATGTTAAGCATTTCACATTCCACTTTTGCTATGTTGAAGCATACAAATGTCATTTCATGATTGGCATGCAACAGTGGTGAGATGGTTATTTATGCATTTCTCTTAGGATTTTCTAATCCTTCCCATTAAAAAGAGTGACACGAGTGTTAAGTATAAGAGATTACTTAATCTTACTCATCACAAACATGAGCCACAAAGCTCACTTGCTTAGTTGTACATAGAGATGCTCATCTAAGCTATAAATGATACAAAGTTTAGAAAATTTTGTTTCAATGGCCATCCAAGGTACACAAGTACCAATGTACATGCTCACCCACTGTTTTTGTATTTTTCTGATTTTTCAATTTTTTATGAAAAAAAATAAATTAAAACTAAAAAATGAACAAACACAAACATGTTAAACAAAGAAATGCATTAAACTAGACTAACTCAAAACAAGAAAGCAAAACACACAAGTAATGCAAAAAAAAAAAAAAAAAAACAAGAAGGGGGAGAGAGAGAAAATAGTAACTAAATCACTTGGAGCCTTTTTCCTTCCACACCTTGGAAGAACCTTTCTGTTTAGCAAACCCTTGTTCTAGTGGTGAGAGGGAAGAATTGAAATTGTTCAAGTTTGAAAGGAACATAAGGGCTTTGAGAAGATTTCCAAGAGGAGCAAAGGAGGATGTAAAATGATTTTGGTTTCTCAACGAGATCATGCTATTGCTCTGTTGAGTGGCGAACCACTTAAAGCAATTTGGTCGAGTATGTCTAGTATTAAATCATTTTAGGGTATGATTTCTCTTCTCCTAGTATTGCTACTTCTAGTACTACCATTTTTTATAGAAAGCAGATTTCTGAAGATTAAGCATCTCATCAAGCTTTGCACTGGAAGTCCTCTCCAACTGAGCTCTGACTTGGAATAGTTCTGCCTCAAGCTTCTTGGTCTTCTCAGCCAAGAAATTATTCTCAAATCTCAGAGCTCCAATGTTCTAATTGGCTTCATCAAATTTTGTGGAAATTTTTTCTCATTCAAGCTCCACTTCACTAAGATTCTTGGTGGCCAACCTATACAATTTCTTGTGTTTTCTTGAGACCTTGTATAACTTTGCATAGGCTGTGTGGATGTCATCTTGCTCATCCATCTTTTCAAACTTAGACACCACCAATTCCTCTTCTTCATCCACATCTTCAATAATCCCTTTAGTAGGATTTACAGTGGCAATGAAGGCATTTAGGATTTCATCATCCTCATTATCAGAATCATCTTTTGGCTCGGTGTCGTTCAAGGTAGTAGCAAGTGCCTTGCTTTTTCCAATGGTCTTGAGATATGTAGGCCACTCTTGTTTCATGTATTCGAAGCATTGACATCCAAAGCATTTTGGTCTTGAGGGAAAAATGTACTGATTGCCATCCTTAGCATCCTTCTTTCTTTTGTGCTAGTTCTTGAAGACGAGTTGGGCTGCTTGCGGTCTTTGTCAAATCCTTTAGCTTTGGCATTCTTCATAAACTTTCTAAATTTCTGGGTGATATAGGATTTCATCTTAGAATCTTCATCGTCTGAAGACTCATCAGTGTCACTGCTCTTGGCCTTTAGTGCCAAGCTTTTGCTCTTGCTTTATTTCCCTATCATTGTTAACCCTAACTCATAGGTTTTTAGATTGCCAACTCGCTCTGTCAAAGGAATTTTTTCAATATCCTTCGATTCCTCAATTATGGTGATCTTGGCATGAAATCTCTTGGGGAGAGATTTAAGCACATTTCTAACAATCTTAGGTTCAGGAATGGTTTCCTTAAGATTAAAAGCTAAGTTCACTATGTCCTTGAGCTTGGCATAGAACTCATTGAATGACTCATCCTCCTTCATCTTAATCTCTTCAAAGCTTATAATAAGCCTCTGAAGCTTTGAATCCTTGACAACCTTGGTTCCTTTATAGGTTGTCTAGAGAATGGTCCATACTTCCTTAGCAGTTTCAGTAAAGGATGTCTTCTTGAACTCCTCATTCGTGACTGCACTGAATAAAGTATTCAATGCCCTACTGTTGAAGTTTACTACCTTAATCTTAGCATCATCCCAGTTGGCTGGCACTTCTGTAGGCTTGGTCTAACCTATCTCCATAGCTTGCCACACATTTTCATCCAATGACTGCAAGAAAGCTCTCATGCGTACTTTTCAGTATCCATAGTTAATGCCATCAAATAAAGGAGGTATAAAAAGAGATAGTCCTCTATCCATGACAAATAGGGGTCAATGGATCACATAGCAAAAATTAACACCTAATCAGAGTGTGCTTGCTCTGATACCACTTGATAGACCAAAAATGTATTGACCCTTTGTGATGAATTAACAAATTAATTAGCCAAGTTAATTAATTGAATTAATTAAATTAGCATGCAATATGCGTGGTCGTACAAATAAATCACCAATTAACCAAATGCAATGAAAATTAAATTGACACGATGATTTATTTACAAATGGGAAAAATCTACAAGGCAAAAATCTCACCGGGTGATTTTAAGGTCACCATTCTCGAGAATTCACTATTATCACAACAAGTGGTTACAAGAAAAGGAATCCCAGTACCTTATACCAACCTATAGTTGAACCTTTACCCCCAATATCCAATTGGACTTGTTCTGTAGTGACAATCTCTCTTTTTAATGCACGGCTCCTAGTATGTGACTAACCAATAGATACGGGGATCCCAGTAAGCTACTTAATCACCAACTTGAGAAAGATGTTGGCTGCAAAGTTCTTTAGTTCTTTAACACGATGAAGATTATGAAACTCCTTGGTTACAAAACCCTACGGTGTACAAACATAGCAACTTTTTTAAGAGAAAGATGAACTAGGGCAAATTCTATCTCTGGTCATAATTTGCATGAACAAAACTTTGCTTCACACTTGCACAACCTTTGACGGCCCTAAAATAATCCTTATGTATGTTTAAGGTCATGAGAAAAGAAAGGCCAAACATATACACATGAATTGGATGAAAATTAGCTCTGAAAAACTATATTCCATAAACCTCGACAAATAGGGTATCTATTGAGATAGCTGTCGAGCATCGGGCTTCGGCAGCTTTTTAAACCTCAATAGTTACTAGTTGTCGAGCTTTAAAATTCCGCACTTCTTCACTTGTTTCTTGGATAGATTTGCATGGCTTTAACACTAGAACTTGAAACTTTGTTACTTGAAGCATTAAACATATCCTAGATTTACCCAATTACAAGTAAAGTGCGTTTTGTCAAATGGTTAACCAATTCTAATTTGACATATGTTCCTAACATTAAATCACATATGTCCTAACATTCATTCCTTGCTATGAGTTATGTTGGGTGTCTTTGAAACCACAACCAATAGGTGGTGTGTTTTCGGCAAACTTAATTTTATGATTGTTTTTTAATACTTTTTTGGTTCAGCCTTTCTTGAGGGTGAGAGGCCACGATCATACTACCTTCGTGCCTTTTGATTATGTGCCCTTGCAAGGTATTTCTTGGTCCAACAGTCATATTGTGTGGACCTGCGGATGTGCATGGTGGCTTATGAGCTAAAGAGAGGTTATTCGGTGGGCTTGATCTTGGCAGAAACTCTTAATGGTTTGGATGCCTTTCAAAGGAAGGAAGCAAGCTTCTTTGCGGGAATTCCTCTTCTTCTTCAGGTATAATCCCTAACTTTTACCTAGGTTCTCAACCTAGTGGGATTCCTCTAATTTTTCATGGATTGCCTTTCGGTTTTCAACCCATCGAGGCACCTTATATCATCTTTCATCATTATTTATTTATTTATATTTTCAGAAATGGCTACAAAAGAGGCTTTGGTTGCTTCAACCTCCTACTATACCCCTTAGCACCTACCTTCCTAAGCATCTTAGAGACCATCGACTTTAGAATGTCATGGGCTTTGAAACATACATGGAGTTTATGGGTCGCCTTAAGGAGATCGACATTCAGTGGGTTGTGGAATGGTGGCATATCTCAAGCATGGTCCACAGTTGTTGCAAGGATCATTGTGTTACTTTAGTTGGGATTTGATGCTATTCTAACTACTCTACTTGTCGTATCTTAAGGTAATTTGGAGGACTAAGTCCCTTTCTTTAAGATTTCTTGGTTTCACTTTCTTATTGAATGCATTAGCAATTCTTTTTTGGTACCTTTGTGCATGGTATCGTGCCTTAGCTCTCTTTTCATCTATCAAAGCCAATTTTTCATATCTCGCCTTAGCCTAATCCTCTTCTAGGACCTTAGTTTCTACCAATACTCTTAAAGATTGTATCTCTGCTCAACAGGAAGCACCGCCTCACTACCATAAACCAAGGAGTAAGGTGTTGCCCTAGTCGACGCATGGATAGAAGTCCTATAACCCCATAAGGCAGATGGGAGCTTTTCGACCCAATCTTTGTATGTCATTACCATTTTGGCTAGGATATTCTTCACATTCTTATTGGCTACTTCTATGGCCCCACTAGCTTATGGTTGATATGGTGAAGACTTGCGATGCTCAGTGCCATATTCTTTCATGACCCTTCGGACTTCACCTTCAAAGTGGGAACCATTATCAGAAATGATCACTTGGGGCACCCCAAACCGATATATGATGTTTTTTTTCTAAGAATCGAGCCAAATATTTAGCCTTTAACACGAAATAGGAGGCCGCCTCCACCCACTTAGTGAAATAGTTGATTGCCACTAAAATGTATTCAAGCCCATTTAAAGCCTTAGGAGCTATCCTTTCAATCACATCTATACCCCAAACTGAGAATGGTCGTGGAGAAGTCATGCTATACAACTCACTAGGTGGTACATGGTTCAAGTTGGGGTGTGTCTGACAATCATGGCAAATTTTCACATAGTCCACCCAATTGGTCTCCATTGTATTCCAATAGTACCCTATCCTTAGGATTTTCTTGGCTAACATTCTTCCATTAATATAAGGGCCACAAATCCCTTGATGAACTTCTTCCATTACTCTTTTGGCTTCTTTTCTCTTTAAGCAATGAAGGTGTATACCATTGTAGGACCTTCTATAGAGTTGTCACCCCACATAAAATGTATTGAGTTGCCATCATCCTAATGGAACGACGTTCTCTCTTGTCGGCACCATCCGATATGGTTCATTCTTTCTTAGGAGTTTGAAGATGGGCTCACAAGTAGTGGTGAGCTTGGCAATGAATTGACTAATGTATTGTAGTTAACCTAAGAAACCCCTTATTTCTTTCTCACTTTTAGGTGACGGCATCTCCAATATGACTTTGATCTTGGATGGGTCAACTCCTATCCCTCTATTACTCACTAGGAAGCCTAACAACTTTCCAGTGGTTACTCCAAAGGTGCACTTTTGTGGGTTCTATCTTAATCTATATTCTTTAATCCTCTTAAGGAATTTCCTTAAGTTTATGGCGTGACTTCCTCTATCCTGGGATTTTATTATCATATCGTCAACATACACTTCTACCTCATTATCCATCATATCATGTAGCAAGGCTGTAGCCATCCTTTGGTAGGTTGCCCTAGCATTCTTGAGGCTAAATGGCCTTACTATGTAACAATAGATTCCCCATTTGGTAGTGAAGGTGGTTTTGGTCTTGTCCTTGAGGGCCATCTTGATTTAGTTGTACCCCAAAAAACCATCCATGAAGGACATTAATGCAGCTCTTGCCGTGTTATCCATTAAGACATTAATGTGAGGGAGAGGAAAGTCATCTTTAGGGAATGCTTTATTTAAGTCCTTAAAATCCACACGCATCCTTATCTTCCCATTCTTCTTAGGTACGGGCACAACAATGGCTACCCATTTGGCTTGGTGTATGGTTTTGATGAACCTTACCTTTAATTGCTTAGTGACTTCCTCTTTTATTTTTAAGAGCTATTCAGTCCTCATTCTTCTCAATTTTTGCTTGACAGGTACCATGTGGTCGTGAGTATCAATGTGACGTTGAGCTATCTCAGGGTCAATTCCAAGCATGTCTACATAGAACTAGGGGTGTACAGAAAACCCACCGACCCACCAAACCCGACCCGACTCAACCTGACCCGCTGGGTTGGGTCAGTTTTTAGGGCTTGGTGGGTTGGGTTGGTTTACAAAATTTTTTCTTATAGTGGGTCGAGTTGGGTTTGGGTCATAAAATTACAAACCTGCCAAGCCCGACCCGATCCACCCATATTTAATAATTTTTTTAAAAGCCAGCTTTAAGGCACTTCAGTTCCTACTATCATACATATATATATATATATATATATATTTAAATATATATTATATATTTTGTTTATCAACTCAGTTAGATATATTTTGTTTATAATTGAGTTAGGAATTCATGTATATTTTGTTTATAAGTGAATTAGGATACTAATTCATTTATATTTTGTTTATCAACTCAGTTGGATACTTAGACATATTTTGTTTACAATTGAATTGGAATATTAGTTTATATATTAATGTATATTTTGTTTATCAACTCAAGTGGCAAGTGTGATATATTTTTTTCTACTCAATTTAATAATAATAGTAGTAAAAAAAAAAAAAAAAAAATTGTCCAACCCATGGGTTTAACTTGACCCAACCCGACCCATGTAGGTTGGGTTGGGTTGAATTTTTTTGGACCCACTATGGTGGGTTGGGTCAAAAAATCCCCTCACCCTGACCTAACCCGACCCATGCACACCCCTACATAGAACCATGCAAAAACCTCTTGAAATTCCATAAGGAGATATTTCCCCATGTTTTTTCATTTAGAATTGAGCCAATTTTAATTAAGTGTGGATTCTCATCATTACGCAAATTAATAGTTTCAAGAATTGGCTCCATAGGTTCAATTTTCTTTTCCAATTGTTTATTATTTTCATTTTCAAATTCATTTGAATCATTTAAGTGTAGAATTTCAATGTTATGGGACACATCAAAGTAAGCCAAATTAGAATTCATCTTATTGAAAATATTGAAAAGTACATGGAACTTGCATTACAAAACTTTTTCCCCATGTTTTTAGAAAACCCAACCCAAGTCTAATTATTAATGGGCCCTATAGTAGGCATGATGAATTCCTTCTTCTTTGTTTCTTAAGGCTTGCCATTCCTCCCCTTGTCTTTCTTCAGCCAATCTTCTTTCTTCAAGGGTTTCTACATATGCAGAGCTTCGGTTATGTCATATAGATCCTCGTCCTTGTTGGGAAAGTCTTTCCTTGCCTTGTCAAGGAACCAGTCACTATCATCCCTACTCGAACAACTAATCATTTCATCATCTCTTTCCTCTTCTTTGTTCATCACAAGGGATTGGTCGTTGTTAGAAGAAGGGTACACGTTACGTTCACGCATGGAGCGAGCTCGGATGACTTGGGTTGTTCCCACCTTTGAGGCCCATTCTGGCCAATCGTGATCTTTCCATGATCCTACGTCTCTTGATTCGGAAAAGTCATTGACATGGGCCCTCTTGAAAGTCCAAGATCCCAAAGCACCCCTCAGTTGCGGCTTGAAGTTAGGTAGAGGTAGGTAGACTTTCCATTCTGCCATCATGCAATTGATGCCTTCTTGAGTCAGGTCGCTTGGTTCATGATCAGTATTGTGTTTTTCAACTCTTCCTTCTAAATTTCGAAAAGGTGACTTATTATCTTCTTTAGGACTTCAACCTACGCCTTTACACACTTGAGCATCTTTTGCATGAAGACCTTCTCACTTGCAGCGTTCGTCTTTCCCCCTTGATAAGCCTTCCTCATGGATGTCTCACCTTCCATTAAACTTGGATTGGAGTGGTGTCTGAAAAGAAGCCCCATTTTCATTAAGTTCAAGTCCCAATTATAGGTTCCTTTTAAACTTAGATGTTCTTAGACAATTCTTAAGTTTATTTTAATGAAGGACCAATTACAATGCCAATCCCTTTCCTCTCATAAACCCTTGCCCCTTGTTTCATTAGGCTTTGGCCCATTTACAATAAAAGCTCTCATCTTACTCTCATGGGTTTTCATTAGAATTTTCAACCCTTTGTCTCAAACTTGGGCTTACAATGTATTCATCACTTTTGGGCTTCCCATTCTTTATTCATCATTTTTTTTTCTTAGAATAGCCCTCTAGCTAGAATACATTGTAGCCTTTCTCTTAAAGTCTATGAAATTCTCATCATTTTTGGCCTAGGCATGCAACGAAGAGGCTCAAGATGAGGGAAGTTCATTTTGGCTTTGAAGGATGTTGAATGCTAAGTCCATAGCATATTTGTTATTTTAGGCCCAAAGTCCTCTTTTTCAAAAGGGCTTTTTCCATTTGGGCCTATGATAGTAATTAAGCTATGGTCTTATGAACCTTTCAAGTTAAGATATGCATTTGGATTTAGGGACAAGCCTCTTATATGTGAAAACTTCTTTTCTTTTGTCCCACAACATCTTAGGGTATACCATAACTTTAGGGATATCCCTTTCATTTTTATACCTTTTATTTATCCTTTAGAATTAGGTGAACACATGATATTTGGTTGAATAAACAATAGATATATGAAGGGTAGCCTACATGGTAGAATCTAGGATCTCTCTAGTGTGAGTAGGCTCTCTAAGGTTAAAGGAATAGATAAGTAGGTCACTCACAACTAGGCCGACTATGATTCCAACCGAGGACCTAAGTGGACCCTATAGTGGACTGGTAGCAAACCTTTAATGTACTCAAGGCCCATTATAGGTGATGGCACTGACTGTGAGTTGGTGGGATGAACTTTGGAAAATTTGGGCTCGAATAGAGCCTTCCAGCTTCCCACTCATCACCAACCAAGGTTAAGGGACAAAAGAACTAGTGATGTGTGTGCAAAACAATTATTGAAAAAGTTTTTATTAAGGTTAAGAAACAAGACACATAGGAATTAAACTTACTATCCCCAGTGGAGTCATCACTGTGGGCACAAGGGAAAGAGTGTTGGAGTCGCCACCTAGTTATATGGTCTAGGAATCATGAATAAAGTGTCCTTTCAAGAAAGGACCTTTGGTCTTACTACTAGAGTATGAGTTCAGAGTTTAGGTACACTCATGGGAAGGTGTTAGGCATCCAAGATCACCAAACCTTAAGGTTAGCCTCCCATCATTGTGTCTTACGTCCTAACCTTATTAAAAACATGTTCAACACTTGCATCTATACTCACACACACACTAGCACACATCTAAGCATACAATCATGGCATCATCCATCCCAAAACACATATCCATCCTTAAAGCAATAAAGAGCCGAACACATATGAGAAACCCTGGCATGTGAAACCCTATCATACATCTCAAGGCAAGGTAGCAACCTAAACATGGCAGCAAAGCGAATCACATCATAAATCAAAACAAGGCATCAACTTCATACACATATATCAAGGGGGGATATAAAATCAACATGCATATTCATGTGAATGCATGACTTACCTTACTTATATCGCAGCACCTCAGCACCTATGGCATCATGAATGGGCATGTGAATGCATGTTCATGGCATCGAAGCAAGAAATAGGCATAAAACCCTAATCTAAACATGTGATAACAAACAAACTTGTTAAAAGTCGTACAAGCAGTTATGGGGCTTAAAATATAGAAAAGAGGCTACACAGAAAAAACATGTGAAAGTAGAAACAAAATAAACAAAAATTAGGGTTCTTGGGTAACGGCATCTCGCACGCTAGAACAAGTTTGTGTACGTATCAGTTCATCTTGCATGTGTAAGCTATATCATGCGTACGCAGATCCTTACCTAGTAAACACAAAAACAAAGCAGAAACCAAACAAAATAGAAAAATGTAAATTTGGCAACCTAACATGCTAAAAGACATAAAGAAAGCCTAAAACTAACCTAAACAAACATATATAAACATAAACTAAACAAAGAAACAGATTAAAGAAAAGATCAAAGGCAAAAAAAGAAAAAAAAAAGTTCAAAAGAATACCTTAAAGCAAAAGCACCTAGGCTTGATTTTTGAACATTCCCCTCAGTCAAATCTATCACAATTCAATAAAATAGGATTAGTAATCTTAAACTCAATGGATTGAGGTGAGAAAGGATCCCAATCAAATAAAAAAGAGTTGAGGGTCTTTTGTGAAAAACTTACTTTTGATTCATTATTTTCTAGTGAATCTTAGGTTTTTTCCGTGAGATTTTTGTGTGTTTTGAAAATGTACTATGTAAGGCTTTTTATAGTTGAGAAAATGTGGTTTGGAACAGCCCCAAGACAATGTGGGGTTCATTCCAAACCTCAGCCATTATTACAGAAAACTGGCATTTCTTATGCTTCTGAAACCTTAGCTTTGTGCACAGGAATGTGCTTGCATAGGCATGCTTTAACTTGCGTACTCAGGTTGCAACCCACGTACATAGGCTGAGGGCGTCTTTGGTAATTTTATTTCCAAAAATAGATTTTTGCTCATTTAAATGGTTATATTTTCCATTTTGACACTCCTTTAGTCAACTGAATATCTCATTGGGCTCTAAATTGGTCTTGGGCCTTAGAGTTCGAGCATCATTGAGGAACAGGGGCCTAAGTAGTAAGGGGTACAAAACGCGGTGTCTACTGGTAGTCTCTTGCTCCATGAAGGCCATTGCATATGAAGCAGCCTGCATTCAACTTGGGTTGTTCTTTGCTTTATTGAGAGTTAGAACTCTCCCTTTTACTCTTGTTACCCTAAATTTTCTTCTGCTTATCCTTATTCTTCTTGCCATCTTTCTTCTGCTTGTCCTTGGACTTACGTTTCTCATCATCCCCACTAGGCTTATTGTACTTGTAGTCCACTAAGGCATCTGTAGCAAACATAGCAGCGGGTAGATCACACATTGCTTGCCTTTTTAACTCCAATTGAGCCCTAGGTTGCAAGCTAGACATGAAATTGAATAGCTTGTCTTTCTTTGACATGTTCAAGATATCCAGCATCAAATAACTGACTATCTTGACATATTCTCTCACTGTACCAATGTGCTTCAATTTCTTTAAGGAGTCTCTTACAACTCAGGCAGTGTTGGTAGGTAAGAATTGGTCCTTCAACTCTTTCTTTAAGGCTTCCCATGAGTCAATCTTCCCCCTACCAGCATCTGTATCATCTTCAACATAGGTTCGCTGCCATAACTTGGTATCCCCTGAAAAATACATGCTACTAATCATTACCATCTCTTGATTAGGCACCCTTGCAGCCTTGAAGTATTGCTCTATGTCCCAAAGGAAATTCTCCAAATCCTTGGCACTCTTTGCACCATTAAAGGGATTTGGTTCAGGCACCTTCACTTTGGTGGCCACTTCCCCCTCCTAGGAAGGTCACACATTGCCCTCTTTAACAATGCAATTTTTGTCTCAATTTGGCTTTAGGTCTCTCTTACTGCACTGGCATAGGCATCCAATGTAACATCCAACTCTTTAACTCGAATCAGCACAACATTCCTCTGTTCAGAAATTTCATTCCTCATCATAGAAGTTTTGGTAGGTAGTGCATCCAATCTGTCACACACAGAAAGTTGTTCTCCCTCTGTAGGAACTTAAAGTATGATCTCCAATACAATTACTCTTACCTTGGTGTTTGAAGACATTACAGCCAGGTTTTGATACCAATTGTCACAGGGTCAATTTTTTTTCACTTAAATTTTTTGCCTGTGATGGCCCTAAGTCCCTAACTTAGTCTTAGCCAACACCACACACACATACACACACACACAGAGTAACACTTAGAATAAATTATATAGGGACATATACACACAGTGCACACAATATTTACAAGGAACCCACCCCCAACATTTATTACTTAATCTCAAGTATAAAGGAAACCCTTTTACAAGCCTAGAGAATTACATAGAATTTTCCCAAGGATAAATACACTCTACTGTTGACACCCCCAATAGCCTTAGAGTTAAATACAAAGAATTAACTACTACGGCAATTACTGCCTAGTAACTACCTGGGTCTTGGAAAATCTACCACTTATGTTTTGACTTGGGACACCTTCAACTGATGTTGTCTTGGTCTGCTCTCCATGTTTCCGGCCCCTACACAGCAGGTCTGATCATCAGGAAAGCTAGGAACTACTTGGTAACTGCCACTGCATATGCTGCACATGCACAACCCATGTCTTAGCAAATCATAGGGCTTCTACCCATCATCCAGCAGCCCACACAACATGTTCTCACACGTTTTGGGAGGTTTGGCCCATGCTCAAGGCCTCCCCATCAGCAAAATAGCCTACACAGCATGCCCATATGCAGCACACAAAGTAACTACCATCCATGCATTCAGCCAGCTTCCACTAGCCCAATGCTTTGCACATAGCATTGATCATCACAACAGCCCAGCCCTGCCTTACACTTAAGCCACGAAGCCCACATACAAGAAACCAGCAACTAAGCCACCAATGCCATGCACCACCACATAAGGTTAGCACCACCTGTTGCTACCCATCATCAAAACCCATCTCTGCTCACCATAGCCCTCCTTTGCCATGGCTTTGGGACATCATGTGGAGCAAGGTGCCTCCACATGCTACCTCCTCATCCTGCTCATTGATCCAAATTGAGTAAAGAGACTGGGCAGGTCTCCTTGAAAGAGCCCTTAGGAGCGTTACTAGTTTGGCATGAGGAGCCATAAGTGTGTTGAGAAAACGTGAAGTCCAGTGATTGGCCCATTGCTACCCAAACACCCTCATTCCTTATGCCATCATCAGCAAGTAAAGCTCCTAACAGGGTGTGACCTACTGCATATTAATCATCAAAGAAATGTGCCAAGGATTTTCTCATCCAATCTTGCGCCTTTCAAACTGGCTTCCAATGTTGCTGACCGTTAACCCATTCCATATAATCCAAAATCAAGGCCTTGTATCTCTAGAAAATTCGAATATACTTGCAAATGAAAATTCAATTGCTATTTACGCTTGCCATCACCCACCTCAAAGTGTGTATGAAGCAAATTTAACCCAACCATTTCTAATGTCTTTTCACAAATTCACCCTGTAAGGTCCTTTAACAATTCCAGAGCACCAACCACCTTCGCTATAACTAAACCTATATATATATATATATATATATATATGTATATGTATATGTATATGTATATGTATATTTATATGTATATATATAGAGGTAATAAAAGCTTTATTGAAAAAGTACATTGTGTTCACCATAGTGAACAAACTATACTTGAAACAGTTACAAACAAATCAAGAAGGATAAATAATTGTCTGTAAGAAATCAAAAATGGAAAAACATTGAGTAAAACCCCAAATCCAAGACCTAAAAGATATGTATTAATTAATTAATTAACTAATTGTTGTATCCCTAACATGGCGTGTCCTAATTTTACAAGACTTGCAATGTTACTCATGTCATGTCTTGTTTGTGGCTGTGCTTCTTAGTCTACAAGACCTTTTTTTTTAATATGACTATTTTAGTTTTATTATTGAGGTTCTATTAATATTTTATTTTTTTTGAGGTTCAAAAAATTTAGTATGTACTAACTCGTGAATTACCGATCCAAGGAAGCGTTTGGATTGGCCACACACACATTCAATTGGCAAATGCTTTTAGCATAATAAAAATTGAATTTAATGAATAAATCCAAAGTAATTATTAGGTACTCAAGTTTTGAATCCCCCTCACTCCTCTGCCCTTAAGATTTTACATTCATATTTTAATTAAATTTTTTCTCAAGCATATTTTGGGAAAAAATTAAGAGCCAGTCTGGAGAACTTTGCACTTAATACAATGACATTTATGTTTGGGCTAAGTGGAGTCTAGTAACAGTGTTGTTAAAAGTGCGCTTAAGTGCAAAGCATATAGCCTTTGGGGCTTTTTTCCTCTAAGGTGAGGTGGCATCGTAAAAGCGCACTTTAGGTGTGCTTTTTTGAGCTTTTTTATTAAGTGCCCGTTTGTTTGGGCGTTTTGAGCCCAAAAGTTGCCTTTTCAAAAAAGCCAGCCCAAAAATAGTGTTTGGTGAGTATAAAACGCAACTTTTTGGTAAAAGTTGCATTTTATATTTGTGAAGAAATGCGCGTTTGAGTTTTGGATGTGTTTCGGTCCATTTTGTGAAAGTCTGTATGGGCGTTTGATATATATTTGTTGGGGGTGAGTTCAATTACCAAATTGTCCTTCAATAAAGGGCAAGCTCCAAACCTATATCATCTACCACTGCCACTAGCTCAGCCAAATCTGTCTCCTCAAACACCGCTGTCTCCTTCAAATCCGTCTCCATAGCCACCTCTGGCTCTGCAAAGTCTGTCTCCTTCACCACCGCTGGCTTTGCCGTCAGTTTACTCAGCCACCATAGTACCCAAAAAGTATGTATTTTCTATCGTAGGGCTTGCCAGATTTGTTGTTTCCTTCGCCAAGTCCGACACTTCCGTCTCCTCCATTGGAAAACGCATTGGAAAACCCATCCCAAACCCAACTCAAAATCAACTCAAAATCAACCCAAAACAAAATCAACTCAAAATCAAACCCAAAATCCACAGAAAATCAACTCAAAATTAAAACCATTAATTGAAAACCCATAACCCAAACCCAAAATCAAAATCAAATAGAAACCCAATGTTTCAATCATCATCATCATCTTCTCTTTTCCTCTCGGCTTTCGAATTGTCGAAAAAAAAAAAAAAAAAAAAAGAGCTCAACAATGGAACGTTTTGGAGGAAGTGAAAGAGAAAAAGGGGAAAGAAAGAACACAAAATGAAAAGTGGAACGTTTTGGAGGGGGAAAAGGGGAAAGAAGGAAAAAAAAATCGAAAAAAAGAAAAAAAGAGAAGGGTATGTGTGTGGAGGAGAGAAAAAGATGGAAAAAAAAAAGGAAAAAAAAAAGAAAAAGAAAGAAAGAAGGGAATGTTATCACAATATTTTCACAATTCTTTCACAATAAATTTTAAGGGGTAGGTTATTATTAGCTAATATTGATGAGAAAAAATAATTTTTTTAGAAAGAGAAAAAAAAATAATTTTAATAGTATGTTAAATTAAAATCAATATCAATTTTTATCACAATATTTTCACAATAAATCTTAAAGTGTAGGTTATTATTAGCTAATATTAGTGAATTTTTTTTTTTTTTAGAAAGAGAGAAAAGTTATTGTAATAGTACGTTCAAATTAAGATCGATATCAATTATCACAATAATTTCACAATACTTTCACAATAAATCTTAAGTTGTAGGTTATTATTAGCTAATATTGATAAGAAAAAAATTAATTATTTTAGAAAGAGAAAAATTGAATTAAGTATATGAAGTAGTTGATTTAAGTATGAAATAAACTCACATAATATATATATATATATATATATATATGAAATAAACTCCCTTATATATACCTTGTCCTTTTTGGTAATTTATCCCTTAAACTGCCACTTTTATAAGTGCTAACCAAATACTCAGCTTTTTCAAAAAGTAATTTTTAACAGCTTTTACCAAACACTTAGTTTTTTGAAAATGCATTTTTTCATTATGCACTTTTTAAAAACTCCACTTTTTCATTATGTACTTTTACAAAAAGCTGAACCAAACTCACCCTAAGTGCAAAGCACGTTTTTTTTGAGCTTTTTGTAAATTTTTTTTTACAAAAAAAAAAATCATTGTTTGATTTTTAGCCATTAGATCTAATGGCTAAAAATCAACCAATGATTTTTTGATTTTTAGCCATTAGATGGTAGCACTGAGTGGTTGATTGGAAGAAGATGAAATAGATGAATTTGCTGAAGATGATCTCATGTTAGATGTGTAGACACTCGATTTTGCACTCATGATTTAATCGAGGAAGATGACTAGAGTGACCATTTATGTACCCAAAAATCATGATTGCATTATAGGCATTAAATTTTTTCATTGTATATCATAAAAATGATCTTGAGATTCTAACGGTTGCGATGGTATGCCCAGTTTCCAAATTGGACTGTCGGATCGAAACATATCGCATGATGAAGTTTGCTTGGTCAACATGCATTGTGTCTTGGTAAAATAAACCATGCAAGATTAATTTAAATTAATTTTGATTGGTTAAACAATTAAAATTAATTAAATGATTTTGTGATTGGTTGTTAGTTAGTGTCAAAAATTGGCTTGCTTGTATGGGAATAAAGGGGATAATAAAATAATTACAAAATTGAGGATAATCAAGATTTTTTAGAGTATTTATCTACAAGATAATTGTTATTGAAAAGACCTAAATTATCCAGAAAAAAGTTTAATCTTTAGAATATGGGTTAAAAAAACAGGTCTAAGTGCAAGTCCTGATTCAAAAAATCTCAAAAAATGAGTCCAAAACGCACTGAAACTTGAAAGTGGGCCTGGCATCCAAAAACTCCATTCGGCACTTTTGGAGTGTTGAATGGCACTTTTCAAGTGCCAAATGGCACAAATATAGGCCCCAGCCCGAGGGCATAGGGATTAAGCTAAAACACATCCTTTTTTATTTTTTAGAGATAAGGATGAGTCCCAGTTCATATTCTGATCATCTAGCTATTTTTTCAAGCCTCCCAAACTCTATAAATACAGGCTAGATCTCAAAATTCAGGACACTTTTGCTAGTTCTGAGATTTTGCCTCTTTCTGATTCTTTTCTTTTCCTTCTTACGTTAAAGACGTTCTAACGGCTCTTGCCTTAGAAATTTCTTTATTGTAAGCAAGATATTTTAGGCTTCAAAGATAATTAAATAAATTTATTTTAATCTTCTTTATTAATTTTGATTGGTGATGCATGAATAGATTTAGGATGTTTTTTTTTTTTAATTTCTAATGTTGATACCATGTGTTGTTAAATTTTTTCTTGAAAGCATGTTCTTAATTCTTTTGTTGTTATTTTTTTTTTCTTTTGAATTTTAAAAATCTGCTCATTAACCAATCTTTTTTCAAAACCAAAAAAACAGATTTGTATCTTCCTTAGATGCAAATTTTGAATTTTTTCTAACATAAAAATTGATTTGCATCTTCCTTAGATGTAAATCTAAATTTTTTTCTATCACAAAAATTGACTTGCATCTTCTTTAGATGCAAATCTAAATTTTTTCTAACATAAAAATTGATTTGCATCTTCCTTAGATGCAGATTTGAATTTTTTCTAATACAAAAACTAATTTGTATCTTCCTTAGATGCAAATTTGAATTTTTCAAAATAAAAACTGATTTGTGTCTTCCTTAGATGCAAATATGAATTTTATTATTATTTAAAAACTGATCTATATCTTCTTTAAGATATAGGTCTGAATTTTTTAAACATAGCATATTTTGAAATAAAAAAGAAAGTCATGAGTAGTAATGTCATGTTTGTTTTGTTTGATACAAGTAGCATAGGTTTATTTCATGAATGTAGTTCTCTTCTTAAAAAAGAAAAAAATATTTTGATTTTAATTTCACATAACAAAACAGATCTGATTCTTTAAAAGCTTTCTACAAATCAGCCATTGCCATTCGACTCACCTAAAAAGTTAGCAAAGTCAAGTGTTAGATCGATTAGTGGAAAAGTTCAAGCAAGGACACTCAGAAAGCATCATTTTATGCCCATCTCGCTTCATTGATCACATATTGAGAAGATTGAGTTCATGCTACCAATGCAAGCTTCCAATCATTTGCATGCTTTCTTCCACAAGATTAACATCGACCTGAAACATGAATCTACCAACTCATGAGCCGTTCCATGAACCAAGAAGAAATAAGGACAAAGAACTAAAAATTCAAGAACACACCAGATCAGGCCAAGGGGCGTTTGGGGTGTGCTTTGGTCTATCCAAAGGCTTGGAACTATATGATCCATTAGGATTCATCATTTCATATTGCCATGTAGGGAAGTAGGGACAAGTCTCCATGAAAGAACTAGAACAGCCACCAGCATGGTGAAGAGAAGGAATCTCTTCATCCTCTTCCTCATCTTCAAAAGATGAAGCCTGAAAGTCCAATGTGCAAATATTGTCACAAAGTAGAAATATGGGAAAGGAGCATACAAGATGAAAATTTGACTTCAGGAGGGAAGGGAAATACCGATGTCACAGAAATGCTAGCTAGACTACCTTGTAATTGAGTTTGAATAAATTCAGAATAAATCCTAGGTATCCCTGAAACAACATGGCCAACATGAGCTCGAGCAATCTCTTCATTAGCTAGAAGGTCAACCAATTGAATGGAGGGACAATAGGGAACCAGAATTGTTGTAGGAGGGTACACATGATGAACTCGAAGCAACACCCGATCACCAAGATACCAGTACCTCTTATGGCTACACTCAAACAACACCTAGCAACCATTCAGTTCTAGGGCCCACTCATACTTAGCATACTCCTTACATTTAACCCAAGGATTTAAAGACATCTGAAAATCACAAAAGAACCCAAAATGAGAAGAAGACCAAACCATAATCAAACACCAAAGATCCCACACAAAAAGAGAAAAACTCACATCAACAACAATCAAATTGTCAATCAACATACGCCAAACTTCAAAAGAATGCCTGGAGGGCCCCAAAGTATTCATACATCCAAACCTGAAAAAGAATTCACAGCACTATTACAACCCAGTCAAAATAACTTTCCAAAACCCACACACAGCCAAAAAAAAAAAAAAAAAAAAGAAAAAAAAAAGAAAAGAAAAAAAAAAGAGAAAAAAAATCTCACCTACCAAACAAATGGCAAACCTCCTAAACTTGAGAGACTACGCCTAGAAAGTTAAGTCATAAAATGCAGGAGGGTTGCATAAGCCATGCCATCTCAGTCATAATTCTTGATTTGGTCAATATCTCTTAAACTCCACAAATAGCGCAAGTTCACAGCACCATCTAAGTCTGGACACAAGAAGGTCCCATTGAAGAGGAGCATGAACATGCGTGTACCTATTACCATAGTTTACAGCTCTCAATGTTCTCATATAGCCACATTAAAGGGACATTTATACTCCTCATTTTCGAAGGCATTACACCTAAAAGATTGATCCTGATTCTTTCACCGCCCAATCTCAAGTTGGTGATGATGGAGAAGTCATAAGGAGTCAACATTATTTCACCAATGCCCGTAAAATGGAAAGTACACGTGGTGTCCCAAAAATGTTCTGAAAAAGCAAGGAGTAGCTGAAGATCCTTGTACTCATGGGTTTCCTGATTCAACAAAGCCTCGAAAAAAATTTTGAAGCCAACATCATTAATAATGTTCCTGATATCTGGAGACAATATTTCCCTTGTGCCTTTCAGCATTTAAAGGCTACCTTGACTTTTGAGATTCTACAAAACAAAGTTTGACCCATCATCAAGATGTCCAAAAAAAAAAAAAATAATCACATGTCTAACAAATTCCCATACTAAAATCACATCCAAAAAATTCCCAAACCAAAATCCGTCCAAAAAATTCCCACACCAAAAATCACATTGTACACACATGTCCAAAAAATCCTCATGACCAAAATCACAACCAAAAATTTTCCATGATCAAAATTACAACTGAAAATTTCCCATGTCCAAAATCACAATCACAAAAATTTACATGATCCAATGTCACATACCTAACAAAAATATTCCATAGCCCAAAATCTCATACCCATAAAATTTTTCCATGTCCACAAAATTTTTTTCTGTACCCACAAAATTTTGCCATGTTCATGAAATAAATTTTACACATGCTAATAAGATTTCCTACATGCATCATAAATGTATTCATCCAAGCCTACACCACAAATTTCTCATAACTTCATTGTCCCCAAAATTCAAGTCAAAATTCATCCAACAACATCACAAATTACCAACATTGCCAAAATTCATGACTCACCAACATTGTTCAAGTTAAACCATGACCAAAAAATACAACAATTCAAAAATGCCCCAAAGCCAAGATTACAACATGGTCAACCATGCAATGCCCCAAATTCCAACAAGAGCACACAATAAAATGACAATGTCTCAACATCAAACTTTCAATGAAGCATGGAAATAACATTTTTCCAAACAAAGAAATAAAGAAAAACTCACCTTGAAGTCCATGTGGGAATGTGGAGCATGGGTCTTGGGGTCTTGAAGGAGCTCCTCTTCACCATTACATTCAAGTGATGGATGATATTTATTTCCATGAAAAGTAAGAAAAGAGGGCCCATTGGAAGTGGATGACATTTTTGTACAAAGAAAAGAGGATTATGAAAATGGGTTTCACAAAAATGGGCATGAAGAAAAATGGCCAAAAACACAAGGATTTGAAAAACTATTGAGGGAGATGAATGAAGGAAGGTTCAGAAGCTTGGGAAAGCAATTTTCTTAAGGAGGAAATGGTGGGGTGAAGAAGAAAAATTAAGTGGAAGAAGAAGGTGAATTGTAACAATGGTGGAAGAAAGGTGGAGGAACGAGAAAGGAAAAAGGAAAAGACAAGAAAAATGGGGGGCCAAAATTAAGCCCCCCACACTTAAAGCAACTGAGTTGCTTAGTCAACTCCCAAATTGTCTTTTTTTCTTTTCTTCTAAGAAAAATCATGAAGAAGAGAAAGGTCATATCAATTTCCACGATTTTTTTTTTTTTTTGGAGCAGATTAAAGATAAAAGATTTAATTTCAAATTCCAAATCCCCAAATTTTCAATCCAAATTTTTTATTTCCAAGTTCAAAATTCGACATTCTAAATTTCAAATTCTAAATCTCAAATTCAATGTTCCAAAATTACAAGTTTCAAAATTTCAAGTTGCAAATTTTCAAAATCTCAAGTTTCAAAATTTCAAGTTTCAAATTCCAAAATTCCAAATTTTTAAGTTCCAAATTTTCAAGTATCAAAATTCAAAACCTCAAGTTTCAAATTCCAAGTTTCAAGTCTCAAAATCTCAAGTGGCAAATTTTCAAATTTCAAGTTTCAAATTCAAAATTTCCAATTTCTAATTCCAAGATTCAAGTTTTAAAAATCAAACTTTTTCAAAGAACTGCAAAAATCAATCAAAGTTTTCTTGATAAAAATGTAATATCCAAATCAATAAGGAAAAAATGGAAATCACACATAACAAAAACAATAGGACCACGAAGCCCTCATCATTTAAAGCCTAATCCCAAATTTTGACTTTTTGCAGGCAATAACTCAGATCAAACTAGAGATGCACTTTGATCGACATTTCAACAGCTCTGATCAAAGTAGAAAAGCCCTTTGATCGACATTTTAACAGTCTAGATCAAAGTAGAAAAGCCCTTTGATCGGCATTTCAATAGTTCGGTTTTGAGGTAGAAAAGCCCATGGTTACCTTTCTTCAAGATCAAGGTCGAAAAGCCCCTTGGTGGCCATAGCTTTGGTTTCGAGGTTGAAAAGCCCCTTGGTCACCATAGCTTCGGTTTCGAGGTTGAAAAGCCCTTTGGTTACCTTTCATCGAGATCGAGGTTGAAAAGCCCCTTAGTCACCACAGTTCCGGTTCCGAGGTTGAAAAGCCCCTTGGTTACCTTTCATCGAGACCGAGGTTGAAAAGCCCCTTGGTCGTCATAGTTCTAGTTCCAAGGTTGAAAAGCCCATTGGTCACCACAGTTTTGGATTCGAGGTTGAAAAGCCCTTTGGTTACCTTTCATCAAGATCGAGGTTGAAAAGCCCTTTGGTCACCACAACACTGGTTCTGAGGTTGAAAAGCCCCTTAGTTAGTTTTCATCAAGATAGAGGTTGAAAAGCCCCTTGGTCGTTTCAACTCCAGTCTCGAGGTAGAAAAGCCCCTTGGTTACTATCCATATTTGGACTAAGATAGAGAAGCCTCTCAGTCACCTCAATTGTCAAGAATCATTTCAAGATTCATCAGCTATCAAGTAGGTCAAGTATTTGCAATTTTCATTTTTGTCAAAGGTAAGACACTAGTTCTATGTTCCAAGATTTTAGGTTCGAGGGCTAGGTAATCTTTGAAAAATTCAATGAAAAATTCAACCTCAATTAAATCATGGCTGCTAAAATTAGTGTCCTTGTTTTACATTGACATTTGCTTTTTAAGCTGTATCAATGAGGGACATTCTGTAGAAACTCGATTTTGCACTCATGATTTAATCGAAGAAGATGACTAAAGTGACCATTCATGTACCCAAAAATCATGATTGCATTACATGCATTAAATTTGTTCTTTGCATATCATAAAAATGATCTTGAGATTCTAACGGTTGCAACGGTATGCCCGGTTTCCAAATCGGACCTTCAGATTGAAAGATATCGCATGATCAAGTATGCATGGTCAGCATGCATTGTGTCTAGGTAAAATAAACCACACATGATTAATTTAAATTAATTCTAATTGGTTAAACAATTAAAATTAATTAAATGATTTTGTGATTGGTTGTTAGTTAGTATCAAAAATAGGCTTGCTTGCATGGGAATTAAGGGGATAATCAGATAATTACAAAATTGAGGATAATCAAGAAATTTTTAAAGTATTTATCTACAAGATAATTTTTGCTAAAAAAACCTGAATTATCCAGAAAAGAGTTTAATATTTTGAATATGGGTTTAAAATTGCGACTAAGTGCAAGTCCTAGTTCAAAAAATCTCAAAAACGGAATCCAAAACAGATTAAAACTCGAAAGTGGGCTTGGCACCCAAAAGTGCCATTAGGCACTTTTGGAGTGCTGAACGGCACTTTTCAAGTGCAGCACGACACTTTCCAAGTGTTGCACAGCACTTTTCTAGTGTCGAATGGCAAAAATCGAACCCCGGCCTGAGGGCATTTGGATTAAGCTGAAACACATCCTTTTTGATTTTTTAGAGATAAGGACGTATCCCAGATTGTATTATGATCATCTAGTTATTTTTTTAAGCCTCCAAACCTCTATAAATAGAGGCTGAATCTCAAAATTTAGGACACTTTTTCAGGTTCTAAGATTTCCCCTCTTTCTGATTCTTTTCTTTTCCCTCTTACATTAAAGATGTTCTGGAGGCTCTTGCCTTAGGAATTTCTTTATTGTAAGAAAAATATTTTAGGCTTCAAAGATAATTGAATAAATTTCTTTGAATCCTAAAATATCTAGTCACAAGGAAGAGCACGCATGTAAGAGATAGTGAATTTCCTTTCTTTTTTTTAATCTTCTTTATTAATTTTGATTGGTGATGCATGAATAGATTTATGATTTTTTTAAAAAAATTTCTAATGTTGATGCCATGTGTTGTTTAATTTTTCCTTTAAAACATGTTCTTAATTCTTTTGTTGTTATGGTTTCTCTTTTGAATTTCAAAAATTTGCTCATTAACTAATCTTTTTTCAAAACCTAAAAAAAAAATAATAATAATAATAAAATAAAAAATAGATTTGTGTCTTCCTTAGATGCAGATCTGAATTTTTTCTAACATAGAAATTGATTTGCAACTTCCTTAGATGTAGATTTGAATTTTTTTTTTTCCTAACACAAAAATTGATTTGCATCTTCCTTAGATGTAAATCTAAATTTTTTTCTAACACAAAAAATTGATTTGCACCTTCCTTAAATGTAGATCTGAATTTTTACTAACATAAACATTGATTTGCATCTTCCTTAGGTGCAGATCTGAATTTTTTTCTATTACAGAAACTGATTTCTATTTTCCTTGGATGCAAATCTGAATTTTTCAAAATAAAAATTAATCTATATCTTCTTTAAAATATAGGTCTGAATTTTTTAAACATAGCAGATTTTGAAATAAAAAAGAAAGTCATTAGTTGTAATGTCATGTTTGTTTTGTTTGATACAAGTAGCATAGGTTTATTTCATGAATGTAGTTCTCTTCTTAAAAAAGAAAAAAAAAAGATTTTTATTTTTATTTCACATAACAAAACAGATCTGATTTTTTAAAAGCTTTCTACAAATCGAGATTTTTTTTCTTACAAAACAATTTTTTCATATAAACCAAAAAAAAAAAAAAAAATTATTTTGTTCCAAAACAGATTTGATATTTTCTAAGCAAAAGACCCTTTTTTTTTAACAAAACAAATCTGATTTTTTCTTCACCAAAGCTAATTTTTTTCTTATACCAAAACATATCTAATTTTTTTTATGAATCAAATCAAAATTTTTTTACAACAATAGATCTGAATTTTTTAACAAAGAAGAGGACACATTCATAAAATAGACGTATGTGACTTAGTTTAGTTAAGTGTTTCATGTATGAAAAACATGTCATTCATATCATGCATAAATGGGGTACATTGGTCATAAGAGTCTAGAAGACTAGACTCTGTTTGGACGGAATGGGTGCGTAACACCTTCTTATTCCGTAACTTAGCCTCCGAATTTAGTGTTTTTGGATAGGTAGACCTAGACTTTTTATTTATTTATTTATTTTATTTATTTTGGGTAGTTTGTAATTAGGACCCAAAGCCATGTAATACTCAATTTATTAAGTTTGTATTTTTATTCAATCAATGATAAAGGAACAATTCAGTCATGCAAAGTTGTGTTTAATTTTTTCTTATTTCTTTTGTATAAAAAATAAGTATCACTTACCCATAAAGAGAGGTGTCCTTCAAAGCACCCAAATCTCTCTTTTTGAGAGCACCCTCTCAAGAAGTTGCGGTCTCTCACAAGATAATGATACTTTGGCATGGGGTAGTGTTGCTAGAGTTTTTGAAGTTGAAGAAGAAAGATTGAACTTGAGATCAATAATGGGGCCACTAGGGAAAGCAACAACTTCAAGTTCTAGTTTACAACATGCTCTGCATAATGGAGATGACGATGGTGAGGGCTACAAATCTTGTGATGATAATGATGATGGTCCCTTGCTTAATGAGGATGATGATTACATAGATTAGGATTGCATTGCATATTTCCATTGATTTTGTTAGGCAAAGATAACATCACTTAACATTCTAGTACTTTTTAGCCTTTGCCTTTTTGGTTCTATACTTCTATTTTGATTCAACAATGTTTTGTAATCATTGCCATTAAATATCATGGATACACTTATTTTGTAAAGCACAAGAGAATTATATAAATGTTATATAAATTATACAAAATGTTTTATTGTAATTTATATGATTAATTGATCACTTGATTTTTATATCGACCACTAATAATTTTTTTAACTTTATTATTATTATTATTATTTTTAAAAATTTGCGCTTCACATTGATCAGGTGCACGCTTGCGTTTTGCACCTAGGCTCTATGAGGCCTTTGCGCTTAAGTGCTCTCAGCGCTTTTAACAACACTGGCTTAGTTTGTGTTTGATTCAGATTATGACCTAACCCAATAGAAAATTGTTACGATTTTTAATGAGAGGTTTTTTGAGGCTTAGTCCATGAATGCTTTGGCTTCTTGGCCCCCTTTTTTAGCCTGTAAAGTTGTGATTTCCAACTGTCTTATGTTGGCTTTAATTCCGTGCCAAATCTGATTGTGATTTCTTCAATCATTTTTCCCAGTATGTAAGTGGGTTTATTTGGAAGGGATGAGTGTGAGAGATTGGCGAAGAATCAAGCTTCAGAAGTTGAATTTGTAGAATTCGCAACTAGCTCGCAAGAAGCAACCTGCGGAAAAGCCACGTGTGAAGCACATGATTGGTAGCTAAAGAGTCATGCCAGGCTATGAATTTCGTGAGTATTTTGCGAGAAAGGCAAAAAGTTTATTTGCTTTACCAATTTCTTTACCCGCACTATATATACCCTCATTACCCATGAATTGTAAGGAGTTCTTTTTAAAGAGTAAACCCTAGCAAATGCACTTGAGAGTTAGAGATTGTTATACCCACAATCATCTACACATTTCCTTGTGGTTTTCCTCAAACTCCTACCTCTCCATCTCTAGATCCTTGAAAGTTTGTTAGCCCAAACATTTTTCACACCTATTCTAAGTGTTAAGTGAGATTTTGGTGTTGTTGGGAAGCATTGGAATGAGCCATTCATTGGCGGATGCAATCGGGCTGAATTGCGAGATCCGAAAAGCTAGAGAAGACAGGACTTCAAGAAGTTTGTTGGTAGTAGGAACTTGGAGGGCTCAAGTATATAGGGTAGACTAGGCTTGGAGGGTCTTTTGTTATTCGTATACTCCAACTTTATTCTCTAGTGGATCGATTTTGAGTTAGAGGGTAGCGGAGAGGTTTTTCCCCGAGTTCATCGGTTTCCTCTTTGATAGCACGTCTCAGTATTATCTTGTGTTTGTATCTCTCTTCCCTACTCTTTAAACTTTCATTTTATTGTGGATGATGGATGAATATGGCTTAGGCTAGTGCTATCGGTTCATTGCGCATATTTACTTTTGTTCCGCACTTAGTTTAAGTTAGAGTAAAAGTAATCTAGTCGTAATTTTTAATTGGGAATCTGAACAAGCTCTTGTGTTTTAGGACAAATTTGAGCTTCCAATTGGTATCAGAGTGGGTACACTTGTCAAATTTTATTATCCTTGTGTGATCCAAGACCCCGTGTGAGATAGAAATATCTCACTCCCTTAATGCACCACCCTACTTTGATGGGAGTAGCTATGCTTTTTAGAAAGTATGAATGCATGCTTTTCTTTGCGCAATTGATGAGAAAATGTGGGATCCTATCGAAAATGGTTGGGTAAGACCCATAATAGCCAAATTCGAATGGGATAATGCTGCTCTTACTTTGGCAAATGCCAATAGTGAAGCAATTAATGCTATTTTATGTGGTGTTTCTACTAATGAGTTTCATAGGATTTTGCATGTGAAGATCTCCAAAGAGGCGTTGACCATTCTTGAGACAACCTACGAAGGTACCAAGAAGGTTAAGGACATTAAGTTTCAAATGCTCACTACTCGATTTAAGGAAGTGAAGATGAGTGACGATGAGTCATTTGATTTCTTTTATGGGAGACTCAACAAGATTGTCATTGCCAAGCTAAATCTCAGAGAGAAGATTAAAGACGCCAAAGTGGTGAGGATAGTCTTGAGATCCTTACTTGAGAGTTTCCAAACTAAGGTAACCACCATTGAGGAGAGGAAGGATTTGGACAAAATCAAGATTCAAGAACTTGTTGGCTCTCTTCAAACCTATGAGCTCGGACTACCCTCCCATAAGGCAAGCAAATCACTAGGTCTCAAAACTATAAATGAGAGAACTGGTGATTCCTCCGATGAAGATGATGTTGAAAAGGAGGTGGCGTTTCTAGCAAAGAACTTTCAGAAATTTCTTAAGATGAAGAATAATGTGAAGTCGTTTGGCAAAGGGAGATTCTCATCACCTAAAAATGATAAAAGAGAGTACAAGAAGAAGGATGAGAAAGAATCGTCATCAACCCAAGGAATCGTGTGTTATGAATGTAATGGGTATGGACATCTAAAGAAAGAATGGCCAAACTACTTGAGAGGAAAGTGTGAAGTGTTGGCAACTACCCTTAGTGATTCTGAAAGCTCAAATTCTAATGCGGAAGGAGAATGTGATACTAATGGAAACTATTCAGGTTTCATGATGATTACCATAGTTGACTCAAGAGATGAATTGAGCGAGTTGGTTAATGATCTTGGTGTACATTCCGAAGGTGAAGAAATTGATGTTTCGGATGACGAGGATGTATACCTCAACGAGGGTGAAAATAATCTTCAAGAAGTGCATGATGTGTTACTTGAAGATTGTGGCAAATATGCCAAAGTTGCAAAAAGTGCTATTAAAAAGATGAAAAAAATTGATGAAGAGCATAAATCCACTCTTGTGCAACTTAAGGAAGCTAAATGTGAAGTTGAAGAGCTAAAGGAAGAGTTGCTTAATGCCTATTCTAAAATCAAGTTCCTTGAACTTGAAATAATTCAAGCGAACGTCAAAGTGGAGCGCATTTCCACCAAGAAGCTTGACAGGACTGGTTTAGGCTATATTGGTGAAGGAAGCTCAAGTAGCGGACCTAAGAAAGAAGTGAAGTTTGGGCCGACAAAGAATGTAAAGAAGCCCAAGGTTGAGATCTCCACTGTGGAGAAGAAAGTTATTGGTCCAAGACCAAAGGAAAAAGGGAAGACATTGCCCAAAAATCAAAGGGGACCTCATGTGAAGCATTTTTGTCATCATTGTGGTGTACGAGGACATACAAGGCCAAATTGCTTCAAGCTTTAGGCACTCAAGATGGCTGATTCTTTGCATGGTCAAGACAACTCAAGAAGAATGCCAAAGGGAATTCAAGCTAAAGGAGAAAATGAGGAATAAGTCATTGGAGATGTTATGGAGATGTTGAAAAACATTTCACTATGCCTAGCTAGCTTCACCTAAAGGTTGAAAGTTATGTCAGTTGTACCCTTCTTTTTAAGGATCTCACCCAAAACACTCGTACAATGTGGGTGAAGAATGATACTCATGCATGATCACTCATTATGCCCATGCATTAATACTTCCAACGTATTAGGGTTATAGTTTTATGCATCATGACATATGCAATCTTCTTATGTCATTGCTTCCATTCTAGCATGTTTCATCTATAGTTTGAGTTTGTTGAAAAATTCAAAAACCCATAAAAAGTATAAAATTTAAAAAGTTTGATCGCTTGTGTTGTGTATTTCACATGTTGAGTTTGGCTTAGTACCTACATACTAATGGCGTAGTACATTTACAAGCTTAGCTTGTTATGTATGCATATTTTTAAGTGTGAGTGACATCTAGAAATTTATGTTTGATTGTTGTAAATAGATCTTCAAGCTTGTCATGAATGATTAGTCAATAATCTTGTTTGATCTTGATACATATGTAGACTTGTGCCTATATATCTCATCACATTTATTTTTATGTCAAAAGCTCTACAAAAAAAGAAAAAGAGCTGAAAAAGTTTGTCTTTGAAAACTAGTTTGACTAGGAAAAAGCGGAGCAAAAATTGTATTCAATTGTATGATGCCAAAGCCAAAGGCTCATTCATCAAAGATATATAAAAAATATCACGGCATCGCTTCTTAAAAAATTAAGATGTATAGATCAAAAAGTATGAAAAATGGAAGTAAAATGAAAAGATTTCAATTAAATGTAAACACTTTGGTAGGGGTCATATATATATTCATTTCTACTAGTGAGATAGGTTACTTGACTTCATGCTAGTTGTGTACGACTTGATTGAATTGATCATTGAAACTTCATACTAAACTATGGACTAGTTCATACTTGATTCACACACATAACACACAAGTTTAATGTTCAATGAATGCCTATTTCATTTGTGTGATTGTACATGTTTAAATGTGATATGTGTATACTCAATTGCTTAATGATCAAACCCAAAAATATTTTTGAGTATTTTATATGTTTTTGAAAGTGTTTTTGTATAGCATTTTTGTGTTTTAATAACTTCCCTAATATGAAAAAATAAAATCAATATATATACCAAATTAATAAAATCTATCACATGCACTGAGATACTATGATAACCAAAAGCTTGAGATCATATTTAAAAAATATATAACTGATATAAGTACACTCCAATACAATTAATTACACAAATATAGTTAACTTCATACTCATTCAATCATATATAATTCATAAATTATATTAATCATTCTTGATGTCCAAGATGCATCTAAATTCTAACATTACCAGTAAACAAAGATGCTAGACCTTAATGGAATTGAAAAGGCAACATAATGTCAATTTAGACAATTGCTAAAATCATCACTTTCCACTATTGAGAGAGAGAGGGGCGGCTATTGTGTTGCATCTCTTAAGAAGAATCTACCCTCTACATTTCTTTTGATGTAAGCGACCCATAACAAAATAGATGTACCACGTTCAGAACATGCACATTTGGGAGATTAAAAGTAAAGGAAAAGGAACTCATCTAAAGTTTTTTGCTCTTCCTCTTGATGTTGACTTTCCAACATCCAAAATTAAATTTATGTACTCCTCAAAACCCTATATGGCATAAAAATTAACATTTGAATAAATTTACACGTATTCACTTAAAATTGTCAAAGATGCTAAAAATTAGATTGATATCAACCTTTTAACCAAAATTCAACATTTTAATGATGTAAATTAATTAGCAATTTTACCATTGTTAGTTGCTACATATATCTTTTTATTTGTGACAATAAGGTTGAATTTAATCAACCATCTTGTTGGCTTTATTCTGTGCCAATTTGCTTGTATTTCAGCACTTAGAAACCCTATATTTAGGTGGGATTCATGTAAGGGTAATGAGTGAGAAAGTATGAAGAAATGCTCAAGATTGTGCAAGGATGCAGGGCTTTGCGGCTAGGACTCGCGGGTGACTTGCGAATGGCAAGCTACCAAGTTCAACACACGAGTGAAGTGTGCGAGACGATGAACAGTTACTCTAGCTGGAGCACTACAAGACAAAAAATCCAGCCTGGCTGTTCTGTTATCTTGCGGCTTGAACTCGTGACTCAGCCAAGTCGCGAGACCAAGTTGCCAACCAGCTCTGTTTTGAAAAACCTAACTCTTCGCATTCCTATCTCACCCTAGTATAAATACCCCTCATACTCATGAAATGTAGAGAGCTCCTAGAGAGAATTTTGAGAGAGAAACCCTAGAGAAAAACAAGATTGCCTCATTCACAATCTTCACAAAGAGACTCTTCAAATTCCTCTACTCTCACCCTTTCCATTGATACATCCTTGAGAGGTTCTTGACCAAATCCTTTTCTCACCATACCCATGTCTGTGAGAAGGTCTTTTGGTGCTAAGGGAAGTAGTTTTGAAGGGACCAATACTTATTGGTTGATGTTATAGGCTATAGCAGAATCCAGTAAGCTAGTGAAAAAAAAAGGTTCGGCCTAAACTCGTTGGAGCAAGAAACTTGGAGGGCTTAAGTACCTAAGTAGATTAGGCTTGGAGGGTCTATTGTTGTTCATGTATCCCAACTACATTTTCTAGTAGATTTTTGACCGCTTGGAGAGCGGTGGAGAGGTTTTACGCCGAGGGCTTCAGTTTCCTCTTCGATAGCACATTGTCGTGTTGTCTTTGTGTTTACATCTCTCTTCCCTTAATCTTTACCATTTAATTTTTTTTTTTTTTTTTTTTTTTTTTTTATGGATGTGATTTTAATTGGTTTAGGTTGTTTATCAATTCTGTTATAAGCTTGTTATCATTTTTTGCACATACATTGTTTGATATAAAGCTTGAATTGGTAATTTGTTGTTTGGAGGTCTAAACATTCATAGTGTTTTCAACACTATTTGAATTTTCATTTGGTATCAGAGCGGGTGCACTTGTTGTGGTTTAAACAACTTAGTGTGATCCCTGACCCGCATTGAGATGGATAGGTCTCAATCTCTAAATGTGCCACCATTTTTTTATGATAATAATTATGCATTTTGGAAAGTCCAAATGAGGGCATTTTTGTGTTCTATTGATGATGTTGTGTGGGGATGCAGTTGAAGTGGGTTGAACTAAGCCAGAAGTTGCAAAATCCACTTGGGATAAGGCAGCTCTTGCGGCAGCTAATGCTAATAGTAAAGCCTTGAATGCTATTTTCTGTGGTCTCTCTCCAGAAGAATTTCACAGGATTTCACATATCACTATTGCTAAGGAAGCATGGGAGATTCTAGAGACTACATATGAAGGAACAAAGAAAGTGAAAGACACCAAATTACAGATGTTGACCACTCGCTTTGAGGAGCTCAAGATGAGCGAGGATGAGTCCTTTGACTCTTTTTATAGCAAGTTGAACTAGGTAGTCGTCGGTAAATTCAATTTGGAGAGAAAACGGAGGATTCTAAAATAGTAAGGAAGATCTTTCAGTCACTGCCGGAAAGCTTTCGTGCCAAAGTAACAACTATTGAAGAGAGCAAAGATCTTGATGACATTAAAGTTCAAGAGTTGGTTGGTTCATTACAGATATATGAATTGTCACTGCCTATGCAAAAGACGAGTAAATCTCTTGCTCTTAAGAAAATTGATGAGAAGGTAGTATCTCATGATTCTTCGAAAGAAGATGCTGTAGATAAAGATGTGGTGTACCTTGTGAAAAACTTCTGGAAATTCTTAAAACATAAGAACAGTGGGAAATCTGGTGACAAAGGGAAATTTTAGAATTTCGGGAAGGAGAAAAGGGAATTCTGAAGGAAAGATAGTAGAGAATCCCAATCTTCACAAGGAATCACGTGCTTTGAATATGACGGACACGGACATTTCAAGAAAAAATGTCCCAATTTTTTGAAATCAAAAGGGAAAGTCTATGCCACTACTCTAAGTGACTCAGATTCATCAAATTCTGATTCTGAAGAGAGCGATGATGGAGAAGGAAGTTTCACTGCATTCATGACCGTTGCACATGTGGAACCCTCAGATGATTTGAGTACACTTGTGAAGGAGCTTGGTGAGCATTTTAAATTGGAGTCTATTGGAATAGTTGAGGAATTTGAAGATGAGGAAGATGGAGAAGCAGTGGAACTCTAAGAGACCTACAATTCACTCCTTGAGAAGATCGGTGAATATGTAAAGTGGCTAACACAGCCATTAAAAAGATGAAGAGGGGCGAGGAAGAATATGGAATTCTTCTAGTGCAATACAAGGAGACTAAATGTGAAATGGAGAAAATGAATGGAGAGCTGTTAGAAGCTTACTCAAAAATTCGATTCCTTGAGCAAGAGGTAGTGCAAGCCCATGTCAAGATAGACAGGGTCTCCTCCAAGAAGTTAGAAGATGTTATTTTATTTAAAAAACATTCTTTAGATAAATCCGGGTTGGGATATACTAGAGGGAGTAGCTCATCAACAAAGGTTACTAAAGAAGTGAAGTTTGTGAAGGCCAAAGAGACGGTTGTAGAAGAGCCTATTCCTGAGAAAGTTAAGGTTGAAAAGAAGAAGAAGGTGGTTGATCAACGGGTGTTAAATAAGTCCCATAATCAATTAGAAGCCAGATTTGAAGCTAGAGGAGGATCACTTCCAAGATCAAAAACAGGGTCCTAAAACAAATCATTTCTGTCATTTTTGAGAATTGCAAGGGCATAACAAACCCAATTGTCATAAGTTGAGAGCATTAAACAATGCAAGCGCTCCTCGATCATGAGGAAGAAGAAATGACAAGAAGTGTTGGGGTGGTGAGTAACCAAGAAGTCAAAACCGTGATCTCGGAATGATGGACATGATGAAGATGATCGGTGCCTTCACAAATTACTTGGAAAGCTTCACAAGAAGGTTTGAAAGTCCTAACTCTCGTACCCATCCGTCAAGGATATCTCCCCAAACGCATGTAACGTGTGGGTGATGAAGGGTACTAATGCATAAGCATCATAACATGTCCATGCATCAATTCTTCCTGTGCTTTGTGATTATGTTTGATAGTATGCTTTTTGCTTCTAAGTGTTGAATATTTTTTTGTTCATTTGTTTCATTTTAAAAATGTTTTTACATTTTTTTTTATATAAATCTTTTCTAGCTTTTATGTCAAAAATCCAAAAACACATAAAAAGTATAAAATCCAAAAAATTTGATCAATTTTGTTGAGTTTTGTCTCAAAGCATGTTTTGCCTTGTACCTTCGTACTAATGGCTTTGTACATCTATGAGCTTAGCTTGTCTCATATGCACTTATATCATTGTGGGAGAAATCTTGACTTCTATGTGACTATTGTAAATAGATCTTCAATCTTGTCATGAATGATTAGTGAATGATTTTGTTGATCTTGAGACATGCATAGACCTGTGCCTATATATCTCCCACTCTTTATTTTTTTTGTTTTTGCTTAAAGATCTCATCAAATGTAAATCTCCAAATGAAAAGATATATTGAGTTGCAAGAGCCTATCGCACATACTAGTATTTAACTAGGAAAAAGGGAAAGCAACCAAAATAAAATGTATGATGCCCAAAAAGCCAAAGGCTAACTCATCAAATTGAAATATTAAAAATTTTAGGCATCGATCTCACAATGAGATGTATTGATTCAAAATGATCAAATGATATGATATATATGGAGCCATATGAAAAGTTTTAAAGATATATACTCAAGTTTATGTGGGAGGTCATATATGCATACTTCTATAATTGAGATGGATCACATTATCTAGTGCTAGTTGTGTATGCCTTAGTTGAATTGATTATTGAAGTTTCACATTAGACTAAGGACTATCTCATTCTTGGTACCCACACACATCACACAAGTCTATGTTCAATGAATGTCAAATTCATTTGTGTGATTGTACTTGTTTAAATGTGTTTTCACATGCTCAATCTTTGTTGATCAAACACAAAAAGATTTTTGAGTTTTTTAGTTGTTTTTTAAAAGTATTTTTTTTTTTTTTACAAAAATGTCAAAAATTTCAAAAACAGTGTTGTCCTATTTTGGCGACTTAATCATGGGTTAGCCTAGTCGCATGCCCTAGTCACGAGCCCACTCCGAAATTTTTTGAGGCTCACTAGCGAGTCAAGGTCTTAGTCACGAAAAATACTTAGAAAATTTTTCGAAATTTGAGTCTTAATGATTTTCGCGGCTTAGTGTGGCGACTTGTTCGCGAGTGGAAGGTTAAGTTGCGAGGGGTACATAGAGATTTTCACGGCTCTCCTGGTAATTGTGTTGCAGGTAGACCTTCTAGTCGTGAAAAACACTTGGAAAATTTTTCAGGAATCTTAATTTCAAAGTGTTTCGCGGCTTACCCTGGCGACTTGATCTAGTCGCGAAAAACGTTTGTTTTACATTTTACATTTTAAAGACAGTTTTTCAAAAACTTTACAGTTATCCCTTGAATTTTTGTGACTGTTCATTGTCTTCCCTATTTCTCTCTCTCAAAAACTCTGTGTCTCTCTTCAAAAAGCATCCATTTTTGCATCATTTCTTCTCAAATCTTCAAGAAAAATGTATGGGTTTTCTCTTTCTCACTTCATAGTTCATGATTTGAGCATTATTTTTCTTGTTTTATGTGTTGCCATTGCGATTTGAGATATACTGTGTTCGGACATGGGTTGAGGATATTTTGTTGGGTTTGGTGATTGGGTTTTGTTGCATCTTAACAATCTAATGTTTGATATATTTTTTCTCATTTAAGCTATTTTGTATTGTGTTCCTTTGTTGTCTCTGGGCTTTGCACTCATATTATACCTATAGGCTTAAGTGTGTTGTCTTGTGAACATAGGCTTAAGTGTTCAGAGATTGTTAAAATTGGTCACTTGTTGCATTTGGTTCACAGACTGCTTGAGCACTCCTTCATATATGTTTAGGACTAAGAATTTTGGTGATCTTATTTTTCTTGGGCACTCTGTCACATTGGGTTTTTGAGTTATTGTTGTTAAATCCTCTATTCAACGGTATCTTATATTAATCTCTACTACTCTCTGTGTTTCTAATCTGGTTTTAATGTGTTGAATGTCTATCTTTTGTGCCTTGCGCTTGTGGCCTCTTCTGCTTGTTTACAGATGGCTCTGACACCTACAAAGAAGAAGACTTCTGTTAAGAAGGCTGACAAAAGGCTAAAAATGGACAATAATCTGTTTAGGTTTGTTCAGCACTTTGAAAGATATAGAGATTCTTTCATGAAGGGAACAATTATCTAGGAGAGGTTTGTGGATTTAAATGACTTGAAGGATACCTTCATTCTAGAATGCTTTGAAGGCAGAGGATGGGAGAAGTTACTAGGTGACCTACCTCTTATGTGTGAACCTTTAATAAGGGAATTTTATGCAAATGTGAGCATAAGAGAGGATGAGCTGAACTGCTAGATTAGAGGACATGAGTTCACCATAGATGCTCATGATATTGATGAGGTTTTAGGGCTCGAGGGATTAGAGGATCATGAGTTCACCAACTACAAAGACAGGATGCTATCTTTAGACACTATCTAGGCTTGGATTGGTGGTGTTAAAGAAAAGAGATCTCTCAACACTACTGACTTTCCTGTTGACTTGAGGTGTCTAACCACCATAATGATGTCCAACTTGTATCCAATAAGGAAGCTGACTACACTGACTAATGCCAGAGCTATCTTCCTCATGGAGCTCAAGGGGAAAACTTTCATTGATATCAACTCCCACATATTTGACACTATTGTGGAAGAAACCAGAACCACCTTTAGGCCCAAGTTGATCTTTCCTAGTCTTTTTATGAGATTGTTTAGAGCAAAAGGTGTTGCAATCCCTTAAGATATCAGTCCCATGGCTCCCCTATCAGCCGTAAACAAGCTAACCCTACAAGGATACAAGTCCATCTTCCAAGTGATGATAAGGAGGGTGACCAAGAAGAAGGGATCCTATGGAAACTGAAGCAGAAGCTACAGGATAATCAGTCACACCCAGAAGTAGAAGCAAGAGGAGTAGAGTCTCAACCTCATCAGCTACACCTCTAGATGCACTTCAGATTATCTTGGAAAGGATTGATGGACTCAGAGAAGTTCAGAATGAGCATACTAAAAGGATGGCAGCAATTCAGGATCAGCTCAACGTTCTTTCAACTAAGTTTGACAGTCTTAACTCCCAACAATGACCCTTTGACAATTTCGGTCAAAAAGGGGGAGTATTCTTGAGGGGGCAGCTCTTGAGGGGGAGTGCCATTTTGAGGGGGAGTATGTTATAAATAGTGTTTTACTTTATGTTTAATGCTTTTTGATACACTATGGTTAATATGTTGTTTTTATGGTTTAAAACTCATGGTTTTGTTTGTTTTTGAATCTTTGGTTTATTATATAATTTTATGATGTTTATTTAGTAGGTTTTGTGTGGTTTGTACTTGTTGCTTTTGTAAGCTTTTAAGATTTTTAGGTCTTTGTACCCATGCTATGTAGCTTTTTACTTGATGGTAAATGTTATGCATTTTTCTTTCAGTACACCACTCTTGTGCCCTTGTAGGATCCTGTTCCTAGATGCATATATGTTTTTATGCATTGGTTGAGTGTTGGACATGCAAATGATACTTTGCAAATAATTTTATTAGCTTGCATGTCTGGATGTTCATTCCTTGAGTGAATGAGCATTGTGATCACTAGTATATAGTGATTGCTGTTTTGGTCAAGCCATGATTTATTGTTTTATCCCATTTTTAGCTTGATCGCATTGTGCTTGCTCCATATGCATTACAAGTTTTTTGCATACAATGAACTTATTGTGTTATTGTGTTTTAAGAGATTTTTTGGTCTTATGGTTTTAGAGCTTCACATATTCTAGAGTTAGGTGTGAGTGAGTTTTCCAACTATTCCCAACTCACGTGTTTAGTCTAGAGTTTGTTGTAGGGTTTTGTCATGGAATAGCCAAAGGGGGAGATTGTAAGGTTAAATTTAATCAACCATCTTGTTGGTTTTATTCTATGCCAATTTGCTTGTATTTCAGCACTTAGAAACCCTGTATTTAGGTGGGATTCATATAAGGGTAGTGAGTGAGATAATGTGAAGAAATGCTCAAGATTGTGCAAGGATGTAGGGCTTCGCAGCTAGGACTCGCAGGTGACTCGCGACTGGTAAGCCGCCAAATTTAGCACACGAGTGAAGCGTGCAAGAAGATGAACAGTCACACCAGCTAGAGCACTACAGGACAAAAAATCCAGCCTAGCTGTTCTATTATCTCGTGGCTTGAACTCACGACTCAACCAAGTCGCGAGGCCAAGCCCCCAACTAGCTTTGTTTTGAAAAACCTAACTCTTCACATTCCTATCTCACCTTAGTATAAATACCCCTCATACCCACGGAATGTAGAAAGCTCCCAGAGAGAATTTTGAGAGAGGATTTTGAGAGAAAAACCCTAGAGAAAAACAAGATTGTCTCATCTACAATCTTCACAAAGAGACTCTTCAAATTCCTCTACTCTCACCCTCTCCATTGATACATCCTTGAGAGGTTCTTGACCAAATCCTTTTCTCACCATACTCACGTTTGTGAGAAGGTCTTTTGGTGCTAAGGGAAGTAGTTTAGAAGGGACCAATAGTTATTGGTTGATGATATGGGCTATAGCGAAATCCGGTAAGCTAGAGAAGAAAAAGGTTTGGTGCAACCTTGTTGGAGCAAGAAGTTTGGAGGGCTTAGGTATCTGGGTAGATTAGGCTTAGAGGGTCTATTGCTGTTCATGTATCCCAACTACATTTTCTAGTGGATTTTTGACCGCTTGGAGGGTGGTGGGGTGATTTTATGCCTAGGGCTTCAATTTCCTCTTCGATAACATATTGCCGTGTTGTCTTTGTGTTTGCATCTCTCTTCCCTTAATCTTTACCATTTAATTTCTGTTATGGATGTGATTTTAATTGGTTTAGATTGTTTATCAATCCTGTTATAAGCTTGTTATCATTTTCCGCACGTACATTGTTTGATATAAAGCTTGAATTGGTAATTTTTTGTTTGGGGGTCTAAACGTTCATAGTGTTTTCAACGCTATTTGAACTTTAAGTGACACATGTGGTGCAATTTTGGCCATCAAATTTTACTCAAAAGCCAAGATTAGAAAAACAAAAAAATTACATGTTTAGAAAGATTTCAAAGTTCTCAAGATGTAAATTTGACGATATCACCCCTAAACTTGCTTAATATACATAACATATAGCAAAAGTACTCATCATAAATGTTATTAAAAACTCAAACAGTAAATTACAACCCTTTGCATAATGTGTATATATATATATTTTTATTTATTTTAAAAAGCCTATCCTTAACATTTTATCTTCAAAACATTATAACAAGGAATGCTACAAAAATTTGGAATGATTTACCTATATAGCTTAACCATACTTGCTACTCCATATAATTCAAATCAAGACATTTGATTTTCCCCCCTCATCACTCAAACAAATTATCAACTAAAATTTTAAGAATAGCATTACATGCAAAACCCAAAAAAGCCAAACATTGAAAAGGACAAAATCAATAATTAAAAGTGTCTAAAAAACATTACCACTATCATGCAATATCCAATACAACCACTTTTGAAAACAAATATATAACAAAATACCTAATCTACAAAAATTTGTAAAACCAAATCAAACACAAGGTCAATAATTTAGCTAAAATTTTTTAATCTTGCCAAAGAATTAGACAAAGATGTAACACATCCTCAGAAGCATAGACAATTGAGAGAGAAATCATCACTTCAGAATTAAATTCAATCCTAAACAATGAAAAGAACATGAGACATAAGATTAAGATTTAAAACCCATTTTCTATTTCCCTTAGTCTCAATATCAACAAATCTATATTAATCATTAAACCATTAACTAATGCAAAGTTAATCAAAATTAAATAACCGGATAAAATATTTTAACATAAAAAACAAAAGGAAGTTATCATACCTGAAGGTCAGATGTCGTTTCCAAAATTTTCAAAGGCTTCATACTCCTCCATCTCCATCTCTACCTCTACCTTTACTTTTTCCACCAGTTCTACACCTAAAACACCAAAATAACCAAACCTCCTAAAATGAAGTCGTTTAATGCAATATTTTTTAAATTAAGTCGTTAAAATTACATCTGAATGCATCTTATAGGGAGTAACAATTAGCATAGCTACTCCTTTTGGAATTTGGATCAAACATATCTTTGCAGCTCTCCAAACCATTTCAAACCATAAACATATCATTGAAAAAATTATAACACTATAAGAAGAAACCCAAGTTGTTATACTTACACACCCAATGGTATTGGTCCACTCATTGAAACAGGATCCAAATACCATAGACAAATAAAAAAGAAAAAAATATAGCTCAAAATATCAATGTAATAACAAATTTGTGAAAAATAAAAATTATGCAGTAAACAAAAAAAAAAAAAAAAAAGAGGCACCAAATTACCAAACAAAGCAAGATACTTATCCTATCCAAAAAAGAAAAAAGAAAAGAAAAGAAGAAGAAGCGAGATGCTTATCCACAAATCTATTGGATTGAATAATCTGCAAAAAAGAAAAGCAATGAAAATCTATTGTGTAAGTAGGGCATAGACATATCTTAGTAGAAAGAACATAAAGAAAACAGTAATTAGAAGAAAACAGTTATTAGTCGCTAACCCATGCAATGCATGGGAAAACTATTGTGTAAGTAGATGTTAACAACTATTTGTCTCTTCTACTTTGGTTGTACATAGTCGCTAACCCATGCAATGCACGGAAAAATTGGAGAAAAATAATATATATTTACATTGCTTAAAAACTCACTTTAAAATGAATAGGTTGGCTTTCTACTCATAATATGACTCAACATACTCAAAACTTTGTTGAAATAGACACATCCATCATCAAAAGTTTAGGTAACACACTAATAACATAAAACTATCCGTCAAGCGTTAGTTTTAAAACCAACACATGGTTTGTAATAAACTAATAATTTAAAAAAAAAATGTCTTCAAAGTGGGATAAGCAAATAAAAGCAGCATTAAATAGAAACACAACTACTAAGATGTCTTTCACATCAATATCTAAAAATTCCTAAGGAAATAATATTCTCACTAACTGCACACATGACATATCATGTAATTTACACACTTAGATTTGAACTCTTCATTGATACAATTCTCCTAGATAAAACTTTAAAAGATATCTGAATTTATACATGAATCATAAATATGATTGGAGAGAACAAAGCAAACCATTTTTAGTGCAAAATGGGTGAGCATTGAATTGTAGTCCATAATGGTTCCCCTGCAATGCTTGTGCAGAAACAGCCTAAACAATAGAGGATATGAGGAAAACAGATTAGACTATGAAACATGGAACCACTAATCAGATTGAAAAAGAATACATAAATCCCAACTAAGTACTTAGGATAATAATATCAATTTCCCGGTGAAAAAATAATATGTAAATATGTGTGTGTGTGTGAGATGAAAGAATTGACAGTAATAGTGGAGACAACAAGAACACCCTGCTCTCACCAAGCATGATACTAAAGCAGAAAACAGAAAACCAAAAAAAAAAAAAAAAAAAAAAAAAAAACTCCCATCTGAAAAACCTAATATCAAACAAATAATCATGACTTCAATTAAATCAAAGGGAGCCTAGCAGTTACATAAAAGCTTCAATCAAGAATTCAAAACATAGTTCAATAGAATTTGGGAGTAGCAGTGGCAACTATTAGTATATATACTACCCTACATACTTCCTTGCTTCTTTTTTTATATATAGGCTATAAAAATTCATTGAAACAAAAAGGGAAATGGTTTTACCTTATGGAAGAATAAATCCAAAAATACAAATTCAAAATGTTAACTCCTAAACTCTAACTTATGATATCTGTGAATCCATGAAAATTCAACGAAGAATCTGAGGTCACAATCTGCACCCACTCAATAAGAGTCCTTCAAAATAGAAGATTTTCTAAAACAAAACCCAATAACTATATAGCATCAAATCAACTGTGCCTACAATTATTATTAAACCCCATAACTATTTGCAACACACAACCCATACATATCATTGAAAATTCTGAAACCACAATCTACATCAGAATGAATTAATTTTTCAACCAAATAAATTAATCATCGGGCCAACTCTTAGGCCTTTCAAAAACACAAAAAAAAAAAAAAAAAAAACAAACCGTTAAATCAATACTATCTCCACTATGAAACTCATTGATATTTACAATATTTTCTTACAAAACCTGTAGAATTTGAAATCCCTAAATCGATAGAAAACCTAATTGAAGACATATATAATTAAAACATAACTTTGAGGCTCTATTCCATTTAAACCACTTTCAATCTGACTTTTAACCCATATCAATCAAATAAAATTGAAATTTGAAAAAGATCAGATTGAAAAATTTGTATATAATACAAAATTTTCTCAATTGAGTCTAATTTTACAAATTTTGAAAACCAAAACGGCATAAAAAGCATATTAAGACCCATTTAACAGACAAAAAATCAATTGAAAGATCTAAAGTTATATGTATGTATATTATAACTCAAACCCAAAGAGACAACAAAAATAGGGGTAGGTATATAAGAGAGAAAATCAGATCAAACATGTATTTCTATTATTGCTTACTTTGAGATTGAATTCCAAGACTTGAACTTAAAATCCAGAATTCCCACAACAAAAACACAAAAAACTTCTTTATCTAACAAATCAGAAAATAGAAAATCAAGATTTTTGTATATAAAATCAAAATTTTTTGTTTTTTATAGAGTAGGGTTTTGATCACTTATCATTGCCGGGAAGAGATTGTCTCAGATGGGAGTGACGACCAAGGAGAAGGATTTGCATCTAGGGTTTTTAGTTTTAGGGTTTCCTATGTATTCTCTTGCAAACTCCAATCGTGTTTCAGTTTTGGGGTTTCCTGCGTATTCTCTTGCAAACTCCAATCGTGTTTTCAAGCTGAGTTTGTGTTTGTGTCTAACGCTTGTGTCTAATGCTTTTTTTTTTTTTTTTTAAGATAAGCATCCAGTTTTGTTTTTGGAGAGAAGAAGGAGATGGGACTACGTGAAGAAGAGAGGGAGTTTGAGATGAGTCTGTGTCACCATGTTTGCGTTTAAGGGGGAGTGTTTTTTTAATTGAGTTTTGGTTTTGGGGAGAAGGAAATTTTTAGGTTTTAGGCTTTTCGCTTTTTTTTTTTTTTAGCTGAAATTTTTGGGTGTTTTTTTTTTTTTTTTTTTTTTTCTTTTTTAATAATGTCGGGTTTTAGAAAGGTTTTTTTTTTTTTTTTTTTTTTTAATATTGTGTTGACGTGGAAAATTATGAGAGCTTCAGAGGCTTCGGTTTTATATATATATATATATATATATAGATTATGGTTGTTATTGTTGTATTGCTATTATTTATTTATTCTTTTTGTAACAAATATACCCTATTCAATTTTGTGAACTGCACAAAGAAATAACTGAAAGTAGAAATATACCTCATCTTTTGGGGTTTTAAGAAGATCAGCCTCCTATAAATGAATACAAAGATCTTTAATATCTGCAATAGGATGCCAATTATTCTATTAACTTCACATTTTAAAGGAGCACTTCCTATAACAACATCAAATTACAAATAATCAGAAGCAATTGTTACTCAATGCATGATGCGGTCATATAATTTTTAGATCCAACGAAAGGCTGAACACTTAGAAAATTACAAACTGCACAAACAATTATACTAAATTGAACATTGTAAGACTTTAATCAAAATATTATTTAAGTGGGGGAGGGGAGATTTTGAATCCCAGTTATCCTTATAAAGGAGACCAGGTAATGCCTCTAAGTTACAAGGCTCTTGACATCTTCAATAAAAATATTATATACATATACCCAATAAAATGGGGCACATGATTTGTGGATGATTATAAGTACGGCATGGTAGAGAGAGAGAGAGAGAGAGAGAGAGAGAGAGATTTAAATCAATCCGTGGTGTTCTCTAGTCCTTACTTAGAGGACAATGATCAAAACAATGGATGAAACCCGAACAGTGGAACTTGATTTAAACTGATCAGGTCACTACTTATGAATGATAAAAAACTAGTAGCATATAAAACTTCATAAATTTCTAAATTAAAGTAGCTGGCAAAGCCAGTCAAAAAACTCAGATGTACTGCATATGGTTTTCTTTTACTTTTTAACTTTTCGCATGAATATACTCTCCATGAGATAATTTATCTGAGTGTTACACCAAAAAATAAATGCACTGTATATTTTTTAGACCCTTAAAACACAAGTTGTTTAACCTAATATTAAGCCAAGTTGATTAACAAGTTCATTAATAAGATCTAGGTCAACACATTCAAATCATATCATATAAAGCAGTGGAAAATAAAGAACACAATAATATGATGACCTAGGAAAACCAAACTAATAAAAAACTTGGGGAGGATTTAATCTAGCTATCCTTAAGTTAAAAAGCAAATCCATTATGAAAGAATTAAATTTTGTATAATAGCACTTAGACCACTAACATTCTATTGCTACCTCGAGTAGAAAACTTACTACTATGACCCCATGATAGCTTCGAGTTCATGGACTACTTCTTTTCTTGATCTGCAGCAACCACAAGTTCTCCTACTTGTGAATCTTAATCTTCTTGAATGTTCTTTATGCAGCAACTGAATCAACTCTCATGTTCTTGATGTGAATCTTGATATTTATAGCTCTATGTGTGTGTATGAAGGTTGTAAGGTTGAATTTAATCAACCATTCTGTTGGATTTATTCTATGCCAAATTTGCTTGTAATTTAGCATTTAGAAACCCTGTACTTAGGTGGGATTCATGTAAGGGTAGTGTGTGAGAGAGTGTAAAGAAATGCTCAAGATTGTGTAGTGAAGTAGGGACTTGTGGCTGGATATCGCGGGTATCTTGCGACTTGCAAGCCGCCAGAAGATGCTCACATGCCAAGCATGCGGAGAAGCTGAAGCGTTATGCCAGCTAGAGCACTATAGGACAAAAAGTCTAGACTAGCCATTTAGTTATCTCGCGGCTTGAACTTGCGGCTCAGTCAAGTCGCGAGGCCAAGCCACCAACCAACCCTGTTTTGGAAAAATGATTCTTTGCATTCCAAACATCTACCACTATATATAGACCCTTAAACCCACGAAATGTAGAGAGCTTCTAGAGAGAATTTTGAGAGAGAAACCCTAGAGAAAAACAAGATTGATTCGTCCACAATCTTTACATAGAGACTCTTCAAATTCCTCTACTCTCACCCTCTCTATTGTTACATCCTTGAGAGGTTCTTACCTAAATCATTTTCTCACCATACCCATATCTGTGAGAAGGCTACTTGGTACTTTGGGAAGCAGTTAAGAAGGGACCAATGGTTATTGATTGATCTTATGGGCTATAGCGGAATCCGGTAAGTTAAAGAAGACAAAGGTTCGGCATAACCTCGTTGGAGCAAGAAGCTTGGAGGGCTTAGGTACACTACGTAGATTAGGCTTGGAGGGTTTTCTGCTGTTCATGTATCCTAACTTTATTCTTTAGTGAATTATTGACCGCTTGGAGGGCAGCGAAGAGGTTTTACGCCGAGGGCTTTGGTTTCCTCTTCAATAACATATCGTTGTGTTGCCCTTGTGTTTGCATCTCTTCTCCCTTAATCTTTGCCATTTAATTTCTGCTGTGAATGTGATTTTATTTGGTTTAGATTGTTTATCAATTCTGGTATAAGCTTACATTCATTTTCAGCACATACATTGTTTGATATTAAGCTTGAATTGGTAATTTGTAAATTGGGGGTCTAAACATTCATAGTGTTTTACACACTATTTGAACATTCAAAAGTAAACACCTCTCAAATCTCACAGAAGATTCATCACACAACTTAACAAAGACTCTAGACTGACTTAAAATTCTGCAGATACGTGTTTCGATCGGTCAAGTCTGTCTTTCGATCAATCGAACCAGGCAGTTTCTGAACTATTCTTTCTACAGCTTGTAAATTTTTCAATCTTGACTTGTATCATTTTGAGCATTGTCCAATAATACCTATAGACTTTAGGATCTATGTCTAGACAAGTTTGTGTTCACGATTTGCCAATTATTCTAAACTTTTAGAACCTAACACACTGTAATATAGAAAAGGGAAATGAATATTAATAAATATTGTGCCAAAACAAGTAAATTTAAGATTTACCAAGAGCTTCATGTAGCACTTTAGCAATACAAGTTGCTTGGACTGTTCCGCTTCTTCTAACCAAATACATCTTCCTACATTATTTGTTAACTTAAAAACATGACACACAAGTCATAAGTTTATCAAGTTGCTACATAATGGTAAGACAAGAAACCTGATAGAGCTCTTCTCTAAAGCAGCCAAAGCATGACTTACAATATCAATTGCTGCCAATTCTGTTGCTGGTTGTAAAAAGATACATGCTACGTCAAGAGCTACATTACCCTGAAAGTCAAGACATATTTTTTTACCAACAATTTTTTTTAATTTACAACCTCATACTTTTGGAATCTCATGTTAATGTCTGTAAAGTTGTGATTTACAACTATATTTTATGTTGGCTTTATTTCATGACAAAAAGTGTTGTAATTGCTTTAATTTATTTCCTTGTATTTTGTGGGATTTTATTGTATTGAGTTTAGTATTAAGTTGGTGAAGACTTAAGCTTAATTGAAGATCAGTGGATTTCGAGAATCTCGCGAGAAGCTAACTCATGAAAGAGCCATGTGAGAAGCACATAACTGGAAGCTGAAGAGTTGTGCCAGGTTGTCATTTTCGTGAGTGTCTCGTGAGTAAGGCCTTCTCGTGAGGTAGTTGCGAAATATTCTGCCTAGAGAATTTTAATGTGTAACTTTCTTACCCTTTACCCATACTATATATACCATCATTGCCCACAAATGTAGAAAAGGTCATTTAGAGAGAAAAGCCCTAGATAGGTTTTTTACAACACACACCCATCTTTTAGAGAGAGAGCTACTCATCCTTAGTGAGAATTCATTGTAGCCTCTTTTCCTTCCCTCTCCCATTGTCATACTTTGAGAGGAGATTTGTACCCGAACACAACCCACACCTGCTCAGAGTATAAAGAGTGTTTTGGAGTTTAGGAAGCTTTGTGGATTTGCCAAAAGAAGCCGATGAGACTTGGTGGATGCAATCGGGAGTATTGCAAGATTCAGAAAGCTAGACAAGACACGGTTTCGAGAAGCCTTGTTGGAGTAAGAGCTTGGAGGGCTTAGGTATATCGGGTAGATTAGGCTTGGAAGGTCTCTTGCTAACTCATGTATCCCAATTAATTGTCTAGTAGATTGATTATAGCTTGGAGGGCGGCGGAGAGGTTTTTCGCCGAGTTTTTCGGTTTTCTCTTCGATAACACATCGATGTGTTATCTTGTGTTTGCATTCTCTCTTCCCTTACTCTTGTGCTTTACTTTTATTGTTGGTTGTTCATGTTTATGCACTAGAGTAGTATCGGTTGTTTGCATTTCATTTACTTTTGTTTCCGCACTTAGATAAGTTAGAGTAGAATCAACCAAGCCGTAATATTTTAATTGGGGGTCTAAACAGCTCTTATGTTTTCAACACATTTTCGAGCTTCAATGTCATATGCTTTTCCATCCATGTTTTATTGTTCTCTTGCACATCAATCTTAGAGCACAGTTTCTACGTATCTGTTTTCCTATTCACATATCATTTCTCTACTTAACTGAACAAAATTTAATCCAAAGTATTTGGTATAGGTCATATTAAACAAAATAAGCAAGTTCACTCCATCTAGGGTCTTTTTTATTGTTAAGTTACACATGCACCCAATAAATCTTAAATCCACGACCTCAACCCTCCACCTAGCACTGGCAACAGGAGGAGTTGCCAATTGAGCTAGAGCTCACTGGTCCATGTAGGATCATATTTTTAGTTCAATTAGAGGATACAGATCAAAATGACATTATTGCAACTTAAACACACTCTAGTTCCAAAAAATTTTGGGATTCAAGCTTGGTTGCTATTGTTGTTGTTGTAACATGTAACCACACTCTAACTAATTCCTCCTTGTCCCTAATTTGGGCTCCTTAACCGCGACCATGCACTACCTATTAGTTTTGCAATACATATCCTAAATGTGATTACTTATTGTGTTATAAAAAGGAATATTTGGACAATGATCTATAAAATACATTGCTCCCTTACAATCAATAAAACATGAACTTACCTGGCCAAGAATGACAGCTGTATCAGTGTTCTCCAAGTCGAGATCTAGGTTTTTGCAATCTGGGTGCCCATTAACCACCAAACAAATCCTCTGGCTGAATGAATGCCAACCAGAACGCAGAAAAAGTTTATTACATAAAAAAGTAAGCAAACTCCAATCTTGAACGTTTCATCTAAACCCAAGATTCTGCATAAGATATTTTCAAGGATAGCAGTCCTACTGAGCACTGACAAACTAAAGAAACAACAACCAAGCATACTCTAGTTCTTATTAAACATACTTCTCTTGGAATACCAAGCACTCTGTCACTTTCAGCGCCGTAGGCAAGAACAACCTGATCAAATTGTTAAACTGTTAGTCAAACAAATTCAACATTCAGAACCATATTTACCACAAAAAAGATAAATAAAGTAAAACAAAAATTTCCTGCACAGTAAAGCAATGTAGTGCTAGCATTCTCACCACATGGTACAACTCACGAAGCTCCAAAAGGAAAACTGCAGACCCAAGGGATACATTTCCAAAAACTGAGCACCGGTCATGGCGTGCAACCTGAGAAAACTGGTTGATGACAATCTGTTGCAAGTTTTCTGGTAAACTAAGGTCATTAAAACAAGTATTTAATAACAAACATTAGAATAATTTGACTAAACACCTCAATAGAACCTGGAATCATCTTTAAGACATACAAATTGTGACCCACACGACCATATCGAGAAGGGTCTTGTTACGAGTATCCTATTTGTACATGTTAAGAGTAATAAATAATCAATTATAAGCTGCGATGCAGAATTTTCAAAAAGAAAAATACACCCGTTAAATAATTTATTAGTTTGCAGGCGCAAATTGATTGTGGTTTTGTGTGCTTTTCAAATTGTCTTAATATTTATGCACAATTTGACAATAGCTTTAGAAAAATATTAATTAAAAAAAAATCATTTAATAGAGTATTAATGTAACCTTACTTGTGCATTCATTGAGAATTCAATAATAATCCACATGACAAACAATCCAATTATAATTATTACAAAATCGTGAAGAAGCAAAAATTGAAATACTTTCTTCACCTTTGTTTCAGGATGATCAGGTGCGTGTGAGAGAGAGAGAGATTTACCTTTTCAGCGGTGTAGAAGCCAGCAGGTCCACTTCTGACGACACAAACGCGCAATGGATGGGAGAGAGAGTTGAAAAACTTCTGGAAAGCCAGGTCCTGGTCCTTGCTTGGAAGATCACCATTTTCGTTGAGAATTTGAGCTTTGTGCAGGTATTGAGTTTAGGTTTCAATTCCAAATGTTGTGTGTGTATATGGAGGAAAAAAAAAAAAAAAACTACTCCATTAGACTGAGAAGTTGATGCATGGGAAGACAGATTTATTATATTTGATTTGATTTTATGTATCACAAGCAATTTTGTAAGTTCATAATATTCTAGAATGGGCCGTGCTAATAGTTCGTTGGGTCTTACTTTAGTTTTATTTTAGTTTAGTTATTTAGTTGGGCTTAGTACTAAAAGCCTAAGAGTCTAAGTCTTATTAGGGTTCTAAGAAATCCTAGTTCTACTAGGAATAGGTATTAGTCTTCTATTTAAAGAGTTATGAAGCTTTGTTTATGGTTTGTGTGTACAAAAGCTGTCTTAAGTCTTTCAGCATTGTCATGTTTTGTGCCTAAGAGTATGGCTACTTGTGAGTTGTGACGGAGAGCTAAGAAGGGGTAACGGCAGTTTCAAAGACCAAAACCAAAGATAGTGATAGAGTTGTTCATCTGGGATGGGATCTTTTAATGACCATTAGATTCTTTAAACACCACATGTCTTCCTTACATCCAAAAATAGGAGAGAATTAGAGGTTTCTAGATTGAAGAGAAACCAAATCTAGAGAGTTATTCTTTGCTTCTCCTTTTGTTTTTGTTTCTTTCTCACTCTTGGTACGAGGGCTGAAAACAAATTGTGGACTTAAAGCAATAGCATTGGCTTAGCCAAATTTTAACACAAGAAACTACTTTCAAAACACTCCACATCCGGCTTTATATTCTTTAAACTATATTCTGCTAGGTTCTAAAAACTTAGGATTCAATGTATTTAGAACTCTAATATGTATTGTTGGCAAACCATGATCAAAACAGGTTGTTTAGTCTTGTTTAGACTTGCTCAAAGTTGTATTATTTATATAAAGTTGGAACAAGATGATGCAGGAATTAATAGTGCTTCTTAGCCTGGTTCGATTGATCGAAACTTAGGCTTGATCAATCGAAAATTGGGTCAGATGTGTTTTTTTTGCAGAATTCCAACTCAGCCCTAACTCTTTAAATGTTTAGGGTTTTATATTTTGCCCTAAGTATATAAGGCAAACCCTAGCCATGTTTTAGAGGTTGCTCATATTGTTGTTTTGTGTAAATCTCTTGTGAGATCTAGATGAGTTTTCCTTTACACAAAACTTAGGATTTTCAAGGAGGAGATGTTATCTACACCTTGATGATCAACTCAGTTGCTGCCATTGAAGTTTAAAGAAAAACAAGTGTGAGTGCTTGTACTTGCTGGAGAATCTAAGAAAGAAGGAGTCCGTGGTCTCGGAGTTTGCACGCGGTCGTATCAGTAAGTTCTAGTGGTGGGTCGCAATAAGAAGTTGAGTGTGGGGGCTTGTAAATCTTATTGTATGAACTTCGATTCTTTCAAAATAGTGGATTCAAGTTTACCTTAAGGATAGTTAGGTTAAATCCTCCATAAGTTTTTACCGTGTGGTTTCCTAGATCATCATATCTTTGTGTTATTTATATTTCCGCTATTATATACTTGATATGCTTATTTGATAGTGATAACCTAGATTTACATAATTTGACTAAGTTAATTACTTGGCTAATTAATTAGGTTAATTTGGTTGGGTTAAGGGGTCTAAAAACCATTCAAGTGGTATCAGAGCAGGTAGCTCTCTTGTTGTAGATCTTTTGATCTCTGAACTGATCCTTGACCCTTGTTGTCATGGAACACAGACACTCTCTAGTTGTTTCTCCTCACTTTGATGGGAATAATTATGCTTATTAAAAAGTAAGGATGAAAGCATTCCTGAAATCAATTGATGAGAGAGCCTGGAACTCCGTTGAATACGAATGGGAGAAATCCATTACTCTTATGAGTGAGTGGCAAACTTCTCAAACAAAAGTAGCTGGGTTCAATAGCAAAGCTGTGAATGCCATCTTTAACGCTGTTTCTATGAAGGAATTTAAAAGAATCTCTAATGTTAAGGTTGCTCACACTGCTTGGAAAATCCTCTAAACTGTGCATGAAGGCACTAAGGTAGTTAAAATTAATAAGTTGCAACAGTTAACTTCTAGATTTGAATGCATTAGAATGTCTGATGATGAATCTTTTGATAAATTTTATACTAAACTGAATGATATTGTTAATTCTGCATATAATCTGGGCGAAATCTATGATCAACCTAAAATTATTAGGAAGATTCTTAGATCCTTGACTAAAGACTTTAGACCCAAAGTGACTGCCATCACTGAGAGTAAGGATGTGGACTTCATCCCTGTTGATGAACTTGTAGGATCTCTTCAGTCTTATAAGTTAGACGTAACCAAAACTAACAAATCCAAATCAATGGCTTTTAAGTCTGTTATTGATGTTGATGTTGGTGGATTTGATGATGAGCTCTCTGCTACAGAGATTGCTTATCTTGCCAAGAACTTTAGAAACTTTCTTAGGAATAGTAACAGAAAGGCAAGAGGTACAAACACTGCTGAACCTTGAAACTTTAGGAAGAATGATCCTACTAAGATTAATAACAATGAAAAACCTAGAGAGAAAGTTGGTTAATCTTCAAACAACTCTATGGGTACTCAGTGTTTTGGATGTCAAGGGTATGGTCATATGAAATCTGAATGTCCCACATACTTGAGGTCTAAGAGGAAAGCTATGGTTGTAACCCTTAGTGATAATGAAGTTTCTGATGATGAGTCTGGATGTGATGAGGATGGAAATTTCATTGCTTTCACTGCTACTACTGTAGTCAATGAAAGTATATCTGTTGAAGAGAACTCTTCTGATGGAGAACTCTTTGAGAATGCAGATCTTTAAGAAGCCTACAATAAACCTTTTAAGGTTGCTGCAAAGGATGCCATGAATGTTAAATTAAGCTTAAAAAAAATTGCATCTCTTGACCTTAAAAAGAAAAATTTGCTTGTTAACTTCTTTGATGCTAATGAACTTTTGAACAATGTGAAAACTGAGAATATGCTCTTGCTTGATAAAGTTAAATCTTTGGAACATGATTTATTTATTGCTAGATCTGTTAGTTCTAAACTTGATCAAATGTTGAGTGCTCAAAAGGCTTCTTCGGAAAAATCTAGATTAGGTTTTGTTGAAAGCATTTCTGTGTCTGCACCAAATTCCACAAACTTTGTTCCTTCTTCTTCCTCTGAACCCCCTGTGAATGAGGTTGTGAGTGAGATTGTCAAACCTGTAGGGGTCACATCTCCTAGGAAGATTAAGGTTGATATTAAAGAGTCTAAACCTAAGGACTCTACCCTTTCTAAGGACAAGATACATAGTAAGTCTGTTTGGGTTTGTCATTTTTGTGGAAAGTCTAGACACATTTGTCTAAATTGTTATAAGCTACAAGCAACTAAGCGAGCAAATAAGCCAAAAGTGTCTGTGCCTCAAGCACAAGATCCTATGGCACTTATTAGTGAATTGGTAAAGGCTCTAAACCTTTATTCCAATCCTAGAGTTGGAAATCACTCTAATGTGAATAAGAACTCCAATGCTCGTAGTGCATCTAAAAGGTTTTGGATGTAAAAGGCTCGATCTAATTGAGTCTTTTTGACATAGTCCTTGTGCTTCATTGCTCTACTCTTTGTGACCATTGTTCTTTGGTGTCTGTTTTCCTTTTTTGTTTCTAGGATTTGCATTGCATAACATTCATGCATTTCATTCTAGGAATGTTTTTTTTTTTTTTTTAAAGGAAACAAATTGTGTTTTTTATTTATTCTCTTGGTTTTTGAAAACAAGGTTGGTCAATTTATTTTCATATAACATGTCTTTGTACCTTGTTTAACTTTGATGAGCTTATTTATTGCACTTTACTAGTCGAAGCTATGTAGTGCATGTTGTGTGGGAAAGATGTTTATAGTTTTTTTATCACATTGTCTTGATCTTGAAGTCACATGTCTTTGACTGTCGAACTTGAACCTTTTGAGAAAGGCATAAATAACCATCTCACCACTGTTTACTAGTCAATCATGAATATCTTAGTGCATATCGTAAGATTTTGTACTCGAGAAACTGTAACACATGCACAAAAAGAACATAAGGTGTAGCCTCGGTTTAATTGCTTAATGCTTAAAATTGGTATGTACTATTAAGCTTGATGCCAAATCACATAATTAAAATTGGTGTGTACATTATCCCAGCTTTTAATAAATTTCTGAATAACTAAAATTTGTGTGTACAATATGAGGCAAAATTCAAGAAATTTACATGATGACATGCTTATGATCTAGGAGATGTGAGAGTTATATAATGTAACTCTTTAGGTGGTAGTCTCTTTTAAATTCTATATGATGAATTTTGTAGATTTTGTGTTTGATTTCTATTCACATATCACCTCACATATATCTCAAGCTTTCGCTAGTTGCACACACTACACAAGTTACTCTTTGCTAAACATTGTACATGTTATTGTGTGTGATTTTGGTCTGACCAACCAAGTTTGAAAAATACTTTGAGTTTTATGCAAAACTGATTTGTTGCTTGAGAATTAAAAGGGGAGTTTTGTTTGAAAACCTTAATTTTGGAAAACTAGGTTTAAATCTTGGGTTTGTGAAAATCATTTCATCTCATACTCATGCATTTATTTCATATTTTTCAATGCTTTGAGGAGAGGTTGCATCAAATTTTGTTCTTTTCCAAAAATTCTTTTTTTTTTTTTTTACAATTTCGATCAATCGAAATTGCAATTAAAAATTTTTGTGAGCCTCTGTCTGTTTCAATTGATCAAAACTGTTTTTCGATCAATTGAATATCGTGAATCAGGTTTTTAAAAAAATCAATGTTTGACTTGTTCAACGTCACTTTTCCAAAAGTTTTTCAACTTCTCTCTCTCTCTCCGACTTAGCAAAGCACAATCATCAAATTTTTGTCATTTTCCTCCAAAATTTTTGTAAGGTTTTTCTCATCTAAGGCTAGTAAAACCTTTATACCCTTTCTTTTGCATTGTTTTTCATGTTTTCATGCATTATTTCATGGTTTTTGGGTCAATTTTCAGACTACGCATAAATTGGAATTTTTGTTTATTCAAGCCTTATTTTGTGAAATTGATCAATGGGTTTTGTTGATATATTGTTATATTAATGATATATGATGGTTAATTTGATCAATTTGGGGATTTGTGAAAAATTAAAAATTCTAGGGCTTGTATTGAACCTGAATTAGGGATTTTGTTCAATTGGGGTAAAATTGATGAAATTAGCTTGTTGGATTAATGTAATTGATCATTCTAATCTATTTTCTAACTTATGTGATGATCAATTGGTCAAATTTCTTTAAAAACATTCAAGTGGTTTTAATTTTTTTTTTTTGGGTTTTTGGTAGAAACTCTATGCTTAAGCCAATTTTGTGAATTTGAACTAAAATTGAACCTAGTTTCAATGCATTAGAGCATGCATCATGAAATTTAATTTGTTCATGCATCATATAGATTTTTGTTCTATATTTGTTTTGTACTAACTTGCAGTCTGCCCTTGGTTTTTCTCTTTTTTGTTATTTTTGGTTCTGCTATGTGTCCTTGTCCTTTCCTTAGCACAATGCCTAGAAAAACTAGAGCTCATATGACTCCCTCCTCTTCTTCTGAGTCTCCCTCTAGGAGTGAGTTGTTTAAGGATGCAAAATGCAAAGAGGCCTTTGATAAGTTGAATAGTAAAAAGAAAATATGGGCTGAGCGTTCTGTTATCCTAGATGAGGTTGATCCAGCCATTAGGGCTAACTTTGAGAGTCGAGGTTGGTTGTCCTTGTTAGAGATAGATCATCCACCTCCGACCGCCCTCATTAGAGAGCTCTATTCGAACCTCTTTTGTCACGTCTATGATTCCAACACCCTTGTTAAGAGTTGGATACGAGGTGTAAAGTTCACCATTACCCCTAGGGTAGTGGTTGAGGCTCTTAGGGTCCCGATCATTAGGCAACCTGACTATCCTTATGAGGAGTCTCCACCCTTAAATGATGTCATGTCACACATCACTGGGTCTTCTATCCAGTGGATTTCTGATCTTCGGATCACGTCCGCTAAGTTTCTTGTGACTACTTATCTTTTTCTTAGGATAGCGTGTCATTCTTTGTGGCCTATCTCTGATCTCCACACCATCCCTATTGAGAGATGTGTGTTTTTATATGCCCTTGTTTCTAGTGCTTCTATTTCTTTTCCTTATTTTTTTTTTCGTTCTTTGAACGAGATTCATAGGAGTAGCATTATTGGCCACGCTCTTGTCTATCCTATCTTCATTCATAGGATTTTGTTGTTTTTAGGTTTAAATGGTTTCCTCGCGTCTAAGCCCGTTCATGTTACTGGTCCCATAGGTGCCTCTTTTCTTCGTTTGAGGGTTGCACGTTTGAGGCCTCCTCGTGTTCAGTTTTCTAGTGTTGTACCCCTTCCTTCCTCTTCTACAGGTGATGCACAGGCTGAGGCATCTGGTGATGGTGCTGTTGCTGATGCTGATGTTCCTCCACTGACTACTTCAGATGATTCAGACATTTGACGTACGTTGGATCATGTTTTGACCGTTCAGCGGCTCATGGACATATTTTGGTGGACTTGCTCAATGAGGTTCGTGCTTTGCGTGTAGAGTTGGCGCTTTCAGACGATCTCCTTCGCCACCTCCTTTTAATGATAGATTATGATTGCCCTTTGGCATTCCGTCACAAAAAGGGGGAGTAGCTTTTGGATTAGCTTGTAGAGTTTTTTATGATTGGGGGAGTTTTTGTTTCTATGGAGCCAGTGATGGTTAGATTGTATCTAGGAGCTGCATCTTGTATTTACATTCTTTTGACTCTAGATGTATTTTTGTTGGGCTATTCATGTTAGGGGGAGATACTCAACAAACGCATAAACGCATTGAATTCAATTGCAACTGATGGATAGTAGTCAGGATTGGATTTGTTATGTAAAGGGCTTTATTTTGTAAACTTTGAGCTTTTAGTTTGTGTTTTGTCATGGATTGCCAAAGGGGGACTTTGTTAGGTTCTAAAGACTTAGGATTCAATGTATTTAGAACTCTAATATGTATTGTTGGTAAATCATGATCAAAGCAGGTTGTTTAGTCTTATTTAGACTTGCTCAAAGTTGTATTATTTATGTAAAGTTGGAACAAGATGATGCATGAATTAATAGTGCTTCTCAGCCTGGTTCAATCGATTGAAGCTTAGGCTCAATCAATCGAAAATCAGGTCAGATGCATTTTTTCTGCAGAATTTCAACTCAGACCTAACTCCTAAAATGTTTAGGGTTTTATGTTTTTGCCCTAGGTATATAAGGCAAACCCTAGCCACGTTTTAGAGGTTGCTCATATTGCTCTTTTGTGTAAATCTCTTGTGAGATCTAAAGGAGCTTTCCTTTACACAAAACTCAGGGTTTTCAAGGAGGAGATGTTATCTAGACCTTGATGATCAACTCAATTGCTGCCATGGAAGCTTAAAGAGAAACAAGTGTAGGTGCTTATACTTGTTGGAGAATCCAAGAAAGAAGGAGTCCTTGATTTCGAAGCTTGCATGTAGTCGTGTCAATAAGTTCTACTGGTGGGTAGCAATAAGAAGTCGAGCGTGGGGGCTTGTAAGTCTTATTGTATGAACTTCGATTCTTTCAAGATAGTGGATTCAAGTTTACCTTAAGGATAGCTAGGTTAAATCCTCCCCAGGTTTTTGCTGTGTGGTTTCCTGGGTCATCATATCTTTTTGTTATTTATATTTCTACTGCTATATACTTGATATGATTGTTTGATTGTGATAACCTAGATTTGCATAATTTGACTAAGTTAATCACTTGGCTAATTAACTAGGTTAATCTGGTTGGGTTAAGGGGTCTAAAAACTGTTCATATTCCATTTAAATATTCTTTCATTCAATGAACATATTTTTCAAACTCTAACTTTTTTCCCATGGTCATGTTTTTTCAAATTTAGCATTTGAAAGTTGTTTCTGTGTTGTTTCAGGCCATTTAGGGGTAGAAGATAAATCTAAGGAAATCTAAATTTGTTCTAGTGGGTGATGTATCAAATGTTGATGCCTTGACAAATATTTTGTGGTGCAAAGTATATAAGCTTCTAATGGGCACCCTATCCAACCTCCCTACATACTACTTGTCCTTATTTCCTGGGTGTTATCCGGCATATATAAAAGTTGTAAAGGGATTTCTTGTGGGGCAGGGTTAGAGATGAATTCAAATTCCACCTGGTGAATTCGAGGAAAGTCTGTGAAGTGTGAACCACTTTCAAGTGGTAAACTACGCATTCAGAACTTAGTCTAGTTTAATCATGCTATGTTGGGCAAATGGCTTTGGAGGTTTGCCTAACAATTTATTGATGAAATAGCTCCTAGGATGAATTAGACTTTATGTTTTATTTCTCCAAGGAAGACAAGTACTTTATTGTGTCCCTAAGTTTCTAAGAGACATATATGATTTTGGTTAGGTTAAGTGAATGTATTTATTATTATTTTCATTTTCCTATGCTTGAGAGGCTGTTCCAAACTCTATCATTTGGCTAAATCAACTAAAATTCAGAGTGTATTTTCAGAATTAAAAACCTTGTGTTTTTCAGAAAATGAATTTCTTCTAAATTTACTTTTATCCCTTGGGTGGATTCCTTTGGGTGGCGAGTCTCAGTTTCTGTATCTCTTGGGTGGTGATAATCTATATCTGATAGAGTGATGAGCCAAAATATTCTGCATCCTTAGTTAAATTCCTTTGGGTAGTGTTACTTGTATCTCTTTGATTTACTTAGGATGCAAACTTATCTATCTTTTAAATTATTGAGTGTTTTATTATCCCATAAAACCAAAAAATATAAAATACATTCAACAAGCCTATTTCCATTTACCATATCAATTAAATTTGGGTTGTCCCTTATGAATCTGGTATCAGAGCAAGTTCTTCCTGTTGGATCTATTGTAGTTTTCAATCTATTCCAGATCTGTCTCTCCATTTTATTCATCAATTCTGTATTTGCTTTTGAGGTTTCTATGTTCATGCCATATATGTTTGAAAATATCTATCTTTCTAGTTTCTAACAAAAAAAAAGTAGATCATGATTTCGAGTTTTCTATAGTGAGATATTTGCATTTTACTCAACAAACATCAATCTGTCAGAGAGTCACGAATTTGCTTATTTTTGTTCAAAATGGCTCCAAGACAATTAAGAAGTGTACAATCTAAGCTTGTTGAGATGAGACAACTTTGTGAAGCTCTTCATCAAAGAATGGATAAAATCTTTCATCAAAGTCCAGCCTCTCCAATTCAGAATTGTGGGAGAAAACATGCAATTGTTTTGCAAAGAAGTTGATTCTAATGATGAATATTCAAGTTCTATTTCAGAACTTACTATTGAGAATCCATGGCTTATAGATTGTTCCCTTTCAAACATATTTGAAGACATCAATGAGTGCTCTAGAGAAGATGCTATGTTAGATTAGTATTCTGCGCCAATTTTTTATGAGTACCATGATAAAGTTCAAGAGCCGACTTATGATGAAGAATCAGAAGTTGATTTAAATGAAGACTATCAAGATGGTGATTGTGGTGTTGAAAGTTTTGATATCCAACTAGTGATGACTACCCAAGAAGATGAGCTTTTCTATTCTATGGTTGCTGTGGGAAAGGATGTGGAACTAGCAACTTATGTTTTGAGTGAAGTTCAATCTTTGTTGAAAGGATTCAATGGCTTAACTCTAGAAGAGGTTCTTGTTGGTTTGCCTCCACTTTGTGACATTTAACACCACATTGAGTTCATTCAAAGTGTTATTCTTCCTATCTTGCCTTATTATAGAAGTCCACCTAGAGTACAAGTTAAATTTGTAAAAGAAGTTGTAGAATTGTTGAAAAGAGATTTGATTATGGAGTCTCTTAGTCATTGTTTTGTTTCAATCTTAGTAACTTCCAAAAGGACTAAAACTTGGAGGATGTGTTTTGATGATACTAGAGCTGATTTGCTTGTTTACCTATTTTGTGCTAAGGTCTTTTTTAAAATCGACCTAGACAGCAACTGTCATCATATAAGAATTAGAGAAAAAGATGAATGGAAAACAACATTTAAATTCAAAGTTGACCTCTATGAGTGGCTTGTTTTGCTATTTGGGTTGTCTAATGCAAGGAGTAGTTTCATGAAATTGATAACTCAAATTTTAAAAAGTCTTTTGGGAAAGCATGTGGTGATGTATCTTGATGATATCTTGATTGACATGAGGGGGAATTCAGTACTTAAAGCATTTTCTTTGTGTTTTTCAAATGATTCAAGGAAACCAGTTGTTTATCAATCTTGGGATGTGCTTGTTGTTAAGTGATTAAGTTGTGTTTTTAGTATATGAAGTGAGTGCAGTTGGCATGCACTTGATTGATGAAAAGGAAAAGGCTTTTCTTATTGACCTACTCCTAAAGGACTAACTGATGTGATAAGTTTACAAGTCTTGTCTTCATCTTGCAGCCACTTCATCAAAGGTTTCAATTCCATTATTACTTTGATGATAAATGCTTTGAAGAAAAAGGAGTTCCATTAGACTAGCAAAGCCAAAAGAAGTATACAGCAGCTAAAGTTCAAACTTGTTGAAGCTTATTTACTAACACTACTAGAATTTTCTAAAGCAATTCAAGTGGAGTGTGATGAATCTAGTGTGGGCAAAGGTGTTATGCGTATGCAAGAAGAGAAACCAATTGCGTATTTCAGTGGGAAGTTCAATGACGTAAAGTTGGACTACTTGATTTATGATGAGTTGTTTGCTATTGTCTAAGCTTTGGGGCAATGAGAGTATTATTTCATTTGAGTGGAGTTTGTTCTCTATTCTAATCATAAGGCTTTCAGGTTTCTAAAGGTGCAAAAGAAATTCAATCTAGGGCATATAAGTTGTGTTTGGTACTTCAAGAAGTTTTCTTAGATTTCATAACATAAAGATAGTTCATTAAATCAAGCGGTTGATGCATTGTGTCAAAGATATGGTTTAATGGCTATTATTTCTCATAAGATCATTGGCCTTAATCTCACACCAGATTGTTATACAATGGATCCACTCTTATCTAAGGTGTCGAATCATGTAAGAAATGGAAAGAATCAAGGGTACTTGATGATGAATGGCTTTCTCTTTAGGGGAAATTGGCTATGCCAACTTGAAGGATCTGTGGGATTGTTTGAAGAATTGCTGGTGCATTTTCTGGATATTTTGATTAAGGCAAATTGAAAACTCTTATGAAGAAAAGATACTGCCTTCAGCTATACTTAAAGACTGATGTTGCAAGATTATGTACACGTGGGTTCCTGTCCAAAAACCCTTGAAACATAGCAAAGATTTAAAACTCTAAATCTAACATGCTAACATGCTTTTTAGACATACAAATACATAAACCTAGACTACATAAACATATTATAACATACTACAACAAGAAAAATAAAGCAAACAGAAAGATTAAAGTGCAAAAAGGAAAAGAAAAGGAAAAGAAAAGTTTAGACTAGATACCTCAAACAAAAACTCTTCAAGCTTGATTTTTTACAGTTCCCCCCAGTCAAATCGATTCACAATCCAATAAAAGAGTGATTATTAATCTTAAACTCAAAGATCAAGACCAGAAAAGGCCCTAATCAAAAGAAAATTGACTTGAAGATGTTTTGTGAAAAACTCCCTCTTTGATTCACTATTTTTAGTGAATTTTAGTATTTTCCTGTGAGATTTCTATGTGTTTTGAAATATAACATGTAAGGTTACTTATTCATTCCAAATCTCAACATTAATGTAGAAAACTTACTTTATTTATGTTAGGTTCTAAGGTCTTAGGATTTTATGTATTTAAAACTCTAATTTGTAATGTTGGCAAACCGTGATCAAAACAATGTATTTAGTCTTGTTTAGGCTTGCTCAAAGTTGGTTTATTATTGTAAAGTTGGAATCGAGTGGCTGCAGAAGTACTTGGGACTTTCGGCCTGGCTCGATCGATCGAAGAATAGACTCGATCGATCGAGAATCGCACAGGTTGAATTTTTTGCAGAATTTCCAACTCAGCCCTACTTCATTAAACGTTTAGGGTTTTATGTTTTTACCCTAGGTATATAAACAAAACCCTAGCCACGTTTTTGAACGTTGCTCCAATTGTATTGTTGCTCATACATTGCTGTTTTGTGTAAATCTCTTATGAGATCTTTGAGGAGCTTTCCTTTACACAAAGCTTAGGGTTTTCAAGTTGAAGATATTATCTGCATCTTGATGATGAACTTGGTTGCTACCATTGAAGCTTAAAGAATATCAAGCGGGGGTGTTTGTAGCTGATTGAAGAATTCAAGAAAGAAGGAGTCCGTGGATTCGTAGCTTGCACGTGGTCGTGTCAGTAAGTTCTACTAGTGGGTAGCATTAGGAAGTCAAGCGGGGAGCTTGTAGTCCTTCTGTATGAACTTCGATTCTTTCGCATAGTGGATTCAGGTTTACCTTGAGGATAGCTAGGTCAAATCCTCCCAAGGTTTTTACCGTGTGGTTTCCTGGGTCATCATATCTTGTGTTCATTTATTTTCCGCTGCTTTATATCTTGATATGATTATTTGATTACTTTAACCTAGAAATGCATAATTTGACTAAATAACAACTTGGCTAATTAATCTAGGCTACGTAATCTGGTTGTTTAAGGGGTCTAAAACCGTTCAAGTGGTATCAGCGCAGGTTGCTCTTTTGTTTAAGATTTCTTGATCTCTGAGCTGATCCTTGACCCCTGTTGTCATGAATTCTTGGAAAACCTGTGTGCTTAATTGTCAACTTGTCTACTTGCTGTCTTTGCCATTTGTTGTTTTTGTTAAATCTTTCCTTAAGTATCTTGGCATAATCACATGTGATAAGAATTATGTATGTTATACTGCTTTAACTGCCTTAAAGGCACGTGATTCTTGTCTTTGGTATTTGGATAGTGGTTGTTCCAGGCACATGACAGGAAATAAAGGCTTATTCAAAACACTCTTCGAAGGAAAGATTGGGACAGTCACTTTTGGAGATGGAAGTAAATCTGTGATCAAAGGCATTGGTACTATGGACATCCCAGGATTGCCAGTGTTTGAAGATGTTTGGTATGTTGATGGATTGAAGGCCAATTTACTCAGCATAAGTCAGATTTACGACAATGGACTGAATGTTCTTTTCACCAAGTATGAATGTGAGATACTTGATGGAGGAGGCGACTGCATGTGTGTTGGTGTAAGGACAGCTGACAACTATTATGGCATAACACCAAGTGTAAACAACAAGTGCTTTAGTGCAAAGATTGATCAAGTTGATTTGTGGCATCAACGGTTGGGGCATGCCAGTCAAAAGCAGTTAGAGAAGATTTCCAAGTGTGAGGCAGTTATTGGTTTACCTAAATTTGAGAAGATTGATAAGTGCATTTGTGGACCATGTCAGATAGGTAAATAAGTAAAATCCAAGCATCCCTCTGTTTTTAGAGAAGAGAAAAACACAAACATGAATGCAATCCAACATACACCTCAATCAATGATCCAATCAACATATTAAGCTCTCAAAATCATTTCTCAACAAAAATTTTAAGCACATGGATCCTCAAAAACACACACACACACACTAAACAAGTCTAACCAATTTTATATTTCAAAAACAAGTCAAGACAGTTATTAAGCATACATTAGCACATGTAAAACCCTTGTGATGGCTAAATCACATTGTACCTACACATGTATCAAAAGTAGCAAAGAATATTGTGTGTTGTGTGTGGAAAACATCGCAAGATTGCATATGTGTATAAATGTTATGATGATCTGAGATATGAGAAAATAACTTTAACTCACACACAATTATAACTGTTTGATGGGGACTATCACCTTCGAGGTACATCCCATAACTCTCACATCTCCTAGAATATATGCTTGCAACCACATTTAAAGCATTTTTTATCTTTTTGCTTTTTATTTTTTTTGCATATTTTCTTTTATTTTAGCATATTATACATGGGCATAAAAAGAGAGAAAAGAAATACCCAAGATGTTAAGCATTTGACATTGCACTTTTACTATGCCGAAACATACGAATGTCTTTGACACTGCACTTTTGCTATGCCGAAGCATACAGGTGTCTATGACACTGCACTTTTACTATACCGAAGCATACATGTGTTATATTATGATTGGCAGGCAATAGTGGTATGATGGTTATTTGCCTTTCTCTTCGGATTTTTTAGTCCTACCAGTCAAAAAGAGTGATAGAAGTGTTAAGTTCAAGAGATAACTTAATCTTACTCACCACAAACAAGAGTCACAAAGCTCACTTGCTTAGTTGTGCATAGAGATGCTCATCTAAGTTACAAGAGATACAAAATTTAGAAAACTATGTTTTATTAGCCATCCAAGGTACACAAGTACCAAAGTACACAAAACACACACTATTTTTGTATTTTTCTGATTTTTGAATTTTTATTTTTATTTTTATGAAAAACAAAAATAAGCAAAACTAAAAACAAAGAAACAAACAAAAACATGTTAAACAATATGAGAGCATGAAAGAAAAAATGCATATGCATAAAGGCATGATAGAGAGATGCAGATGCATGAAAGCTTGATTCCAAAAGCAAATAAGAAATCAAGCAAAGAGAGTCCTACTTTAGATAGAAAGAATTAAAGCAGAGGACCAATAGAAAAGACAATTAAGTCTTAGGATCCTTTATCACCCACACAACACGAGTTTTTGGCTGTGAAGATGAAAATGCACATGTCCTAGTATGATTACTAAAGGATATAGAAGAATTAGAATTCCCCTGCAATTGGGTCAAAAAGCTCAAAGCTTTTAATAACTCACCAAGAATAGGTACAGAGTCTTTAGACAAAGGATGAGACCTATTGGACACTCGCTTATGAGGAAACAACTTGAAACAATTAGGGTGAGTATGACCAGAATCACCACAATGGTTACAAACATGAGTAGTTTTAGAGCTACTTGGCTTCCTAGAAGGAGGTCTAACCTTAGAAGTTGACAACTTAGGACAATTTGGCCAAATATGACCAACAATATGACAATGATGACAAGTGGGGACAAATTCAGAATTTTTATTCAACCTAGGAGGAGTTTTAGACATAGGTTTAGAAACTTCAGCGTTAACATCAGAAATTTTACCTATGTCTATCCTAGCAATATTAGCCTTCAACTCTTCATTATTCCTTTTAAATGAGGGAATATAAAAATCTTTTTCTTTTGAGTTAGGCTCAACAACAAGTTTGGCACTAGTTAATTTTTCAACTTCAGTTTTAAATTCAACTAGTTGCTCTTCCAAACTCTTAATTTTGTCCACCTGAGATGAAATTTGATTTTTAAAATTTTCATTCAAATTATTGGCTTCATCCAATTTTGCAATCAAATCATCTTATTCAAGCTTGACCTTTTTAAATTTAGCTTTTAATTTTGCAGAATATTCAAGAGATTTCATACAAAAGTTATAAAGTTTGCAATAGGCATCTTGAATATCATCATCATCATTCAACATAAGATCATGCAAATCAAAACAATCAAGAGTTTCCATGACAACAGGGGTCAATGGATCAACACAGCAAAGATTAAAACCTAATTAGAGTGTGCCTGCTCTGATACCACTTGATAGGCCACAAATTGAATGACCCCTTGTGATTTAAACCAATTAATTAATTAGCCAAGTTGTTAATTAATCAATTAATCATGCAAACGCGTGGACGCACAAACAAATTACCAATAAACTAAATAAGTAGCAGAAAATAAATAACATGGTGATTTGTTTACGAATGGGGAAAACCCTTACGAAATTACGAAAAAAACCCTACCGGGTGATTTTCAGGTCACCACTGTTGAACCTTACCAACCTACAGTTGAACCCTTACCCGAATACCCAATTGGACTTGATCTGTAGTGACAATTTCCCCTTCTGATGCATGGCTCCGAAGTACGTGACTAATCAATTTGATGCGCGGATCCCAGTATGCGACTTACTCCTTTGCACGAATCCCAGTACGTGACTAACTCCATATCAACCCTTTGATTGTTGTAGTTGATTTGCAGCAGCTTCACATAGAAACACCAATAAGATCTTCAATATTGGTGCAAGAGACTTTGCTTGGTTATAGAACCCAAAGGCGTACAAGAAACGCAGCAAGAACTCTTTCTTCTGTAGGAGGAGTTCTTGTTGAATATGTCCCCAACAAGAAACGCAGCAATTACATAAAAATATGTCCCCAACACACTATTTGTTGAATTATTTTGTATATGGTTCTGGGCGTTTGGAAATATTAAACTAGTAAGATTTTATACCTGTTTGCAGTGTTTGGGTGGGTTATTGGATAGGTATGAGTGGGTTAATGGGTGCTTATTTGTAGGTATTGATATTTGAGTTTGGGATTTAAAGTTTGGTGAGAAGTTTTAATTTGATTTATTTTGAAAATGAATGATGGATGGTGACATTTTGTTGATATCAAAAACTCTAGTAGCATGCATTGAGGAGAGTGAGGTCATTGAGGGATCCAACAACTAATTCTATGAGCAAATTCTCTTTTTTCATATTTCTCTTTATTAATTCTTCAATCAATTTTACATTCATTTTCTGATGATGATGATGATTGTTTGATTAGGGATGAATATGAGTACAAAGCAGTTAATGGTTCTGGGCATTTGGAAATATTAAACTAGTAAGATTTTATACTTGTTTGGAGTGTTTGGGTGGGTTATTGGGTGCTTATTTGTAGGTATTGATATTTGAGTTTAGGATTTGAAGTTTGGTGAGAAGTTTTAATTTGATTTATTTTGAAAATGAATGATGGATGGCGACATTTTGTTGATATCAAAAACTCTAGTAGCATTGAGGAGAGTGAGGTCACTGAGGGATCCAACAACTAATTCTATGAGCAAATTCTCTTCTTTCATATTTCTCTTTCTTAATTCTTCAATCAACTCTACATTCATTTTTTGATGATGATGATGATTGTTTGATTAGGGATAAATATGAGTACAAAGCAGTTAATTTGTTGAAGAGAGACCATTTCAGCCAGGCGAGATTCCCTTTGCTTTACATAAATGTGTACTCCCACCTCTTACATAAATTGTGGGGCTCATCATGAATTTAATTAGTGGGACCCACCATTCATATGAGAGAAAAGAGTACACATTTATGGTATTCCGGAAGAATATAATAATTTCCCACTACTATTCTATTTAATAATAATATTTATATGTGGTGTAGATTTTACAAAGCTGAATCCTATTGGTTATGCCCCCGTGCTTGTTGATGGGGACTTGGTGCCTTTCGACTCTTTTGCCATCTTACTGGTCCATATTTATTTCATTTTCTCATCCTACCTTCTCTATTATTTTATCATCAATTCTTCATACATTGTTTTAACTAACTTACACAGTATTTAGAAGAAAAGTACCCCCCACCACCATCCATTGTTACCTCAGGATCTTCACAAAAAATCCATCAATTTCCAGGTACTATCTGTTTGCTTTTTTTTTTTTTTTTTTAATAATCATTTCTTTCTAATTTATATCTTAACTTCCTAAAATGTGTATATATATACAAATATATAACTTATCAACTGCATCTCTGTTCTCATAATATTATTTCTTAAATCAACTTTTCCATCAGCTCAACTATAATTCTTTATATCATATATACTTTTATTTATCGCTTCTACTCAACCGTTCTGACTAAAAGTTTTTGCCCTTTTTCTACAACTGATTCCATGCCTCGCATTTATTACTGAATTACACACTCTAATAATCATGTAGCTTAATCATTATTTGTTATGAATCCAGAGATGTTATAGGCCATGATTTGGCAGGTTAAACATTATTTGTTTGTAGTCACTTTGGATTTCTTTGGTAGAGGTGTGTTCACTTGAGCATAGTAAGTAACTTCTTATTAAATTTTTGTAAACATTGTATATTGTGATATTGATAATTGGTTTTGTGGTGGGTTGTTGTGTTGGAGCAAGCAGGTGGCTTGCATGGTGATATAAGGTGGGTATTCTTCCTCTTTACACTACAAAATACATAGTTTTTTTTTTAAAAAAAAATCATTGCAAAAGATCATCAAATAGGAATTTGGAAAATCTTGATTAATACTTTCAGTGCAAATAAACAATTAGATAGAAAATAGGTAGCAGCATTAAAGTCAGTATTGCAATAGGGTGGAATACATTTGTTTCCTTATGCTCATATGAAACAGTGGATAGTGAACATTAAATAGGAAGAAAACATTTAAAAATAAAATTCAATATGCCAACAGGATGGCTAGATTATTTTTTTGATGGTATGGAAATCAGGGAGAGACAATATCTATCGCATGAAATTATGAATCCTCTGGCACAAAAAGTCCTTTTTTGGCTAATATGTTCTCTCTCTTCTTTGCCAGTCAGTCTCTCATCTCTCTTATTTCTATCGTGTAAATAGTGATTTAGTTAGTTTTTAAAGGTCACGTGCTTCTCACATGTTCTTCTTCTATTAGTGTTTTAACGTGAAATTAACTGGAATTTTGATTTGGTAGGTGTGTATAGTTTAGGGAGTAAATTGGCCAATAAAAAGTTCAAGGGGTGTCTTTGCCACTAATTCAAAGTTTAGGGGGTGTGTGTGGACAATTTTCCCCTTTTGATATAAAGTTTTTGAGTTATGAGTTTTTGTCTTCTGTACTTTTGAGTCTTTGACCGAATTTGTGACTTGTGAGTGTGAGTGGTTGTTGGCTATGTGGGTGGGTTAGTACATTAACACTAAAACACAATAAAAATATGAAACATTTAAAGAATTCTAAACTTATTTTAAAATAAAGAGTTACAGACTTATAAACAATTAAATAATTGTAAATAGTTGGTTAGTTGGGAGGGGGATAAAAACTAACAAATTAAATTAAAGAGTTGTAAAAAAAATACAAAAGAAATTATCAAACTGTCTTGTGAATTAAATAAAAATTTGGTAAAGAGTAAAAAAATAAACTAATAAAATAAATTATTTTAAGTAATAATAATTATAGTTCACTTACCAACAATAATTAATTTATATTTCTTATTGACCCCTTCTGGACAAAAATCCTAGAGCCACCATTGGGTTTAACAGTAGTTGTTGGCATGGGCTTCCCCCATTTTGGATCAACATTTCCTTGGTTCAAAAATACCCCTATACTACATCAAGTAGGGGCAAAACTTGGGTAAAACCTGGAAAAAATTTTCTTTTAACTCCCACATAAAACACTATTTACAAAATAGGACAATACTCACGTTGGCTTTCAAACTCAGGACATGTTTGATGGATTGTAATGGTGATTGCATAGGAATAGGAATAAATATTATAAGAAATACAAGATGTTGTAATGTAATACTTATTACTATTTGTTGTTTGGTGACAACACAAGAATAGCACCTCAAAAACAATGGGATAAAAGCATTTTAAATCAAATTGTCTAAACCACCCTTATTCTAAAATTAAAAATACACTACTAATAACTAATAAGCATTGGTTCAACAAACTCAATCTTGAATGGAAGACCTCCAACAAACCCAATATCTCTTTTATTTTTTTCTATAAATAAAATTGCTTTCATTTATTTACATTAAAATTAAGAAGTAGCTACATCAGTAATCAATTGGTCTATAAAAAATACTTGTGGGTCTTCAATCAAGTATCCTACACTTGTATAATTTGACCAACAAATGACAATCTTACTTGAACAATGGTAAAAATTTTAATCCTTTTAAAGTCCTCAATCTTGATTCAATATATGGTTGTGCTCTTAACTTTCAAATATCCAACCTTATACTTATTCTATAGGTTACCTTCCCTTTCATGCTGATATTCTACCAAAACCTCTGCTAGTTGCAAATCTTCAATAGGAGTCCACTTTCGTTTAGAAGGACCTTAAGAATCAAGTGTATTTGAATCCATATCTAACAATAAAAATCATAATGCAACTAAAATATTAGCAAATAAACGGGAAGTTCATAAATAAAACGTAAATAATATGTTGAAGCTTAAACACACAATTTTAATAATTGAACAGAATGATAATTTAAAGAAAGATTATGTTGGGTTAAAAAAGATTGACCCCGGTTAATTAATTCAATTACCCAAGTTGATTAATTAAGTCAAATTACATGCCATTTGTGGAGACACCAATAAATCACCAAATAACTAATACGCAGCAAAAAATAAATTAACACGGTGATTTGTTGACAAATGGAGAAAACCCCTTGCAGGTAAAAGTCCCACTGGATGAATTTAAAGTTACCACTCCCAAGAATCCACTAATTAATAATCAAGCGGTTACAAGTATAAGGAATCTTACCACTACCCTAACCTATCCTAAAATATCAACCTACAATTGAACCTTTGTTTCAATGCCCAATTGGACTTGATCTTGAAACTTCTTTCCTTCATTGCATAAATCTCTAATTTGTGACTAACTCTTTTGTATGGATCCCAGTACGTGACTAACTCTAACAACTTGATTGATTGTTTTTAGTTGCAAAGTTTTTCACTTCATAAATTATGAAGATTAGGAAGCATTGGTTACAAAACCCCAAGGTGTAAAACACAGTAGCTTCACACAAAGTATATGAGTTCTAGGTCTTTGTTTCTGTACTTGATGACTTTTAAAATAAGCCTTATATATGACTAGGGTTGTAAAAAGAGAAACCCTAATCATTCAAGTCATCATGAGCTGAATTTCAGATCTGAGATTTCTGAAATTGTAATTCTTGATAGATCGAGCTTGTGTCAAGCTTGTCCATTAATCCTCATAAGCAGCTTGTGTCAAGCTTTATTCAAACAACTTTTCTTCACTTGTCTTTTAGATCAACCTTCATGTCTTTAATGATACCACTTGCTATGTTTGAACAACATACTTTTTGGTACATTAAACTCAACTTAGATCTACCTAATTACAAGTAAAGTGCACTCATGAGCTGAATTTTAGATCTGAGATTTCTGAAATCATAATTCTTGATAGATTGAGCTTGTGTCGAGCTTGTCCATTAATCCTCATAAGTGGCTTGTGTCAAGCTTTAATGAAACAACTTTTCTTCACTTGTTTCTTGGATCAACCTTCATGTCTTTAATGATACCACTTGATATGTTTGAACAACATACTTTTTGGAACATTAAACTCAACTTAGATCTACCTAATTACAAGTAAAGTGCACTTTGTAAAGGAATGCCAATTACATAGAAAATATGACCCTAACAAATTAAATATGAATTACCAAAATTGAGATGATTTTACTTTTTTTCAATCTCTCTTGAACACCATATATTTATTTTTTTGAATACAAAAAATCAACGGAATTAAAGTAAATCTAGGTTTGAGTGAAACACAAACTAGGAGTATTAAGAATGAAGATTAGTACTGAATAACAAGTCGTGTTAGGAGTTTTTGTCATCTGTGACATGTTTGCAGGGTGTTGATGGTTGTTTATGTGTTAACGACTTACAATGCTACTAATTGTGTATAGTTAGTCTTTGCACATAACTAACGTGGTAATAGGCAGAGGCGGCGCCACGTTTAGCCCAGGATGGTCACAGGACCACCTTGACCTGGGGGAACTTTTTTATATGTGTAAAGTTGTGATTTACAACTATGTGTTTTGTTGGCTTTTATTCCGTGCCAAATTTGATTGTAATTAATATCAATTGTTTATACCCTGTATTAGTTGTGGGAATTGATGTAAGGGGTGTGTGATAGAGAGTGTGTGAAGACTCAAGCAAAATTAGAAGCTGAAGGAATCTCGCGGGTATGTCGCGACTAAGCTTCCCGATAAGTGAGGCATGTGCCCTGCACATGCTGGAATGCGAAGAGTCAGTCCAGGTGGAGACAGCTGTCTCTCGCGAGTATCTCGCGGGTAAGGCCTTCCCGCGAGACAAGCTGTTCTGCCAGCCTGTACTGAATGACTCACACATTTTGCACCTTTCCTATATAAACCCCCATTACCCACAAATGTTGAGGAATGCTTCAGAGAGAAAACCCTAGCCAAACACATTTGCAATTAGAGATTGTCATCCCCACCTTTCTCTATACACTTGTTTGTGGTATCTCCTCAACTCTTCCCTCTCCATTTTCCATACCATTGAGAGGTTGATAGCCCAAACACTTACCACACCTTTTGAGAGTGTTGAGTGACGTTTTGGTGCTGCTGGGAAGCATTGGAAGAAGCCTGGAATGGCAGATGCAACATGGAGCTTGTTGCGGGATCCGGAGAGCTAGACAAGACACGGTTCCGAGAAGCCTTGTTGGAGTAGGAGCTTGGAGGGCTTAGGTACATCGGGTAGATTAGGCTTAGAGGGTCTCTTGCTTACTCATGTATCCCAACTGATTGTCTAGTGGATCGATTTCCGCTTGGAGGGCGGCGGAGAGGTTTTTCACCGAGTTCTTCAGTTTCCTCTTCGAGAACACGTCTTGGTGTTTTCTGTGTTTGCATCCTTCTTCCCTACTCTTTTATATTCCATTATACTGCTGTGTTGCTTAGTTTATGGATTAGAGTAGCTTACTTGTTCATCCGCTCGCATTTACACTATTCCGCACTTTGTATTAAGTTTGTGTAAAATCTATCGAGCCGTAATTTTAATTGGGGGTCTAAATAGCTCTTGTGTTTTCAACAAATTTTCGAGCTTTCAATTGGTATCAGAGCGGGTACACTTGCTTGGTTTAAATACCTTAGTGTGATCCTTGACCCTATTTGAGATGGACCGATCTCAATCGCTCAATGTTCCACCATTTTTTGATGGGAACAATTACGCATTCTAGAAAGTCAGAATGAGAGCATTTTTATGTTCTATAGAAGATACCGTTTGGGATGCGGTAGAACTCTGCTGGACTAAGTCGGAAACTCCTAAGGCTGATTGGGATAAGGCGGCTCTTGCAGCAGCCAATGCTAATAGTAAAGCTTTAAACGCTATATTTTGTGCTGTGTCTCCTGATGAATTCCACAGGATCTCTCACATGACAGTAGCCAAAGAAGCTTGGGAGATTTTGGAGACCACTTATGAGGGTACAAAGAAAGTTAAGGACACAAAGCTTCAGATGCTTACCACCAAATTTGAAGAGCTCAAGATGGGTGATGATGAACCGTTTGATTCATTCTATGGGAAGCTCAATGAAATTGTGATTGCTAAACTCAATCTTGGGGAGAAGATTGAAGATGCTAAGGTGGTGAGAAAAGTATTGAGGTCCTTGCCTGAAAGCTTTAGAGCAAAAGTTACAACCATAGAGGAAAGCAAGGATTTGGATGAGATTAAAATTCAAGAATTAGTTGGGTCTCTCCAAACATATCAGATGGGATTGTCTTCCCATAAGATGAGTAAATCACTTGCTCTTAAAACCATCACCGAAAGGATGGGTGATTCCTCCGAAGAAGATGGGGTGGAGAAGGAAGTAGCATTTCTTGTGAAAAATTTTTGAAAATTTCTGAAGATGAAGAACAGTGGGAAATCATTCAACAAAGGAAAATTTTCATCTTCAAGAGGTGATAGGAAAGAGTTTACAAGAAAAGAAGGGAGGGAGTCTCAACCTTCTTCAGAAATTATATGCTATGAGTGCAATGGCCATGGACATCTAAAGAAGGAGTGTCCAAATTTTCTGAGGGGAAAAGGCAAGGCTTATGCCACGACACTTAGTGACTCAGACTCTTCAGATTCTGACTCGGAAGAGAGCTGTGACGGAGAGGGAAATTACTCCGCATTCATGACCATTGCTCATGTGGAGTCATTGGATGAGTTGGGTGCACTTGTGAAGGAGCTTGGTGAGCATTCTGATTCAGAGTCTATTGGGATTGTGGAAGAATCAGATGCTGAAGAAGAAGAAGAGATTACAGCTAATCTTCAAGAAAATTACTCCTTATTACTTGAAAAGTCGGGGGAGTATACCAGAGTAGCCAAGGCGGCTGTAAGGAAAATGAAGAAAGCTAAGGAAGATTATAGAAGTCTTTTGATCAGATATAAAGAGGCTAAGTGTGAGATTGAGACACTAAATGGCGAGTTGTCTGAAGCCTATACGAAGGTGAGGTTTCTTGAGCAAGAGGTAGTGCAAGCTCATGCCAAGATAGAGAGAGTCTCCTCCCAGAAGTCCGGGTTAGGATATACCGGAGGAAGCAGCTCATCAGCCAAAGTTACCAAAGAAGTGAAATTCGTGAAGGCCATAGAGCCTATTGTGGAAGAGTCAAGCCTTGAGAATGTTAAGGCTGAGAAGAAGAATGTGAGTGAGCAACGGATAGTGAATAAGACCCAAAATCAATCCATGGGCAGACATGAAACCAGAGGAAGATCTCTCCCAAGATCACAACGGGGTCCTAGAACGGACTATGTGTGTCATTACTGCGGAATGCAAGGACATACCAGACCCAATTGTCAAAAACTGAGATCAGACAACAATTCAAGCGCACCTCGATCACGAGGAAGAAGAAATGACATGAGGTCTTGGGATGGTGAACAACCGAAAAGTTAAAATCGTGATCTTGGCATGATGGATGTGATGAAAATGATTGGTGCCTTCACCACCTGCTTGGAGAGTTTCACCAGAAGGTTTGAGAGTCCAAATTCTCGTACCCAATCCATTAAGGATATCACCCCAAACGCACGTGACGTGTGGGTGAAAAGGGGTACTCATGCATAAGCATTATAACATGTCCATGCATAAATTCTTTCAATATATAGGGACATTTGCTGTTGCATCTTTTCATGCATTGCTCTATTTTTCTCTGCTGTTATTTTGTCCGGTTGTATTGTACCGGTTGTCTTTATTTATTTTCTTTTCTTGGTCTGCTTTGGGTGTGTTCAAAAATTTCAAAAGCACATAAAAAATAGAAAATCCAAAAAGTTTGATCGCTTTGTTGAGTTTTGTCTCAAAACATGTTTTGCCTTGTACCTTTGTACTTATGGCTTTGTGCATTCAACGAGCTTAGCTTGTCCCTCATGCACTCATATCATTGTGGAAGAAATTCTGAAATCTATGTGACTGTTGTAAATAGATCTTCAACCTTGTCATGAATGATTAGTGAATGGTTTTGTTGATCTTGAGACATGCATAGACTCATGCCTATATATCTTCCCACTTTTATTTTCTTTGCTTAAAAGAGCTCTCTAATTGTAAATCTCCAAATGAAAAGAGATATAGAGCTGCAAAAGCCTGTCGTACAAACTAGTATTCGACTAGGAAAAAGGGAAAGCGACCAAAATAAAATGTATGATGCCCAAAAAGCCAAAGGCTAACTCATCAATTGAAATATCAAAAATTTCAGGCATCTTTCTCTAAATGAGATTCTCTTTGCTCAAAAGTTGCAAATGATATGTTAAATATGGAGCCAAATGAAAAGCTTCATTGAATTGTTTTCAAGTACGTGTGGGAGGTCATATATGCATGTTTCTATAATTGAGATAGGTCACATAATCTAGTGCTAGTTGTGTATGCCTTGATTGAATTGATCATTGAAGCTTCACATTGGACTAAGGACTTTCTCATTTTTGATATCCACACACAACACACAAGCCTATGTTCATTGAATGTCTTATTCATTTGTGTGATTGTACTTGATTAAATGTGTTTTCACATACTCAATCTTTGTTGATCAATTCCAAAAAGATTTTTGAGTGTTTTATTTGTTTTTGAAAGTGATTTTATACTTTCTTGTCATTGGTTTTAATTAAAATGCATGTTTTTGTGTTTCTTCAAAAATTGGCTCAGGGGCAGTTTCGCGAGAAGCTCGCGACTTAGAGCTTCCCGCGAAAATGGGTTGAGGGAAATTTTTCTTTTTAACATGTCACACAGAAACTTTCGCGACTGTCTCACGACCAACAACTTCTCGCGAAATGCTGTTTGGCTAAAATTGGATTTTTCCAATTTCAGACAGAAGATACCGCGACTGTCTCGCGACTGTCTCGCGACCTAATGCTTCTCGCGAAAATTTTGTGCTTTAGTGGCACCTCTCACGACTGTCTCGCCTCTCTCTAACCTGCGAAAAACGCGTGTTTTCAGTTTTTATATAGCTGATGTGACAGTTTTTCAAACATATCAAACTTCCCTCGCTCAACCTCTCTTAAACGTTTTCAACCCAAAAACACTATTCCATTCATTTCCCTTCAATCCAAGCACTTTTTCTGCATTTTCTTCTTCAAGGTATGTTTATTAACCATTTCTTTATAAGTTTTTACTTAGGCTGCGTTTGAATCGGGTGAAAAGCATTTCCGGAAATGCTTTTCACCATTTCCGGATGTTTGGCTGCGCACGGAAAACGCATTTTCCGGAAAATATTTTCCGTTGACCAGTGGTCAAGGGCGAAAATGATTTACGGAATCATTTTCAGTTCAAATGATTTCCGGAAAATGGAGAGAAAGAGAGAGCATGAAGACAGAGAGGGAAAGAGAGAAAGAGAGCGCCAGCACCCCGAACCCAGCGAGCCCAGACACGCCGGAGACATCGCCGGCGAATCCCGAGCACCGCGCCTTCGATCACCGCGCCGGCGAACCCCAAGCACCGCGCCTTCGATCTCGCGATCTAGCCTTGGATATCGCGACTCGCCTTCGATCTCCCACCAACGAACCCAGAAGCCGTCGATCGTCGTCGCACCGCGCCTCGCCGTCGATCGTCGATCGTCGATCGTCGATCGTCGTCGCCGCACCGCGTCGTCGCCGCACCGCGCCATCGATCGCGTCCTCTTCGTCGATCTCTCAGCTTTTTTTTTTTTTTTTTTTTTTGTTTAAAGTTTGATTGCTGTTGTTTTTTTTTTTTTATTTGTTTTGATGAACTGATTATTGTTGTTGTTGTGGTGGTGTTGTGGTTGCCGGAATTTGTTGTTGTTGTTGTTGTGGCCGGAATTTGCTACCGGAATTTGTTGTAGGAAAATAGTATTTTCCTAATTGAACCAAACACACGAAAATATTTTCCACACCAATTTTTATAAAACAACCAAACACTTAAAAATATTTTCCTTTTCCGGAAAATAGCATTTCCGGAAAATATGTATTTTCCGGAAAATATTTTACGGGTACCAAACGGACACTTAGATTATGCAGAATTTTTTTTGTTAGGGCTTTCAAAATTGGGGATTTTCGAAACTTTGGGTTGGTTTTCAAAATTGGGCGAATTTCTTTATAATTTCTTGATTGGGCTGTGTCCCATTTGTTGTTTTTGCACTTGTGTTGGCCCCTTGTGGCATTTTATCATGTATTAAGGGTAGATTTACATATGTTCATGCATTATTCATGTTTTATTTGCATGTGTGCACGCTAAGTGTTTGTCAAAATGTCCAAGTGACATTTTTGTGACAAAATGGATTCAAGTGATTTCAATCCATGGTGTTTCACTTGCTTGACATTATTCTACTCAGGTTTAGTCTTTGTTTGTGTGTTTCACTCACTTTGCTTTTGTTGCACACTCTTGGCACACACCTAGGCACACTTAGGCACCCTCATGCATCTCATGCCGCACACACTCATCAGCAAATGCACACAGACACACACTCTTGCACTGTTTCCTAGTTTGTTGCATTGTTGTTATGCCTTATAAGTTGGAACATTTTAGCATAATGTTCAGTGTGCTTCATGTTTTTATTTTCAGTTTGTTTTAAGTCTGATTTGGATCTAACTTGAATATAATGAAGTTTGTCCTCTGATTTGTGTTGGTGCATATTTTTTTGCTTCTTTGCTTTGTAAAATTGTGCAGATGTCTCCCACCAAGCATGCTGCTAAGAAGAAATCATCTTCAAAGCGACCCCGAACTGATTCTGATCATTTCCGGCCCATAGAAGCTGATATGAAATACAATGACTGCTACAAGGACAAGACAATCATCATGGAACGTGTAGTCCAGTTAGAGACGCTTGAGGACACTTTCATTCCTGAAGTGTTCAAAGATAGAACTTGGACCAAGTTGCTGAACCCAACAGGAGTGGTCTATTCAGAGATTATCAGAGAGTTCTTCTCCAATGCCACTGTCAACGGAGAATGTATTGTGTGCTGGGTACGTCACAAGGAGTTTGTGATTACAAGAGAGAGCATTCAAGATTTTCTGGAAACTCGTCCTCCATCTCAGCCAATCACTGTTGCTTATGAGGACAGAATGGTGGCGAACCGAAGAAATCATCCATGAACACCATCAAGTTCTCTCTAGAAATGAGGACCCTAAGCTATGTGATGATTCACAATCTTTATCCGGTCACCAATCTCACCACTCTCTCTGCTCCAAGAACAAGATTTCTGTATGATCTCTTCACGCATAAGGAGATTGACATTTGTGGCCATATCATGCATGTCTTGAAGAAGAGCATTACCAAGCAAAATTCACGGACTGTGATGTCGTTTCCCTCTTTGATCATGGGACTGATTGCCAAGGCAAAGCTCAAGCTGCCCAGTGGCCTCATGGTTGTTCAGAGGGACTATCCCATTGGTGGTCATACACTGACTAGAAGCACTGCACACATCAAGGGATCAAAGACCGGTGTGCATACCATACCACCACCACGACAAGTTCAGCAGGAGGAAGGTGAAGATACAGAGGAAGAGATTGACAGGTTCACCTCGGTTCCTGAGCCCGCTGCACAGCCATCATCTTCGGCTCCTCCACAAGGCTTAAGCAAACTGGATCAGCTGCTTGCTAAGATGGACCAGATGTCTACGGTGCTTGACTCCCATGTGCAGTACACCGCGGACCAATTTGCATACCTTCAAGGACAGATCACCGCGCTCTCTTCTCAAGTGCAAGACTTATCTATGGAGCTCGTCTCAGATTCAAAATCGGAGCAGTTCTGACCCTTTGGCGATTCCAGTCAAAAAGGGGGAGAAAATTCTAAGGGGGAGATAGAGAAGAGCTTGCACAGCGTTAGGGGGAGCATAGTCTAGCAACTTAGTATCATTGGTTATTGGTTTTATTAGGATTGTTCCTAGATGCATATTCGTTCAATGCATTGGTTGAGTGATGAACACTCTTGTGCCCTAGTAGGACTGTTCCTAAATGCAAATACTTCGAGTATTTTGCATTGGTTGAGTGTTGGATGTGCAAATGGTACTCTTTAATTGAGCCTATCATCTTGCATATCCGGATGTTCATTCCGTGTGTGAATGAGCATAGTAATTGCTTGCGTATAGTGATTACTTGTTTGATCTTGCCATGATCTAGTGTTTTCTATTTCATCTTGCTTGATCATGCTATTATTGCTCCATATGTTTTTCAAGTTTTCTGCATACAATGATGATACTTTGTTGTTATGTTTCAGGAGTTACTTGTTCATATGTTTCAAGAGCTTATCAGAATCTAGAATTAGGTGTGAGTGAGTTTTGCCTATGTTCCCAAACTCACGTTTAAGTCTAGAGTCTGTTTTAGGGTTTTGTCACGGAATAGCCAAAGGGGGAGATTGTAAAGTTGTGATTTACAACTATGTGTTTTGTTGGCTTTTATTCCGTGCCAAATTTGATTGTAATTAATATCAATTGTTTATACCCTGTATTAGTTGTGGGAATTGATGTAAGGGGTGTGTGATAGAGAGTGTGTGAAGACTCAAGCAAAATTGGAAGCTGAAGGAATCTCGCGGGTATGTCGCAACTAAGCTTCCTGCGAAGTGAGGCATGTGCCCTGCACATGCTGGAATGCGAAGAGTCAGTCCAGGTGGAGACAGCTGTCTCTCGCGAGTATCTCGCGGGTAAGGCCTTCCTGCGAGGCACCCGCGAGACAAGCTGTTCTGCCAGCCTGTACTGAATGACTCACACATTTTGCACCTTTCCTATATGAACCCCCATTACCCACAAATGTTGAGGAATGCTTTAGAGAGAAAACCCTAGCCAAACACATTTGCAATTAGAGATTGTCATCCCCACCTTTCTCTATACACTTGTTTGTGGTATCTCCTCAACTCTTCCCTCTCCATTTTCCATACCATTGAGAGGTTGATAGCCCAAACACTTACCACACCTTTTGAGAGTGTTGAATGACGTTTTGGTGCTGCTGGGAAGCATTGGAAGAAGCCTGGAATGGCAGATGCAACATGGAGCTTGTTGCGGGATCCGGAGAGCTAGACAAGACACGGTTCCGAGAAGCCTTGTTTGAGTAGGAGCTTGGAGGGCTTAGGTCCATCGGGTAGATTAGGCTTGGAGGGTCTCTTGCTTACTCATATATCCCAACTGATTGTCTAGTGGATCAATTTCCGCTTGGAGGGCGGCGGAGAGGTTTTTCGCCAAGTTCTTCGGTTTCCTCTTCGAGAACACGTCTTGGTGTTTTCTGTGTTTGCATCCTTCTTCCCTACTCTTTTATATTCCATTATACTGCTGTGTTCCTTAGTTTATGGATTAGAGTAGCTTACTTGTTCATCCGCTCGCATTTACACTATTCCGCACTTTGTATTAAGTTTGTGTAAAATCTATCGAGCCGTAATTTTAATTGGGGGTCTAAATAGCTCTTGTGTTTTCAACACATTTTCGAGCTTTCAATATGTAATAATTAAAAATTTTTATATTTGTCCACCCTTAAAAAGAAGTTGTGAGACCACCCTAGATTTTTTTTTAAGCCCAATAAAATAAATTTTGGTCCATAATTTGGTCCCTTTTAGAGCATCTCCAATAGACTCTTTATATTTTTATATTGTTTGGAGAGTAAACAATAACTTTTGCCTTTTACCTACCCACTTTTTCAAATACACTTTTCAATAGATGATAGGTCTATATTTCTGTACTTGATGATTTTTAAAATAAGCCTTATATATGACTAGGGTTGTAAAAAAGGAAACCCTAATCATTCAAGTCATCATGGATTGAATTTCAGATATGAGATTTATGAAATCGTAATTCTTGATAGATCAAGCTTGTCCATTAATCCTCGATAGCAGCTTGTGTCAAGCTTGTGTTGAGGTTTGATGAAACAGCTTTTCTTCACTTGTATTTTGGATCAACCTTTATGTCTTTAATGATACCACTTGATATTTTTGAATGACATACTTCTTGATACATTAAACTCAACCTAGATCTACCCAATTACAAGTAAAGTGTGTTTTGTCTAAGGATTAGTGAATTACATAGAAAATATGACCCTGACAATCTCCCCATTTGGCAATCCATGACAAAACCACAAGCTTAATTATGAGAGAAGTATAAAAAAAAAAATCTCCCTAATTTTTATATAGAAAATTACATAAATCTAACTAGTACAATGAACTCTTGAAGAAATTTGCACGAAGAGAGATCATGATATGAAAGACTTGCAACCTGTCTTAGCTAAAACACTAATCAAGATCCATCAAGGTATCGAGTGTGAAATACAGACAAGTTATATAAATCAAGAAACATGTGTATAAAGAGAAAGAGAGAAAAGAAACAACAAATGTGAGATAAAGGTGAAAACTATGCATCATCATCATATATATCAAATAAGTACATTGTATGTAAAAAGGTTACAAGACCAAGGTACATGTAATGAGAACTACACATCAAAAATCTCACTATATATCTTAAAAGCAGTCTCCCCCTATCAATAGTCTAGCTCTTCCCCTAACAACAAGATTACTCTCTCATAACCAAAATTACTCCCCCTTTTTGTCATGAGTGACAAAAGGTGAATCATTGAGACATAGTCACCTCATCATCTTGTGCAGAGCCAGAAGCATCATCACCATTATCATCTCCACAAGCCAAAGATTCCACTAAAGGATCACACTCGGGAGAAGGAACGAAGCCACCAAAACGAGACTATCAACGAGTGATTTGGCCAATCTTAGTGTTCATCTAACACATCTCATCAGAAAGATGGTCAAGACAACTACCAAAATCATCTCTCATATGTTGAAGCCGATCCAAGATGGCTGCGAGAGAGATATCTATCATAGATACTATTATGTGAGAATGCATATGTTAGCTGAAGAAAAGATGGATTTATCACATGTAGCGGTGTCTTGATAGATATCTATTATAGATACTTTCATGTGTGAAGGAAAGTCTATAGCGAAACTCTCTAAGAGAGAGAAAAGAAAATGAGCATGAGGCTCAATAATGGTGTTATAGTGAGACCGTTGAGTGAGTACAAAGGTCATCACCATATTAAGGATCCTTAGACCCTTAGCAAAGTCATGGACCACTTACATGGACTTCTCACAGAACCATGAGGCCAGCTTCTCTCGAGAGATAGAGTGGAGACGAGGATGACTAGGATAGTTCGGATGAGCTACCCTAAGGACGTGTGGTACAATGAGTTCCAATGTAACTACGATACATGTTCCTCAGAACACCATGGTAAACTAAGAGATAGAGATATCGATAGCGTGTATGTTGGAGTAGAACTCTTGTATAAACACGCTGGGACATCTAAAGGGTTTCTCATAGAGAGATTCCTAAACCTAAGGGCTAAATGCATTGGGTAGAGGAGTGTTTGAAAAATTAGATAGAATAAACTGTTGTTCCAAATGAATAGACCAGTCATAAAATCTCTCCTCAAAATCCTTTTAGGATTTTGAATCACGAAAACTGTCTCGAGAAGGGACTGAAGAAGAAAAGGATGAATCACTATAAGATATCGGGTTCTTCGAAAGAATGGATTTATTGGGTGCCATAGCAGGAAACTAAGGAAATAGCAAATAGAGAGACGTAACAGGAAGAGATGCTCAAGAATGAAGGAAAAGAAAAGAGCAATGCATGAACGTGTTACGTGTAAAATAAATAGTGTCATGGGCAAAAACCCAATCCAAACTACAACACTCACAATATTATAATGATGCACAAAACCAAGAATGCATGAAAGCATGATTATAATGCTAGGAAATGCAATGGATGAGCATGTGATAACATTTCTACTACACCCAACCTAAAGATTTCATCAAAAACACAAAAATCCCAAATTTTCCAAAAAACTGAAACCTAGGTCACAAAATGCATGAGAAAAGAGAAAAAGAAGAGTTTTAGAACACTTACCAACATATTAGAGTTCGGAATAGGCCAAAAAAGGCTTGATAGAAGACCTTGATAGAAGAGGCTTGTGTTGAGAGGTATCGAGAAGGTATTGAGCCTGCTATCAAGCTAGTATTGAGTAACTAGAAACATGAAATTTCAAGGGAGAAACAACATGAAATGATGCAAGCAAGATAAACAGCATACCAAGCATCAAAGTAGCATGTTAAGCACTCAAACACAACAAAAAATCTAGATGCAAATCATTCTTAGAACCATAACACTAAACAAGTCTAACCAATTTTATTTTCAAAAACAAGTTAAGATAGTTTAGTAAGCTTATACTACTGCATGTATTTCTTATGATGGCTAAATCACATTGTACTTGTACAATAGTATCAAGAGTAGCAAAGAATTACGTGTTGTGTGTGAAACTTTTGCAAGAGAGCATAAGGTTTTCATCATATGAAAATGGTGATATAAGTGAATCAAGAACACTCACACACAATCATAACCTTTGATGGGGACCATCACTTTTGAGGCACATCATATAACTCCCACATCTCCCAAAAACATGCTTGCAACTATATAAAAGCATTTTGATTCTTTTTTCTTTTGATGTTCTTTGCGTATTTTTCTTTTAAATATAAAAGGCATATCATGCATGGACATATAAAATAGAGAAAAGAAATACCCTTTTATGTTAGCCAAATATTTTGTTCTTGCTATGCAAGTGCTACACCTTAACGAGCATAACTTTTACGAATTGCACACAGATATTATATGATTGAAGAGTTTTTAGTGGTAAGATGGTTATTTTTGCCTTTCTCTTAGGATTGTTTAGTCATTCCCGTCGAAAAGATTGATACATATATGGATGATAAAAGATTAACCAAATCATACAAATCACATAATGAGCCACAAAGCTCACATTGCTTAGTTGTGCATGAAGATGCTCATCTAAGCTACAAGAGATACAAAGTTAGGAAACTTTGTTTCAAAGGCCATCCAAGGTACATAAGTACCAATATACACAAAAGCACTTTTTTGTATTTTTCAAATTTTTTTAATAAAAAAAAAAGAAAAAAAAAAAAGAAAGAAAACAACAACAACACAAACAAACAACCATATTAAAAAGCAATAAAAACTAGACTAACTCAAAAACAACAAAAGCACACGAGATGCAAGATAAGTGAATGAATCATTTAGAGGAGTCTTTTTCCTTCCAAATAGGAGATTTGAAGGAAGGAGAAGTTCTCTTTTTCTAAGACCGCTGCTTATGTGGATAAGAGGGAGGATTCAACCCATTGAAATTTGTTAGAAAAGGAGCCAAAGTATTTTGAAATTGATTTTGACCTCCAAAGGATGACACATTATTGATTTGTAAAGTAGCAAACCACTTATAGCAATTTGGATAAGTATGTCCCCATGCTCCACAGTGATGACAGAAGTGTGGCTTCTTCAGTTAAGATGTCTAATTAGAGGAGTGATGATTCTTCTGCTTAGTCTCCTTCTTAATAGTTTTAGGAGGTGCTCCTAGAATGGATTTGCCCTTATCATTTTTATCCTCATTAACTATTTCTATCTTAGAATTATTTATCTCTAATTTAGCATTAGAAGTAGGAGACACAAACTTGACATTCCATAAAGCACTAGTGGAAGTACTACAAGAAGAGGGAGAGTGATCATACTCGAGATCAATTTCATCAGATGCAATCTTTTGAAATTTGAGCATTTCATCAAGCTTAGCACTTGAAACTCTTTCCATTTGGGCCCTTACTTGGAACAATTTTGCATCCAGTTCCTTGGTTTTCTAAGCTAGGAAGTTGCTTTCAAACCATAGTGCTCCTATGGCTTGATTTGCTTCATCAATTTTAGTGGGGAGTTCTTTTCATTCCAACTTCACTTCACTTAGCTTCCTTGTGGCTAGCTTCTTATGCTTCTTAGAATTCTTGTAAAGCTTTGAGTAGGCAAAATGGGTGTCATCTTCTTCATCCTTCTTCTCAAATTTTGACTCCATCAGTTCTTCAGATTCCTTGGAGGATTCAATAGTTGCTATGAAGGCCATGAATGTTCCTTCTTGATCACTATCCTCTGAATCTGCTTCTAGTTCAGTATCACTTAGGGTGGTAGTTAGTCTCTTGCCAGTTGACTTGAGATAGGTAGGACATTCTTGCTTCATGTGTCCCTATCCTTAACACCCATAACACTTTGGACTAGCTGGAGTGTTGTGACTTTGTCCAATTTCTTTAGATTCTCTCTTGAATTTATCTTGAGACTTAAATTGAGAGGATCCAAACTGTGGACTAATGGAGTTGCCACTTAGATTAGGTCTAGGAACCATATTGGGCCCTTTGGGCCAATCATTATACACATGAATCCACGTACTAGATTATGGATCCGAAGTTTGTGTATGGCTTGGGAAGGTGTTAGGCACCTAAGCCGCCCAGCTTGTGGGCCAGCTTTCGTTACGTATAGTTAGACCATATTTAATTATAGAGTTTATTAAGAAAGCCATAATCCTTAACCTAAACATACATCAAACACTTTAAATAAAAATAACACATACAACATATTAAAAACATATCACAATATAAAAGGAAAAAATAAAACACAATAAAACATATTATATTATACATGGTGAGTTGACAATTAAATAAAACACACAAGGAAATAATATCAAATATACTAAACATGGCAAAAATACTAAAAAAAACATGAAAAATAATTAAACACCACATATTAACCTAAACAGAGTCAAACAGAATCAAATAACATGTTCAAAAGTGATTAAAATAATAAAACAAATAAGATTTTTCCCTAATGTGCGTTCGGGGTGCATATGCATACTCAATCATGTGTATCATATCATCTCATCCAAGGCAGCAAACAAATAAAGATATCACATGGTTATGGCTGCATCAAAAAATTATTGGAGAGCATTAAGAACATCAAGAACACAAACATATTCCAAGTTCACATATCATATTCATCAAACTTAAACAAGATCATTTCTCAACCAAATGCATGTACATATGAATGCATGACTTACCTACATACCTTATTGCATCTCAACACCTATGCATCAATGAATGGACATGTGAATGCATGTTCGTGGTATTAAAGCAAGAAAAGAAAAGAAAACCCTAATCTAGCATGTTAAAGAAAAACAACAATTAAACAGAGGAATAGAGGCTCAAAAACATAAAAAGGAGACAAAACAGAGGCATATGACATAAGGAAATAAAGAAAAAAGAAGCAAAAAAAATTCAGACTAGGGTTTCTGGGTTGAAGAATGCATGTGCATACATAAGCCTACGTATGTGAGCTAATTGTATGCATATATATACTTCAAGTAGCATACGCATGCAAGAAGCATGCGTACACATACCGCCCAAAAAACCCTAGTCCAGAAACTAGAAATACAAAAACTTGAGTAGAACCTAAAACAATAAAACTAACAACCTAACATGCTTCTAATATAATATTAAACAACCTAAACTAACAACAAAGATATCCAAAATAAACAAGACAAAATCTATTCCTAAACATGCATTGGATCTAACAACAAACAACAACACTTAACACATCAAAACATGTTCATCAATATATCCAATCATCCAAAATCTCCAATCAAAACATGATGAGACACAATAAAATAAAATCAAACAGAGAAAAACATATTTCTAAGCATATATAACAAATAAATAAATCAAGAACACAAGAACACGAATTATAAAAACCCAAAGTAAGGCAAAGCCATGAAGAGAGTCTCACCTTACTTATGGAACACCACTTGGTCGATATTTAACCTTAAAGCTTGAATTTGTGTAAAAACACAAAAGCTTGTTTAGACCCTAAATTTAAAAAATACGGCTTGATTGATTTTACTCTAACTTAACTAAGTGCAGAATAAGAGTAAATGCGGGCGAACAAACAATAAGACTACTCTAAACATCAAATATCAACAATAAAATGAAAGCTAAAAGAGTAGGGAAGAAAAACGCAAACACAAGATAACACTGAGATGTGTTATCCAAGAGGAAATCGAAGAACTCGGTGAAAAATCTCTCTGCCACCCTCCAAGTGGTAAATCGATCCACTAGAGAATAACTTGGAGTACATGAATAACAAAATACCCTCTAAACCTAGTCTACCCCATGTAGTTGAGCCCTCCAATCTCTTGCTACCAACTGACTTGACGAAGCCTTGTCTTCTCTAGCTTTTTGGATCACGTAATTCAGCCCGATTGCATCCACCAAACAAATGGCTTCTTCCAATGCTTCACAGGAGTACCAAAACCTCACTTTACATTGAGAATGGGTGTTTACGTGTTTGGGCTATTAACCTCTAAAGGATTTGGATATAGAGAGGTAGGATTTGAGGAAAACCACAAAAGATTTTGTAGAGGATTGTGTGTATGAAAATCTCTAACTCTCAAGGGTTATGTCTAGGGTCTTCTCTTTGAAAAGCATTCCTTCCAATATGTGAGTAATGTGGGTATATATAGTGTGGGTGAAGACATGGTGTAGCAAATTTGCCAAAATAGCAAAAAAGAATGTTTCGCAAGTATTTTGCGGGAAGGCCTTACCAGCAAAATACTTGTGAAAACCAGCTATCATGACTCTTCGTATTTCAGTCATGTGCTCTGCACATGGCTCACTTCACGTGAAGGCTTCTCGCGAAATCCACTTTGTCTTCAATAGGCGCTTGAGTCTTCACACTCTCTCTCACACATAACCCATACAATAAAATCCCACATAAAATACAAGGTACATATGATTGAACAATAAATACAATCAAATTTAGCACAAAATTAACACCAACACAACATAGTTGTAAATAACAACTTTACATAACCGACCCCTTAGTGCCTACAACACAAAGATTAGGTTGAGGAACAAGATTAGCTTTGAAAAATGTTTTGAGAAATCAATTTAGAAAAATATTTTCTGCCTTAGAACTAAGTAAAGAAAGGTTTTAAAGTTATAAAAAATGTGCACAGGTGTTGTGTGGGTATTTTAGAAAAGAGAATTAATGTAACAATCCAAGGAAAAGTGCTAGCCACATTTGTGCTATACCTCAAAAGAACTAGTCACAATTAAGGCTCCTTGTTGTTGTCAATAAAGCCCAGATCTACCCAATAAATACCCGATGTGGGACTCATCATACACCCACATACATCATATAATCAATCAAATTAGGGCATCACAATATACCCCACTTAAATCCATAACGTCCTCATTAGGGCCCACTTTATAGGGTAGTGTCTTCAAGCCCACATGGGGTTACTGGACTGGCTCTGATACCATATGTAACGACCCAAGTAAAAGCGCTAGCCACATTTGCGCTATACCTCAAAAGGACTAGTCATAATTGAAGCCCCTTTTAGCTGTTAATAAAACCCAGATCTATTCAGTAAATACTTGATGTGGGACTCATCACACATCCACACACATCATGTTAGGATTTATGCCCTAAAATCCAATTTATTGGCATGTCATAAATAATTAAATTATTTAATTATATAAGACTATCTGTAATGAACTAATGGGACATTATCTTAGTCCGTGAGATGCATAGTATGTGATTTATGTGATTTAGTCACAGAAGATATAAATCGTAAGTTCTTTGTAAACTCAGAATTTTAGTTCATAGTCAGTGATGAAATTGGGCATTTCATTTGCGAAGATTATAACACATCAACTAAGATGATTTGTCTTGATCATGGAAATGGAGACTTCTAGTTGATGTGTTGATGTGTCTTAAGAGTTAAGACATATTGAATTGGACCGCTGTGAGATTTATTATTCTTCTAACAACTGTCAAATGAATAATAAATCTCACGACTTCTATTTACATCAATTCTAAATCCTAAGAGAATAATGGACCTGATCATGAGATGTAGGTTGCTTTGATATATCAAGAGTGAGATCTATAAGTTATAGTCAAAACCTTAGTATGTTGGGCAACCGCATTTAATGTTAATGGAACATATATTCTCAAGATGGAATTCATAATCTCTTAACGGAGATATAAAATATTCCTTTGAGATAAGTTTAATAGGTTTGGTTATTCAGAGTGTTGGGCCCAACCACTTTAGTAAGGAGTTACTAAAGTATATATTTATGGAATTGGATTTCATAAATATATGATGAATAACATAAAGGATTAAATTGGGTACTCAAAGATTAAGATGTAGTAATCTTCAAAGTAGCAGTCTATATTCATGACTTTGTATTACTACGAATATTTTAATGAAGGGGTTGCATGTATAATAAAGTTTTGGGATATAATTTATAGATAAGGCCTAGAGTGCAACAATTTTTATATAGTGGTATTAAATATAGTTAATAGTAAATTTGGACTTGTCAAGAGTTAACAGAAAAGCCCAAGGCCCATTGGAACTAGTGTCTTATTAGTCCCTTTTCGTCCCACTCCAAGCCACACATTATAGCCCAATTGGAAAGGCCCAAAAAGCTAGCCCAATTAGATAATCAGTTATATATATAAAGAGAGAAACGTACAGAATTATTGTTAAGTGTGGTTTTTATTTAGATCACATAAGGAATGCAAAGATGTATGTGAGTGTTAGACACTCTTTTATTCTCTCCTTAGAAACTGATTGAGAGACCACACTTCTTGGGTATCAAGTGAAATTGGAGTGAAGATTAAAAGTTTTCCCAAGTATTCTCAAGTTTGGTTTTGAATTTCACCGCACCAAGGTACACTTTCTATTCTTTGTTCTAGAATTCAAGGTTACATGTTATCTCTCATGAATGAAGTAGAGCCGTGATTGTTGCTTCCGTTGTGTGTTTTGTATGAGATGCAAAACCAGATTTTCAAACATGTCACACAATCAATCAAATTAGGGCATCAAAGTTAAGGTTTTAAAGAAGACGGAGGCTAAAAAATGATTCTCTCTAGCTAGGATTTTGACTAGAGCCATAAAATGAGTATTTATAAGTTAAAATTAGGTTTTTCAGTATTTCTAATGATCTTTGGACTTTCTCAATGGTCTATGGGCCGGCCCACATCAAAGCATTATGTTTTGGGCCTTTAAAATGAAGGTTTAAAACCCAGAAATTCGGACTGCCTAGTTAGCCCAACTTCAAACAATCATAACTCACTTAATATGAGTCCAAATTAGGCAAATATTTATGTTCAAATTAAAGCTCAAGGTGACTACTTTACAACGAAACAAAATTTACTCAAAAATTCTTTGTAGATCAAAAGTTATGGTCAAAACAGTGAGCAAATGTCATTTTCAGTATCAATTTCAAAGCAATTTGAGCACTTTTGAGTTGCAATTACTTTCAAACTATTGTGAATTCTTTAATTACCCTTGGTTGACATATGTCAAGCTCATCATTGGGGTCGAGGACCAAAATTTATTAACGGGTAAAAAATGCGGTGTCTACATAGACTATTATAATCCTTGTCATTTGCCCTAACATTCGCATTCTTGATGAACTTCTTGAATTGTCTAGTAATGTAAGATTTAACTTTGAGTTCTCATCTTTGAAAGACTCATCTCCTTCATCATTCTTGGCTTTTAGAGCCATATTCTTGCTCTTGCTTCCCTTGCTAATTCTCACCAAACCTAATTCATAGGTCTATAGGTTTCCAATCAGCTCTATCAAAGGAATGGTATCAATGTCCTTTGATTCTTCTATGACAATTATCTTAGCATGGAACTACTCTGGAAGTGATTGAAGGATTTTCCTTACAATCTTAGGCTTTGGAATCTTTTCACCTAAGTTGAAAGTCGGATTCACTATGTCCTTGAGCTTGGCATAAAATTCATCGAGCGTCTCATCATCATCCATCATTATTTCTTCAAAGTTAGCAGTAAACCTTTGAAGCTAGGAATCTTTCACAACTTTGGTACCTTCATAAGTGTTTTGAAGGATTATCCATGCTTCTTTGGCACTCTTAGTGGATAAGATCTTCTTAAACTCCTTGTCAGTCACAACACTAAACAAGGCTTTCAATGATCAACTATTGAAATTTACAGCTTTGATCTTGTCATCATCCCAAGATGTTGGCAATTTAGTAGGTTTGGTCCATCCAATCTCGATAGCCAGCCATACCTTTTCATCTAAAGACTACAAAAAAGCTCTCATGCATACTTTCTAGTATGCATAGTTAGTACTATAAAAAGGAGGAGGTATAATTAATGATTGTCCTCGATCCATAACAATAGGGGCCAATGGATTACATAGCAAAGATTAAAACCTAATTAGAATGTGTTTGCTTTAATACTACTTGTTGTATTAAAATAGATTGATACCAGTTAATTAATCTAATTACCCAAGTTGACTAATTAAGTCAAATTAAATGAAAATCGTTGAGGCACCAACAAATCACCAAATAAATAATATGTAGAAAATAAATTAAAATGGTGATTTGTTAACAAATGGGAAAAACCTCTAATCAATAATCAAGGGGTTACAAGTATGAGGAATTCACTAATCAATAATTAAGCGGTTACAAATATGAGGAATCTTATCACTACTCTGGCCTATCCCAAAATACCAACCTACAGTTGAACCTTTGCTCCAATATTTAATTGGACTTGATCTTATAGCAGACTTCTTTCCTATGTTGCACAAATCTCCAATTTGTGACTAAGTCCTTTGCACGGATCCCAATATGTGACTAACTCTAACAACCTGATTGATTATTGTTTGCTGCAAAGTTCTTAATTTCATAAATGATGAAGATCAGAAAGCACTTGGTACAAGACCCTAAGGCATACAAACGAAGTAGTTTTACATAGAGTATATGAGTTCTAGGTCTCTGTTTTCATACTTGATAACTTTTAAAATAAGCCTTATATATGACTAGGGTTGTAAGAAGAGAAACCCTACTCATTCAAGTCATCATGGGCTGAATTTTAGATCTAAGAATTTTGAAATTGTAATTTTCGATAGATTGAGCTTGTGTTGAGATTTTCCATTAATCCTTGATAGCAGTTTGTTGTAGACACCGCATTTTGTACCCTTTACAACTTGGGCCCCCGTTCCTCAATGATGCTCGAAGACTAAGGCCCAAGGCCAGTTTAAAGCCCAATCAGATATTAAACTGACTTAAAGAGTGTTAAAATGGAAAATATAACCTTTTAAATAAGCAAAAATCTATTTTTGGAAAATTAAATGACCAAAATGGCGCTTGGCTTGTGTACGTGAGTCGTGGCCTGTGTACACGAGCTAAAGCATGCATACGCAGGCACATTCTTATGTAGACAACTAGGGTTTCAGAAGCATATGAAAAGCAAATTTTCTGCAATAATGGCTGAGGTTTGGAATGAATCCCACATCGTCCAAGAGCTGTTCCAAACCTCATTTCTTTCAACCATAAAAAACCTTACATGATACATTTTCAAAACAAACAAAAATCTCATGGGATAAACCTAAATTCACTAGAAAATAGTGAATCAAATGGGAGTTTTTCACAAAACACCCTCAAATATTTTTTATTTAATTATGACATTTTTTGGCCCCAACCCTTTGAGTTTAAGATTATTAATCACTATTTTATTGAATTGTGATAGATTTCACTAAGGGGAACGATTAAAAATCAAGCCTAGGAGCGTTTGCTTTAAGGTATTCTTTTGAACTTTTCTTCTTTCCTTTAATCTTTTCTTTAATCTGTTTCTTTGTTTAGTTTATATTTATATATATTTGTTTAGATTAGTTTTAGGCTTTCTTTATGTTTTTTAGCATGTTAGGTTGCTAGATTTACATTTTTCTATTTTGTTTGGTTTCTATAAGGTTGAATTTAATCAACCATCTTGTTGGCTTTATTCCATGCCAATTTGCTTGTATTTCAGCACTTAGAAACCCTGTATTTAGATGGGATTCATGTAAGGGTAGTGAGTGAGAGAGTGTGAATAAATGCTCAAGATTGTGCAAGGATGCAGGGCTTTGTGGCTGGGACTCACGGGTGACTTACGACTAGCAAGCCGCCAAATGCAACACATGAGTGAAGCGTGTGAGAAGATGAACAGTCGCGCCAGTTGGAGCACTACAGGACAAAAATTCCAGCCTGGCCGTTCTGTTATCTCGCGGCTTGAACTCGCGACTCAGCCAAGTCATGAGGCCAAACCACAAACCAGCTCTGTTTTAAAAAACCTGACTCTTTGCATTCCTATCTCACCCTAGTATAAATACCCCTTATACCCACAAAATGTTGAGATCTTCCAGAGAGAATTTTCAAAGAGAAACCCTAGAGAAAAACAAGATTGATTCATCCACAATCTTCACATAGAGACTCTTCAAATTCCTCTACTTTCACCATCTCCATTGATACATCCTTGAGAGGTTCTTGACCATAGCCTTTTCTCACCATACCTACATCTGTGAAAAGGTCTTTTGATGCTAAGGGAAGCAGTTTAGAAGGGACCAATGGTTATTGGTTGATGCTATGATTTATAGCAAAATTCAGCAAGCTAGAAAAGACAAAGGTTCAGCGTAACCTCGTTGGAGCAAGAAACTTGGAGGGCTTAGGTACCTACTTCATGTTCTAGTGGATTATTGACCGCTTAGAGGGCGGCGGAGAGGTTTTACGCCGAGGGCTTCGGTTTCCTCTTCGATAACACATCGTTGTGTTGTCCTTGTGTTTGCATCTCTCTTCCCTTAATCTTTACTACTTAATTTCTGTTGTGAATGTGATTTTAATTGGTTTAGATAGTTTATCAATTCTGATATAAGCTTGTTATCATTTTCCACACATACATTGTTTGATATAAAGCTTGAATTGGTATTTTGTTATTTGGGGGTTTAAACGTTCATAGTGTTTTCAACACTATTTGAACTTTGATTTGGTATCAGAGCAAGTACACTTATTGTGGTTTAAATACCTAAGTGTGATCCTTGACCGTTGTGTTTACTTGCCATGAATTGTGCTTTGTATGCCTTTTAGCATGATTTGGTTGATGAGAAATGTAGCATGTCATGTGTTTGTGAAAATGCCTCTATGAGTGTGAATCCTCATGATTGTGATGCTATGTTACATGAATATTTGGGTGTTGTTGATATTCCAAATGACAAACTCTTGAAGAAAAAGGCTAATAAGTTTCAAAAGAATTTGAGCAAGTTATTTTGTGAAAAGGATGATTTGCTTGCTAACCTCAATGAATCCAAAAAAATTGGTTGAAAAATATAAGAAACTTGTTGAAAATTCTCTTGAAAAGCTAAAAGAGTTTAAATGTTTGAATATGGACTTGGATGCTAAACTTGTTTTGTCTAACAAACTTGTTGATGAACTAAAATGTGAAAATGAATCTCTTAAGATGCATGCCAAGTGTTTGATTGCTGAACCTATTGCTAAAAAGGATGAAAATATTTGTTGCAATCATGTTGTGGTACCAGATTTTGTGCCTATTAAGTCAAAGCCTTTATTTAGGTCTCAACCTAAGGCTATGGATGGATCTAAGTTTGTTCCAAATTGCCACCATTATAGTGTGATTGGTCATATAAGACCTCAATTTCATAAGTTAAAGAGAGAACATAATCATGTTGCTAAATCCCTTCCTAAAAAGCCTAGTAGACCTAAACACATTGTTTGTCATCATTATGGTGCCTTTGGTCATCTAAGACCTCAATGCTCTAAGTTTCATGCTTTTAAAAGGCTAAAAAGAAAAGAGAAACTTGAGTTTCATGGAAGTTGTGCTAAAAAGGGTAAACCGGTTTTGAGTGAAAATAGCATGTTGTTAAAGAAAGTGTTTAATGCTCTTAACTCCTTGTTTATGTGCATCTCTGGTTCTCATTCTTCTAACCCTCGTCTCACTTCTCTTAAGACACTCATTCCAAACAATTGTTCCGTTTGGATGAGGAAGGGTTCCTATTTTTGAGCTTTTGCTCTTTTGGTCCTTGATCTAATTCTTTCGATCTTTGTAGGACCCTTCATGCATTAGATGCTATGTCTTCATGCATTTTTGCATCTTGCATTTATTTGTATGCATTGTTTTGATTTTTATCTTACTTTTATGTTTCAGTTTTGTGTGAGTAAAAAATTCAAAATCACATAAAAATAAAAAATTCAAAAAGTTTGATCATATATGTTTGAACACATATCACATGTGAGTTTTGCCTTGTACCTCCGTACAATTAGCTTTGTGCATTTACGAGCTTAGCTTGTTCTTTATGCACTTATATCTTTGTGGGAAAAATTTTGACATCTTTGTATGATTGTTGTAAATCGATCTTCAAGCTTGTTATGCATGATTAGTCAATAGTCATGTTGGTTTTGATACATACATAGACTTGTGCCTATATATCTTCCCACACTTTTATATTTTATTTCTTAAAGAGCTCAACAAATCTAAATCTCAAAATGAAAAGAGATAATGAGCTACAAAAGCCATCACACATACTAGTATTTGACTAGGAAAAAGGGAAAGTGACTTTTATGAAAATGTATGGTGCTCAAAAAGCTAAAGGCTTGTTCATCAAATTGAAATATCAAAAATTTCAGACATCGATCTTAAAATGAGATGTAAAGATAAAAAATGATCAAATGTTATGAATTGTAAAGAAGCCAAATGAAAAGTTTCAAAGATATGTAATCATTTTCTTGTGGGAGGTCATATATGTTCATTTCTATAATTGAGATAGACCACTTGTCTTAGTATTATTTGTGTATAACTTGATTGAATTGATCATTGAAACTTTACTTTAGGTTAAGGACTATTCCACATTTGATACATACATACAACACACATGCCTAATGTTCAATGAATGCCTTATTCATTTGTTTGATTGTACTTGTTTAAATGTGATGTGTGTGTGTGCTCAACTTTATATGGATCAATCCAAAAAGATTTTTGATCATTCTATATGTTTTTGGAAGTGATTTTTATCACTCTTTGTGTTCATGTTTAGTGCTTACTTTGTTTTTCATTGATTAAAAATGTTTTGTGTTGAAAAACAAGTGTCAGAATTTTTGGCTACTCATTCTGGCTACTTGTGCGAGTAGCGAGCAAGCTGCCAATTTTGGCTACTTGTTTTAGCGACTTGCCTAGCTGTGAGCCCAGTCACAAGTTCAAGCAGAATGGTTTTGCTCTTGGGTGCCTAACATGTTCCTAAGAGCATACCCAAACTTTGAACCTATACTCTAGTAGTAAGACCAAAGGTCCTTCCTCGAAAGGATGCTATATTTATGGTTCCTAGACCATATAACTAGGTGGCGACTCCAACACTCTTTCCCTTGTGCCTACCCTACCCTAAGCATGTGAATTTTAATGCAATAGTTGCTGAAAATGAGAGTGGGCAGTCCGATGAAGAAGTTCCCAACAGGGTAAACCTCTTACAATTGCTGAATGCACTTGGTGTGGGAGGTACTTCTAAGGGGCTGTCTTATATGCAAGTAGAGATGGATGGGAATAGGGCCGTGGCAATGCTTGATATTGGTGCTTCCTAGAATTTTTTTTATTAGTGTATGGTCCAATAGCTTGGTCTGAAAGTGAGCAAGTGTCCAAGTAAGATCAAGTTAGTAAACTCAGAAGCAAAACATGTTTCTGGAATTGCTTTTGGTGTGAAGTTTAAGATTGGCAACTTTGACACTCTTTCCCTTGTGCCCACAATGGCCACTCTACTGGGGATAGTGAGTTTAATTCCTATGTGTCTTGTTTCTTAACCTTAATAAAAACTTTTTCAATACTTGTTTAGCACACACATCACTGGTTCATTTGTCCCTTAACCTTGGTTGGTGATGAGTAAGAAGATGGAAGGCTCTATTCAAACCCAAAATTTCCAAAATTCATCCCACCAACTCACAATTAGTGTTATCACCTTTAATGGGCCTTGATTACAGTAAAGGTTTGCTACCAATCCACTATGGGGTCCACTTAGGCCCTCGGTTGGAGTCATAGCCCACCTAGTTGTGAGTGACTTGCTTATCTATCCCTTTAGCCTTAGGGAGCCTACCCACACTAGAAAGATCCTAGATCCTACCATGTAAGGTAGCCTTTATATATCTTTTTTTTGGTCAACCATATATCAGGTGTTCTCCTAATTCTAAAGGACAAATAAGAGGTATAAAAATGGAAGGGATGGCCCTAAAGTTATGCTATACCCTAAGATATTGTGGGACAAAAGAAAAGAAGTTCCACATATAAGAGGCTTGTCACTAAATCCAATGGTATATTTGAACTTCAAGGATTCATAAGACCATAACTTAATTGCTATTGTAGGCCCAAGTGGAAAAAGGCTTTTTGAAAAAGAGGACTTTGGGCCTAAGATAACAAATACGCTATGGACTTAGCATCCAAAATTCTTCAAAGCCAAAATGAACTTCCCTAATCTTGGGCCTCTTTGTTGCATGTCTAGGCCCAAGATGATGAGAATTTCATAGACTTTGAGAGGAACATTACAATGTATTCTAGCTAGAGAGCTATTCCAAGAAAAAAATGAGGAAATAATGGATAAAGAATGTGAAGCCAAAAAGTGATGAATACATTGTAAGCCCAAGTTTGAGACAAAGGGTTGAAAATTCCTAAGTGCATTCTAATGAAAGCCCATGAGAGTAATATGAGAGCTTTTATTGTAACCAAAGCCCAATGAAATAAGGGGCAAGGTTCCATAAGAGGACATGGAGTGGCATTGTAGTTGGGCCTTTATTAAAATAAACTTAAGGATTTTCTAAGAACATCTACGTTTAAAAGGAACCTTTTAATTGGGACATGAACTTAATGAAAATTGGGCTACTTTTCAGGCATCATTGCACCGCCAAAGTCAAGAAAACACGTCCCTACTCCTATTTGGATTCGGGAGAAAGGAAGGTGCTTGATCAAGCTTAAGGACACACATCAAGAAGAAGAAATCTCCCAAGAAAATGGAGAAGCCCTTTGGAAGACCCAATGGCACAAAAGATCATTAGTGCTTTGGAAGAACATGGAGAAACCCTTAAGAAAATAGGTGGGCGTCGCACTAGGTTGGAAGAATCTAGGCTCAAGAAATACACACATGTGGAAATCCATGATGATGAGGAGGAAGATGAAGAATGGGACGAAAACGACAAAGTGGAGTATGAAAGAAACAAGCAATTTCAGAAGCTCACCGCGGAGACCATAGCTATGGGGCAAAAGATGGAAAATATGCAATTTTCCTTCCGTAGAGCACAAGGAATGGATGACTACCTCTATAACATGGGGAGAGTAAGCTTAAAGGCTCTTATTACATTGTCTTCTAAGTTTAAGATCTTCGATGCAGAAAAGTTTGATGGCATTGGGGATCTGAAGCAACACATAAGAAGGTACCTTAGCATTGCTGAAATGAAGGGCCTAGATGAGAAGCAAACTTTGCATGCGTTTCCCCTCTCACTCACAGGAGGTGCATTAAGGTGGTACTATAGCCTTAACCCAAGAAAAACTAAGGTGTGGAATGAACTAGTAGAGTTGTTTATGGACCAATTCATCTTCAACACCATGATTGATGTGATGTTAAGGGATTTGGAGACTACCAAGTAAGGGGTGGGGGAGACTACTTCTGAGTACATGACTAGATGGAAGACCAAGGCGTCTAGAATGGTCAATGGCCAAATGAGAAAGAACAAATCAACATGTGTAGACACTTAATTTTGCACCCATAATTTAATCAAGGAGAATGACTTGAATGACCAATCCATGTACCCCAAAAATCATAATTGCATTACATGCATCAATTTGTTCTTGCATTACATGCATCATTTTTTCTTTGCATTACATGCATTAATTCATTCATTACATATCATAAAAATGATCTTGAGATTCTAACAGTTGAAATGGTGTTTCCAGTTTTCAAATCAAACCATTGGATCGAAAGATATCGCATGATTAACTTTGCACAATCAACATGCATTGTGTCTAGGTAAGGTCGACCACACATGATTAGTTTAAATTAATTCTAATTGGTTAAAAAATTAAAATTAATTAGATAATTCTATGATTGGTTGATAATTAGTGTTTAAAATAGGAATGCATGCATATGAATAAAAGGGATGATTAGATTAAAAAAAAAAAAAAAAAATCATAGACAGAGGATGAAAATGTGTCTAGGTACAAAGACTAGCCAAAAAACCCTAGAAGATGAGTCCAAGTAGCACTTGAACACGAAAGAGTGTTCGGAGCCATAGGGCCAATTCGACAATTTTGGAGCACTGAACGGCATTTTTGGAGTGCTGAACGGAACTCTAAAAGGGCTGAATTTTCATGTGATGGACATTGGCCCAATGGCCTTCGGGTGACGATAAGGCACACCCTTTTCGACCTTTTCGCAAAAGGATGCATCCAGATTCAATCCTTAATCATCCATACCTATTTTTTAGAGTCTTCTGGCCTCTAAAAATAGAGACCGGACCTTATAATTCAACACCTTTTTCTATGCTCTAGAAGGCATACGTTTTAGGCTCTCAAATTGCCCATACTTTCTAATCCCTTCTCTGAGTGTTGCAGTTTAAATTATGGTTTTTAGGCTTCAAAGAGAATTGCATAAATTTCTTCGAACCCTAAAATATCCTCTCAAAAACAAAGAGTGCTCATGCAAGAGGTTATTTTCAATCACCCTCTCTCTTTTATGTTTCATGTTTATAATGATGCAAGGTTATTTTCAATCACCCTCTCTCTTTTATGTTTCATGTTTATAATGATGCATGTTTTCCTTTGTCCATAACATGAGTAGTTAATCATTGTCTTAGTAAAGCACAATCTTGATTTTGTTTACGTAATTGTTAGGATTTGTTTCTTAATTCCAATTATCTGCATATAACCAATTATTTTTCTTTAAAAAAAAAAAAGATCTACATCTTTCTTAGATGTAGATCTAAATTTTTCTTAATCAAAAATGGATTTGCATCTTTCTTAGATGTAGATCTGAATTTTTCTTAAAACAAAAACGGATTTGCATATTTCTTAGATGTAGATCTGATTTTTTCTTAATAAAAAACAGATCTACATCTTTCTACATTGTAGATCTGAATTTTTCTTAATTAAAAACGGATTTACATTTTTCTTAGATGTAGGTCTGAATTTTTCTTAATCAAAAATAGATCTGCATCTTCTTAGATGTAGATCTGAATTTTTCTTAATAAAAAAAAGGGATCTGCATCCTCATTAGATATAGACCTAGATTTTTCTTAAATAAAAAACTAATTTGTATCTTTCATAGATACAAATCTGATTTTTTTTTTAATGTAGATTTTGAAAGTATAGAAAGAGATTAAACATGATTGTGTATGCTTTTGTCTATTTAGTTCATGATTGCATAAGTTCATATTATGAGTGAAACTCTCTTCTTAAAAGAAAAAATCCTTTTCATTTTTTTTTAACATATAGGAAAAATAGATCTGATTTTTCTACTACTAATTTTTTTTTTTTTAAATACTACAAACAAATCTGAATTTTTGTCATTAAAAACCATCTTTTTAAATACTACAAAACAGTTTTGGTATTTTGACATATCAAAACCAATTTTCTTACCAACCAAAACAGATCTGACTTAAAAAAAAAAAATAATAAAAAAATAACAAAAAAAAAAACAAAACAAAAGAAGGGACTTCATTCATAAATAAATTTATGTGATTTCATTTTTGTGTCACATGTTCAACATATCATACATGACATGCGCAAAAGGTACATTGGTCACAAGAGTCTAGAAGATTAGACTCTGTCTAGGCGGAATGGGTGCCTAACACCTTCCCATTCTGTAACTTAGCCTCCGGATTTAGGTCTTTGGTTTAGAAGATCTAGCCTTGTCTTTGCTTGTTTTGGGTAGAATGTAACTAGGACAAAAGCCATGTAAATATTTGGTAGATTGTAACTAGGACCCAAAGCTACGTAAGTTTTCAATTTTCCAAATAAGTAATATTTATTTAATCAATGAAGAGAAGAATTCAGTCATGTATCTGTATATATTTAGTTTTTCTTATTTTTTGTATAAAAAAGAAAAGTAGTGACTCCATACCACTTACCTAAAAAGAGATGTGCCTTAAAAGTTTCCCGAATCTCTTTTTTGAGGGACAACTTTTGTTGAGGTCTCTCACAACATGATCATCAAGAACTGGCTTTTGGTTTATAATAGTAGGCTATTGTCATCGCCTATTAGCTCATTCGGAGAATTATGTGATTATGGGACAAGAATTGAAGATGCTCTCAATGATGGACAATTAGAGAAAGGGGAAAGCAAGCCTCCAACCAAAAAGACATATGGAGGGGGGACCACAACTAAAGCGCCCAATCTCGTAATGTATGCGTCATCATACCCCAACAAACACTAGACTACCCAAAGAAAGCTCGTTGAGAATTTTTTGACCTAGGAATGACCCTCACCCAAGCATATGAAAACCTATCCTCCAAAGGGTTCATCAAGCCTTTAGACCCTACACCCATGCCTATTCCCATACCTTCTACTTGGAATCTGAATGAATATTGCCACTAAAACTGATAATTGCTTTCACCTCAAACGCAAATACAAAACCTCATAGACAATGGAACCCTCCCAAATCCCAACATCATTACTAAACCCAACATTAGAAAGAACCCTTTGCCCGATTACCATAGGGCTTCCCTTCCATATCAAACCTGGGTGCAAGTAGTTGAAGTTGAATGGGATTGCTCGAAGTTGATAGAGACTACAAATGTCAATATCAATGCCTTAAAAGTCCAAGGAATATAGGATGAAGAAGATGAAGTCCTACAGGAAGCAATAACAATTTAAGGAATACTTCCTCGAGGAATGACGGAATTAAAGAAAAGAGTTTTGGAGGACAAAGGAGCAAATATCACTAGGAGTGGAAAGCACTACAAGCCATCCTTTTAGGAAAAGGATCATCTTGATAGGGATCTAAGGAAAGGGTCGAAGCCCACGGAACCTAGAGGAAAAGAAGATAAAGAAGAGGAAAATAGGGTCTTAATGCAATTGAAGAAGACCCAAGCTCAGGTGTCCATATAGGGCTTGCTCATGGCTTCCCAAAAACACTGCAAGGCCCTTTTGGATGCCTTGAATGGGAAATAAGTACCTATAAAAACTACACCACAAAAGGTTTTGTCTCTCATGGGAATTGAAGGTTCCTCACACCCTCTCCTTGCTTTTTCGGATGAATATCTCCCTACTAAAAGAGCTACTCACACTAGACCCTTGCAAATCACCATTGAATGCATGGGTGCATAGGTCCCAATGGTTATTATTGACAATGGATCCGCCTTGAATGTTTGTCCTTTTAGGACTACCCTTACTGTTGGCCTGGATATGGAGACCATTATCCCTTCTACCTTGATTGTATGGGCATACGAAAACATTTCAAGGAAGGTCATAGGCACTTTCAAGGCCCTTTGTAAGATCAGGCCAATAGAAACCATTTTGGAGTTTCATGTTATGGACATCACCCAAATTACAACCTTCTCTTGAGAAGGGCTTGGCTTAACCCTAATGGAGCAATTGTTGGGATTAGTGCCCTTAAATCCTATTGTATGGTACTATGTATGATATTATGTATGGCATTATGTATGACATAAAGTATAACTTAATATTGTAATTAATAAAGTTGATTTATTATTATCTAAAATAATAATAACATGAATATTCGGACATTATCATTTAGTCCATGAGATGCATAGTATGTGATTTATGTGATTTAGTCATAGAAGATATAAGTCACAAGTTATTTGTAAACTTAGAATTTTAGTTCATAGTCGGTGATGAAATTGGGCATTTCATCTGCGAAGACTATAACATATCAACTAAGATGATTTGTCTTGATCATGGAAGTGGAGACTTCTAGTTGATGTGTTAATATGTTTTAAGAGTTAAGACATATTGAACTGGACCGCTGTGAGATTTATTATTCTCCTAACGACTGTCAATTGAATAATAAATCTCACAACTTATATTTGCATGAACTCTTAATCTTGAGAGAATAATGGACCTAATCATGAAGTGTAGGTTGCTTTGATACATTAGGAGTAAGATCTAAAGTAACGGTCAAAACCTCAGTATGTTGGGCCGCCACATTTCGTGTTGATGGAACATATATTCTCAAGATGGAATTCATAGTCTCTTAACAGAGATTTAAAATATTCCCTTGAGATAAGTTTAATGGGTTTAGTTATTTAGAGAGTTAGGCCTAACCACTTTGGTAAGAAATTACTAAAGTATATATTTATGAAATTGGATTTCATAAATATATAATGAATAACTTAAAAGGATTAAACCGGGTACTCAAGGATTAAGACGTAGTAATCTTCAAAGTGACAGTCTATATTTATGACTTTGAATTACTACGAATATTTTATGAAGGGATTGCATGTATAATAAAGTTTTGGGATATAATTTATTAATAAGGCCTAGAGTGTAATTATATTTATATAGTGGTATTAAATATGATTAATGATAACTTTGGACTTGTCAAGAGTTGACAAAAAAGCTCAAGGCCCATTGGAGCTAGTGTCTTATTGGTCCTTTTGGTCCCACTCCAAGCCACACATTAAAGCCCAATTGGAAAGGCCCAATAGGCCGGCCCAATTAGATAATCTGTTATATATAAAGGGAGAGACATACAGAATTTTTATTAGAGAAAAAGTGAGACACCATTGTGAAGTGGTGTGTATATGCGAGTGAAACCACTCAATTATTCTCCCTTGGAAATTGATTGAGAGACCACACTTCTTGGGCGTAAAGTGGAATTAGAGTGAAGATTAAAAGTGTTCCCAAGTACTTATAATCTTTTGTTTTGAATTTCACCGCACCAAGGTACGCTATCTTGTTCTTAAATTCTGACATTTACATAATGCGAGTTATCAATCATGAATGAAATAGATCCACATTTGTTGCTTCTGCTATGTGTTTTGTATGAGATACAAAACCAGATTTACCAACAATTGGAATCAGAGCTAGGTTTTCATATCATGATTGTATAGCATGTGATTGAATTTTAGAATCAAAGAATATCATTTTCTTTGTGTTATCAGATTCTTGAATCTGCCGTGATTGTTCTATATAATCACGTTTATAGGATTTTTGATTTCATAATTTATTTTTTGGAGATTGACTTTGCGTTGATGTGAAGTGAATTCCTTTTAAAATGGAATTCCTTTTTCAAAAGCATTCATGTTGGCCCACGGTTGTTTTTTGTTGTCTTAAAGGATTCATTTGAATCCTTGTTATATAACAATGATTGAAGACCATTTGGTTATATAGATTGAAGTTTCTATAGACTTCTAGACGATGTTGTTATATAACCATCAAGATAGAAGTTTAACACTTAATGGTTTGGACAAAGGCACTGTTACGGGATAACACTTTCATGGCCTTATGTCACTACCAAGGCAATAACTGTCATGTGCGTGAACCAAGTAATTGCACTGCTTGGATTTCTCTTTTGCACCGCTTGGCTATTCAAGCATTCAATTACTTTGCATGTGTTAGTTATCTTTAGGAAAGTGATATTAGGATTCAAAGCCTAACTTCCTGGATTGGCTTGGAGTGCAAATCCTTGATGGCATGCAAATTGTTTATAAAAGATTCTAACAATCCGTATATTATATAGAATGTAATAATCATATATTACATGTAATAATCCATATATTATATTATATATAATGTAATATGGGTTTATATTACGTTATATATATTTATATATATATATATATATATATTAATGCTAGGATTAAAGTATTCATTTAATGAAATTTATTCCTAATGGGATTAGGATTATGTTTTCAAGGGTTTCTAGCATTAATATGGCTCTTGATCATAAAAACCTTTAATTAAAAATATCTAGTGGGAGAGAGATACAAGAGTTGCATCTCACGGCCTCCATTATCAGTTTATAGTAGTGTGGGTAAGCACCTTGTCTTGGCGTATATGCCTTGCAATCCCAAAGGAGGGTGTTTACTTCATAGTACTACAAGATTGAACTAACCTGTTTAAAGTAGTGTGGACAAGCACCTCGTCTTGACGTATATGCCTCGCAATCCCAAAGGAGGGTGTTTTGTTCCATGGTACTATAAGTTTAAACATTATAAGGGAGATGAAATGTGGCTACACATGATTCTAGATAATGGTGTACACTAGACTAAGTGTAATGTTAACCCCCCAAAGGAGCTATGTCATTATTACTTAGAGGCTAAAGCTAATACGGCATATTATTAGTGTATGATAAGAGTTATCATGATAGCACTAATAATGAGAATAGTTCTCAATCAATTAATGTGTTTATAATAAACTTGCTATCAAGGAATTATAGACATGGATTGGTTTGTCGTTGCATATATTATTTTATGGTTTTATAAGGTTCCATATTTTATGATTATATGCTAAATTGATAGTGTCTAGTTTACTTATTATATTCATGTTTGTTATTTTCAAATTTAAAATCATGGCATCATTTAGCCCGCTCGTTGCTATACTTAATCAAAACAAACTGATTAGATCCAACTATGTTGACTGGAAAAGAAACTTGGACATTGTTCTTACTACTGAAGAGCACAAATATGTGCTTACTCAACCATGTCCTAGCTTTCCATCATTAGATGCTCCTCTTGAGGAAAAATAGCGATATGATCGTTGGCAGAAATCTAATGAGATGGCCAAGTGCTATATCCTAGCATCTATTTCAAATGTTCTACAGCATCAAATGCAGGATGTAGAACTAGCTTCAGACATTATGCTCAATCTGAAGGAGATGTTTGGTAAGCAAGGCTGTTTTGCAAGGCAAGAAACTATGAGGCAGATTTATAATACCAAAATGGCTGAAGGTACTTCAGTGAGGGAGCATTGTCTTAGGATGATCTCTAATCTGAATACATTGGAAGTTTTAGGTGCCGATATTGATGGAGAGTCCCAAGTGGATATGATACTCCAGTCACTACCAAAATCATTCTAGGAATTCAAACTTAACTATAATATGAACAAAAAGATTTATACATTGTCTGAATTGATGAATGAGTTTGTAGCGGCGGAAGGCATCCTTGGTACTTCTAATGTTGAAGCCAATGTTGGTGAAGCTTCTACTTCTCAACCTAAGTCGAAAGGCAAAGGTAAAAAGAAGAAGAAGAAGAACTTCACCAAGAAAGATGATAAACAAATTGCCTTAGGAGTTGCCAACAAAGGAAAGAAAACCAAAGGAAAGTGTTTCCATTGTGGTGAGAAAGGACATTGGAAGAGGAATTGTCCAATATTTAAGGATGCCAAGAATAGAGGTATGAAAAGTACATTCCTTCTTGAAACATGTTTGGTACAGAATCCCACAAATTCCTGGTGTGTGGATTCAAGTTGTACTAATCATATCTGCAAATCCTTGCAGGGGTTTCAAGAGACCAAAAAGCTGAATGAAGGGGAAATGTTTCTTAACTTGGCTGATGGGAGCAGGATTCCCGTTGTAGCTTTTGGAGTGTTTAATTTATGTTTTGAATCTAAAGTTTTAATATTGGAAGACTGTTTGTATGTACCTAATGTTCGTAAGAATTTAATTTCTGCAACTTATTTAGGTAAACATGGATATTATGTTATCCTAAAAGACAATGTTGTAATAAAGAAGGATAAAGTGTTTATCTGTTCTGGCAATATTGTGGATGGTCTTTATATTTTAACTCCTGATAAGCATGAATTATATAATTCTGAATTAGATCATAACTCTTATGTAAAATCATTAAAGACAAAGTTTCCTTCTACTAATGAAGCATATCTTTGGTACTTGCGTTTGGGTCATATTAATCTAAATAGAATTCAAAGACTGATCAAAGATGGACTTTTAGAGCCATTCGACTTTGATGAATTTCTAGTTTGTGAATCTTGTTTGGAAAGCAAAATGACCAAACGACCTTTTAATGCAAAAGGTAGAAGAGCCCAAGAGTTGCTTGAATTAGTTCATATAGATGTATGTGGTCCTATGTCAACCCAAGCAAAAGGAGGTTATGAGTACTTCATCACTTTTACCGATGATTACTCAAGATATGGTTATGTGTACCTAATGAGACGGAAGTCCGAAGCCTTTGAAAAGTTCAAAGAGTTTAGGGCTGAAGTTGAGAATCAATTAGGTAAACACATAAAAGCTATTCGATCTAATCGTGGTGGCGAATACCTTCTTGGGGATTTCAAGGATTACTTAACTCAAAATGGGATTATATCCCAATTGACTGCACCTGGAACTCCCCAACAGAATGGGGTAGCAAAAAGAAGGAATAGGACTCTTTTGGAAATGGTTAGGCCTATGATGAGTTACTCAACTTTACCAGTTTCTTTTTGGGGATATGCACTAAAAACTGCAATGCATATTTTGAATTTAGTTCCATCAAAATCTGTTCCCAACACACCTAAGGAATTATGGAGTGGGCGTAAGCCTAGTATGAAATATCTTCACATTTGGGGATGTCCAACACATGTGTTGAAAAGGAAGTCTGATAAGTTGGAATCTAAAACCAAATTATGCATGTTTTTAGGGTATTCAAAAGAAACAAAGGGTTATTTATTCTATAATCATAAAGATAACAAAGTGTTTGTTAGTACACATGCCAAATTTTTGGAAGATGATTATATGAATAATTTTGATCCTAGAAATAAAGTTGTTTTGGCTGAAATGAATGAACCTTTAGTTGAACAACCAATAGATGAAACTAGGGATGATGTGGTTGTATTGGATACACCACAAGATACTACTCATGAGATGTCTAGTACACAGGTGCCTCGTCGTAGTGGGAGAATTGTTCAGCCTCCCATAAGATTCATAGGTTTGGGAGAAATTTATGAAACTATCTCAGAAGAGGCTGAATCGAATCCCTACACTTATGAAGAGGCAATGAGTGATATAGATGCACATCATTGGATCAAAGCTATGGAATCTGAATTAGATTCCATGTATTCCAATCAAGTTTGGGATCTTGTAAAAGCGCCTAATGGCATTAAACCTGTTGGTTGCAAATGGGTTTACAAGAGGAAGAGATGGGTAGATGGAAAGGTTGAAACCTTTAAAGCAAGACTACTGGTGAAAGGGTATACATAAAAAGAAGGTATTGACTATGATGAAACTTTTTCGCCAGTAGCCATGCTTAAATCTATCAGAATTCTCTTATCCATTGCTGCTCATTATGATTATGAGATTTGGCAAATGGATGTCAAGACTGCATTTCTTAATGGCAATCTTGAAAAAGAAATCTATATGATGCAACCGGAAGGCTTCATAGCAAAGAACCAAGAACATATGGTATGCAAGTTAAAACGGTCCATTTATGGACTTAAACAAGCATCTAGGTCTTGGAACATTAGATTTGATCAAGCAATCAAGTCATTTGGTTTTGAACAAAATCTTGATGAACCATGTGTATACAAAAGGCATCAAGATAAAGTAGTAATGTTCCTAGTACTTTATGTTGATGACATTCTACTCATTGGAAATGATGTAGGGGTAATGTCATCGGTAAAGGTTTGGTTGTCAAACCATTTGATATGAAGGACTTGGGTGAGGCTAACTTTATCATAGGGATCAAGCTTTGGCGAGATCGTAAGAATAAGATGTTAGGCTTATTACAAGCTGAATATATAGATAAGGTTCTAGAATGGTTTAGCATGCAAAACTCCAAGAAGGGATTACTTCCCTTCAGACATGGAGTTCCTATGTCTGATGACCAAAGGCCTAAGACTCAAGAGGAAAAAGATATGATGAGACAAGTTCCTTATGCTTCTGCAGTAGGAAGTCTCAAGTATGCCATGCTTTGTACTAGACCAGATATTTGTTATTCAGTTGACATGGTCAGCCGATATCAATCAAATCCAAGACCAAAACATTGGCAAGCTGTAAAGCATATTCTCAAGTATCTACGGAGAACGAGAGATTATATGCTTGTTTATCGGTGTGAGGATTTGATACGCATTGGCTATACAGATTTAGATTTTCAGTCGGATCTAGATTTCAGAAAGTCCACATCAGGATGTGTATTCACCTTAGGAGGTGGAGCCATAACATGGAGGAGTGTCAAACAATCTTGTATTGCGGACTCCACCATGGAAGCAGAATATGTTGCTGCTTGTGAAGCAGCAAAAGAAGCTATATGACTCAAGAAATTCCTTTCTAACCTTGGTGTAATGAGAATGGAACAAGTTTCCATCACATTGTTTTGCGACAATAGTGGTGCAGTTGTACAATCAAAAGATCCAAGGAATCACAAGAAACGAAAGCACATTGAGAGAAAGTACCACATCATTAGAGATATTATTGCTCATGCGGATGTGATGGTAGCAAAGATTGAAAGTGCAAACAATCTAGCAGATCCCTTCACCAAAGCCTTACCTCAAAGGACCTTCGAGTCACATTTGGAAGGAATGGGAGTTAGATTAGTGCACAATAGTCTTTAGGGCAAGTGGGAGATATGTTGGGATTAGTGCCCTTAAATCCTATTGTATGATGCTATGTATGATATTAAGTATGACATTATGTATGACATGAAGTGTAACTTAATATTGTAATTAATAAAGTTGATTTATTATTATCTAAAATAATGATAACATGAATATTCGGACATCATCATTTAGTCCATGAGATGTATTGTATGTGATTTATGTGATTTAGTCACAGAAGATATAAATCACAAGTTCTTTCTAAACTCAGAATTTTAGTTCATAGTCGGTGATGAAATTGGGCATTTCATCTGCGAAGACTATAACATATCAACTAAGATGATTTGTCTTGATCATGGAAGTGGAGACTTCTAGTTGATGTGTTAATATGTTTTAAGAGTTAAGACATATTGAACTGGACCGCTGTGAGATTTATTATTCTCCTAACGACTGTCAATTGAATAATAAATCTCACAACTTATATTTGCATGAACTCCTAATCCTGAGAGAATAATGGACCTAATCATGAAGTGTATGTTGCTTTGATATATTAGGAGTGAGATCTAAAGTAACGATCAAAACCTCAGTATGTTGGGCCGCCACATTTCGTGTTGATGGAACATATATTCTCAAGATGGAATTCATAGTCTCTTAACAGAGATTTAAAATATTCCCTTGAGATAAGTTTAATGGGTTTAGTTATTCATAGAGTTAGGCTTAACCACTTTGGTAAGAGACTTCTAGTTGATGTGTTAATATGTTTTAAGAGTTAAGACATATTGAACTGGACCGCTGTGAGATTTATTATTCTCCTAACGACTGTCAATTGAATAATAAATCTCACAACTTATATTTGCATAAACTCCTAATCCTGAGAGAATAATGGACCTAATCATGAAGTGTATGTTGCTTTGATATATTAGGAGTGAGATCTAAAGTAACGATCAAAACCTCAGTATGTTGGGCCGCCACATTTCGTGTTGATGGAACATATATTCTCAAGATGGAATTCATAGTCTCTTAACAGAGATTTAAAATATTCCCTTGAGATAAGGTTAATGGGTTTAGTTATTCATAGAGTTAGGCTTAACCACTTTGGTAAGAAATTACTGAAGTATATATTTATGAAATTGGATTTCATAAATATATAATGAATAACTTAAAAGGATTAAACCGGGTACTCAAGGATTAAAACGTAGTAATCTTCAAAGTAACAGTTTATATTTATGACTTTGAATTACTACGAATATTTTATGAAGGAGTTGCATGTATAATAAAGTTTTAGAATATAATTTATTAATAAGGCCTAGAGTGCAATTATATTTATATAGTAGTATTAAATATAATTAACGGTAACTTTGGACTTGTCAAGAGTTGACAAAAAAGCCCAAGGCCCATTGGAGCTAGTGTCTTATTGGTCCTTTTGGTCCCACTCTAAGCCACACATTAAAGCCCAATTGGAAAGGCCCAATAGGCCGACCTAATTAGATAATCAGTTATATATAAAGGGAGAGATATACAGAATTTTTATTAGAGAAAAAGTGAGACACCATTGTGAAGTGGTGTGTATGTGCGAGTGAAATCACTCAATTATTATCCTTTGGAAATTGATTGAGAGACCACACTTCTTGGGCGTAAAGTGGAATTGAAGTGAAGATTAAAAGTGTTCCCAAGTACTTATAATCTTTTGTTTTGAATTTCACCGCACCAAGGTACGCTATCTTGTTCTTAAATTCTGACATTTACATAATGCGAGTTATCAATCATGAATGAAATAGATCCACATTTGTTGCTTCCGCTATGTGTTTTGTATGAGATACATAACCAGATTTACCAACAGCAATCCCCTCCTCACTACACCAAAATATGAAGATCCCATGGAAAGGAGGGAATGCCATAATGCTTGGAGATGGTGAGATCCTAGCACTAGTTTGTGGACTTGAGGAAGGAGGGAGTGAGCTTAAAATGAGTGGCTTTGAGTTTGTAAATATGATTGACTATGGGTTAAAGGATGAAAGGTATGCTACTAATTTGTTCCCATATTATAGCCATAAGGTGATTGCAATGATGAAGAACATGGGATACATGCTTGGTATGGGCCATGGAAAGGAAGGAAACGGGGTGGTTGAGTTCCACATTATCAAGACTCAAATGACCAAGGAGGGTCTAGGATTCCTTGAAGGCTGCGATGGAATCAAGAAAAACCATGGCACTCTTAATGGGAACTTTGTGAAAGAAAGAGGAGACTTCCTATATTATGGCTTCCTCGAACCTTGGGTAGGTAAAGATGGAAAGGTGTATCTAGGTTGGGAAATGTTCTTTAATGAAAAAGTCACTTTCAAGGAGAAGCCTACCTTAGTGATCAAAGAAATGCAAGAAAAGGTTGATTGGGTGAACTATATGGAGGTTGAAACAATGAAGACCATGATAAAGACAAGCGGGCACGTGTTCGCCATCACCAATGAAGTGTTAAGTGATCCTTCCAAATTCATCATGCCTACTATAGGGCCCATTAATAATTGGACTTGGGTTGGGTTTTTTGAAAACGTGGGGAAAAAGTTTTGTAATGCAAGTTCTAATGTACTTTTCAATATTTTCAATAAGATGAATTTTGATATGGCTTACTTTGATGCTTCCCATAACATTGAAATTCTGCACTTCAATGATTTAAATGAATTTGAAAATGAAATTAATAAACAATTGGAAAAGAAAATTGAATCTATGGAACCAATTCTTGAGAATTCATGCTTAATTAAAATTGGCTCAACTCTAAATAAAAAAGGATAGAAATATCTTCAAGAATTCCTCATGGAATTTCAAAAGGTGTTTGCATGGTCCTATGAAGACACACCTAGAATTGACCTTGAGATAACTCAACATCACATTGATACTCACAACCACAAGGTACCTGTCAAGCAAAAATTTAGAAGAATGAGGATCGAATAGCTCTTGAAAATGAAAGAGGAAGTCACTAAGCAATTAAAGGTAGGGTTCATCAAACTCGTACACCAAGCCGAATGGGTAGCCAATGTTGTGCACATACCTAAGAAGGATGGGAAGGTGAGGATGTGTGTGGATTTTAGGGACTTGAACAACGCATGCCCTAAAGATGACTTTCCTTTCCCTCACATTGATGTCTTAGTGGATAACACGGCAGGAAGTGCATTGATGTCCTCCATGGATGGTTTTTTGGGTACAACCAAATCAAGTTGGCTCTTGAGGATGTGACTAAAACCACCTTCACTACTGAATGGGGAATTTATTATTACACAGTAATGTCGTTTGGCCTCAAGAATGCTACGGCAACCTACCAAAGGATGGCTATGGCTTAGCTACATGATATGATGCATAATGAGGTAGAGGTGAATGTTGACAATATGCTAATAAAATCCAAGGATATAGGAAGCCATGCCATAAATTGGAGGAAGTTCTTCAAAAGGACTAAAGAATATAGATTGAGATTGAACCCATAGAAGTGCACCTTTGGAGTAACCATTGGAAAGTTGTTAGGCTTCTTAGTGAGTCATAAAGGGATAGAAATTGACCCATCCAAGATCAAAGCCATATTGGAGATGCTACCACCCAAAAGTGAGGAAGGAATAAGGGATTTCTTAGGTTGACTACAATATATTAGTGGATTCATTGCCAAGCTCACCTTTATTTGTGAGCCCATCTTCAAACTCCTAAGGAAGAATAAACCACATACATGGAATGATGAGTGCCAAAAAGCCGTTAAATTATCAAGGAGTATCTCCTCCACCCTGCCTATCCTAGTGCCTCCAAAAAATGTAAAGCCCCTACTCCTATACCTCTCCATCATAGGAGTTGCAATTGGAAGTATGCTTACTCAAGAAGATGATGAGAAGAACCAGAAGGCTATATATTACTTGAGCAAGAGATTCCATGATTACAAGACTAGGTACACTCCCATAGAAAAGTCATGCTTTGCACTTGTTTGGACCGAACACAAATTGAGGCATATCATTTTACCTTTCCAAATAGGGGTGGTAGCAAGAATGGGCCCATTGAAGTACCTCTTTAAGAAGCCCGCTTTGAGTGGAAGATTGTCAAGATGGTTGATTTTGCTGGTAGAATTCAATTTGAAGTATGTGGCTAGGAAAACTATCAAAGGAAGTGTCGTGTCAGATTTTGTGCCGAGAATCCTATAGAAGGTGAAGGTGGTAGAGAAGACTCTCTAGATGAGGAAATTTTGGACGTTGTGTTAGGGACATGGAAGATATACTTTGACGGAGCCATAAATCGAGGGGTTTCACATGCCTTTGGCAATTAAATTGAACTTTGAAGCAACTAACAACGTGGCTGAATATAAGGCTTGCATTGCCAAAATGGAAGCTCTTCGAGAATTGGGGGTAAAAGAAGCCGAAGTCTTTAGGGACTCAACTTTGGTTATAGCCCAAACACAAACATTGTGGAAGGTGAAGGAGGAACGTTTGAAACCTTATCAAAAATATTTAGAGAACTTGACCAAGACCTTTGACAAGATTGAGTACAGATCATGAAGTTCTTGGAACTAGGGACATATTCGGATAATGATGACAAGAGAGAACGTCGTTCCATTAAGATGATGGCAACTCAATACATCCTATGTGGGTGATAAATCTATAGAAGTTCCTACGATGTTATACACCTTAGTTGCTTGAAGAGAGAACAAGCTAAGAAAGTAATGGAAGAAGTTCATCAAAGGATTTGTGACCCTCATATGAATGGGAGAATGCTAGCCAAGAAAATTCTACGGATAGGGCACTACTAGAATAAAATGGAGACCGATTGTGTGGATTATGTGAAAAGTTTTCATGATTGTCATACACACAACAACTAGATGTTTGGATTAGTGCGCTTAAAGCCCATTGTATGATACTATGTATGACATTATGTGTGACATTATGTATGACCTAATGTTGTAATTAATAAAGTTGTTTTATTATTATCTAAAATAATGATAACATGAATATTTGGACATTATCATTTAGTCCATGAAATGCATAATATGTGATTTATGTGATTTAGTCATAGAAGATATAAGTCACAAGTTCTTTGTAAACTCAGAATTTTACTTTGTAGTCGGTGATAAAATTAAGCATTTCATCTGCGAAAACTATAATATATCAACTAAGATGATTTGTCTTGATCATGGAAGTGGAAACTTCTAGTTGGTATGTTGATATATTTTAAAAGTTTTGTGAGATTTATTATTCTCCTAACGACTGTCAAATGAATAATAATTCTCATGACTTCTATTTACATAAACTCTTAATCATAAGAGAATAATGGACCTAATCGTGAAGTGTAGGTTGCTTTGATATATCAGGAGTGAGATCTAAAGTCACAATCAAAACCTCAGTATGTTGGGCAGCCACATTTAATGTTGATGGAACATATATTCTCAAGATGAAATTCATAATTTTTTAATAAAGATATAAAATATCCCTTTAAGATAAGTTTAATGGGTTTGGTTATTCAGAGTGTTAGGCCTAACTACTTTAGTAAGGAGTTATTAAAGTATATATTTATGAAATTAGATTTCATAAATATATGATGAATAACTTAGAGGATTAAATTGGGTACAACTTAGGTTGATGGAACATATAATGTTGATGGAACATATATTCTCAAGATGAAATACATAATTTTTTAATAAAGATATTTTTTTATTTTATAATAATTATAATTAACAACTTAGGTTTAAAACTTATTAAGTCTATTAACCGGGGTCTAAATTTCCTAATAGGGATTATACCTTAAGAAGAAGAGGACTTCTCTCAAAAAAGCTTGCTTCCTTCCTTTGAAAGGCATCCAAACCATTGAGAGTTTCCACTAAGATCAAGCCCACCAGATTACCTCTCTTTAGCTTATAAGCCACCATGCATATCCGAAGGTCCACACAATATGACTGTTGGACCAAGAAATACCTTGCAAGGACACATAAGCAAAAGACACGAAGGTAGTACGATCATGGCCTCCCACCCTCAAGGAAGGCCGGACCGGAAAGGTAATCAAAGACAAGCCTAAGGTTGAGTTTGCCGAAGACACACCACCTATTGACTGTGGTTTCAAGGATGCCCAACATAACTCCCAACAAGGAAGGAAGATCTCTACCCATGATAGGAAAGATAAGATCATCAATCTTCGGTTCACGCATGATGGCAGAAAATTCCTCAATAATGGGGCATAATTCTATTCCGTTGAAGCAAAATACATCCCAAGAAGGAATCCAATAGTTGACAACAGCACGAAGAAGAGGCTCATCCACCATAATTTGATGGTAAGGGAAGGTGCAAGAAAGGCCATAGGGAGCAATAGAATCCTTGAAATTAGGACCAAGCTTCCTAATCCAAGTAGAAACATCAAGAGGAGGGTTTTTTGCCATTGGTAGATCTCAATAAATGTTCTCTGGGTTGGTTGATGAGGGTTTTGGACTCAAACGGCTACTTTTATACCTAAGTAAGTCGACTAGGGTTTTTCTAATTCGCAGCCTACGTACACATAATCAACCCTACATATGCAAAGTCAAAGCTGCATATGCAGGCTCATTTCCACGTACGCATAGTGATTGGCAGAAGCCCATGTTCCTCTATTTTGAACAGAGTGTTCTACTCCTAAGCATTTCTAGGGTTCCTGTGACCTAAAGAACCATTCAAGACATATTCCAAGCATCAGGTTGCAAGCATCAAAGAAGTAAAGTTGTATAGAAACATACAATTTATCATTATCTTGTAAATTAAGTGATAAGTTCCAATCAAAAGCATAAGTGTAAAAAGATGTTCTTAAATACAATCCTTTGTCTCAAATCAAACTTAAATGTCTGCTAAAGGGAATAAAAAAGACATTCAAAGAAAAATAAAAAATAAAAGAAAAAGTTGTGTTGTTTATTGTATATATGTTGTGACTGCAGGTGATCAATAGTGCCACCTCTTCCTTGGCTGGTAGCTAGGAGTCACTTTCAAATCCTTGGCTAGTCACCTCAAACTTAAGATTTCCAGCTAGCCATACCAACACCTCATGCTCTTGGATAGTGGGCTGTAATTTGAAGAAAGAAAGGTTAGTGACTGAACAAGAAGAGAAATTTGGCAAAGAGAGAGGACAAAGGGAAGAAAGAACTTACTGCTCGAGTGTTAGGAAGGAAAGGATAGCCGATGACATTAGAGTTGCGTGGCACAACACGCTTCTTAGCAAAGCCATTTGGGCCATAAGCATCGACCGTCCAAGGGATACGTGGAGGATCAATGGCTCATCGGTAGTAGGTCCCCCTAATACAATTTCCCCAATTAAGGGTCATAACAAACAAAGAAAAAAATAAAGAGAAGAAGTACAAGAGTTTGAGCATATACCTGAATAGTAAGAGAAGACATGAGGCGAGTGATGTTGAACTCGTCATAGTCTAACTCCTCAAGAGGCTGTTTGGCATTGGAAACACCACTCCCCTATGAGTTGTATTCAGCATTAATCATGGAGTGTGGGGGAAGGATGAACTCAGGTGGGTCCATCGGAACCTGTGGGTCATCCCCACCTACCAATTGACACCTCACACTTTCCGCCAAATATAGAGCCCTCAAGCATGCTCCTTCTAGGGGTTGGGTAATCTCTGAAGCAATGAGAGCAGCAGGCTTGAAGTCTTAAGTAGCAGGAAGGGGCTGGCCAGCCCACAGGGCCCAGTTTACCTATAAAGGCACAAGGTTAGGAAGATAGTATCTTAAGGGTAATACAAGAAGAAGCATGAACAACTAGAACACTTAAATTTACCTTATTTGAAGTCAATCCCACAAGATGTGACCAAACTTGGTGAAAATCCCTTAGAACTAGGTCAGTGCCTGGAGTTATGAGATCGTACCTAACAACCCACACTACAAGAAAGAATCATAAGCCACAAGTTAGATGCAAGATAACAATTTGCAAGGTGACAGTTTGCAAGATGATAGTTTGCAAGACAATATAGTTTGCAAGACTATAAGCTACAAATAATAGTGCAAAACATGAAAAGAAAACTAATCCTAAGGAGCTTCCAAGGCCCCACAAGTTACTGCAAGGTGCCCCGGCTAAAAATGTCGAAGGTGGAGTAAAGATAAGCAAGACATGCTTACCCCCAGTTGGCCCTCCATGCCTCTTAAAGTCCTAGAAGAGGGTTAGCCACCTCAAAAACACCATTTACTGACCATTGGCAAAGAGGTAGAGATAGTGATAGAGAAAGAGGCTAAGGCCAACTCGAGACAAGAGCCTCACCAGAAAAGGTAGAAAAAGAAGTGAAGAAGACGAAAGGAACAAGTCACCTAAAGAAGTTTAAGGCAAAAGCCTTGGATGGACACCACAAGGACTATATCCTTTTGTTGTTTGTAAGGTTCGCTCATAAAAGCACCCTTGTTTGTTTTCTTTTTTTCTTTTTAAGTGACTCTGGGATAGTGAGTCACTTGTCATTTGCTTGCAAGTGGAAAAACAGGTTTTAGGATAGTAAACTTGTCGTTGCTCATTTCCCGAGTAACAAAGGAGGGACTTAGAACATACGAATCCCATGCAGCTCTTCAAAGTTACACCCCGCCCTATGTATGCGTGATGTGTGTCGTGTGTATAGGTTGGGCTCGAGCCGTACGTCAAAACAAAATGTTGTCTCTTATTCTTTTGATTCCATTAGCAAATCTCACAAATCAAAAGAGGGGCATCTGTAGTCACCGCATTTTATACCCCTTACGAATTGGGTCCCGATTCCCCAATGATGCTCAAACTCTAAGACCTAAGGCTAGTTTAGAGTCCAATCATATATTAAATTGACTTGAGGGGTGTTAAATGGAAAATATAACCTTTTAAACAAGAAAAAAAAATCTATTTTTGGAAAATTAAATGACCAAAGTGGCCCTCAACCTGCGTACGTGAGTCGCGGCTTGCATACGCAAGCTAAAGCATGCATTCACAAGCACATTCTTGCGTACTCAGCTAGGATTTCATAAGCATATTAAAGGACAGATTTTTGCAATAATGGCTAAGGTTTAGAATGAATCCCACATCATCTGGGAGCCATTCCTATCAACACCCAACCTTGACCAGCTAAGCGGAAAAGACCGCCGCTGCCGTGCCTTCGTTTAACCACCTGCCATGGCGACAACTCTCGTGTGCGTGGGGCCTGTTAGAGGCCCTTCTTGATGTTTATGTGTGTTATTCACGTAGAGCTTCAGGTGCTCTCTCTCTCGGTGAAGGAAGGTAGGTCTACCTTCGGAATTACGGCAAGAATTTAGGCCAAATTTCAAGGGATTACCAAAGCTAAATGGAGTCACCACCAATCATTGGGTTTTTCTAAGGTGTGATTGGTCACCTGTTTCTAGTTGATTTTATTAAAGATCTTAGGCTAAGGAAGAAGGGAATTTTTTCCTAATCTAATGTGGATGGCAGAAAATCTTGACTTTCGCATTGGCTTTCAAGGCTTTGCATGCATTCAGGGGGCTTTGAGGTTTGGCTTTTGAACAGGTGTGGTCCCAATATATGCTTTCCTAAGGCATTCGAGCAAAGTGCCAGATTTCCATTGAGAAAATTTAGCAAGAAGTCATCATACTTTTGCGGCGAAAATTAGGCATCGCTAGCCTTAAGTAACACGAATCGTGACAAACACATCAGAAAGGAGCAAGTAGATATATATATATATATATATATATATATGCATCATGCACAATGCTAACACACAGAGCAGGAAAGTAAATGTGAACATCCCTAGATCATGGCCCAAAATATAGGTGTAGGAAAATAAATAGGGGTCATACTCTAGAGATGAGGATGGGTGGTACAAAACATGATATACCCAATACAAACCATCTAAGGGGGAAAGAGAGGAGGAAGGAAGGGGTTTAAAAGAATACATAACTAAAGGGAAAAGCTAAACCCTAAACCTATTGAACACAGCCGCTCGACTCATGTTGGCAAGCTTGCATCCATGCCCTTTTTGCTTGCGCCTAAGAGATCACGCCCTAGCTCTATGTTTGTATATGCAAAGGCAAAGATAAGAAACCAATAGATGAGTAATGGAAAGGGAGAGATGCATAGATAATAGCAAAAGTGCGCAAAAAGAACAAGCAAGATAGCAATGACAAGCATAGCATACAGGATGTGAGTAAACATACGAGCAAAGGGGCAAACAAGCAAGATAGCAAAAAATAAGCAAAGGGTAAACATGCAAGATAGCAAACAAAAGGTGGTGTCCGTGAGGGACAAGGGTAGGTTTGTATCAAATGTCGATAGCCTCATTGTGTTGAAGCATGAACGACACACTAACGAGCAAGACTCATGCAAGAACATGTAAACAAGTGTGTAAAGATGCACATAGCGAGGGTTTGGATAGTGCGTTAAGTTGCGGTGCGTTCTCTGCGTTGCGGTTTCTCCCTTTTTTTTTTTTTGGCCAAATTTCTTGACTTTTTAGAGACAAAAATTACTGTGCATGAACAGTGTGTACACTGTTCACGCACTGTTCACGTACTGTTCATACATTAAAAAATATTAAAAATGGGTCCCACAATACTATTCATCCATTTAAAAATTATTTTGCTACAGTGTTTTCAATAACAATCAGTTTTCAGCAACTTTTAGCAACAATAAGTTGTATCCAAATGGACCCATAAAGCCAACAGGTCGCATAAAAAAGCATGTTAAGCAATCGTCGCACGGAGCAAAAAAGGGGATAGGTGTGCACGAAGCAACTGACATCATGGCAATGCATCCCAAATGGCTATATCCAAACAAGGCCTCATGGGCGTCGAATGCATCCATACAACCACGAACCTGCTAAAGGTGCCAAATGTGGCAAAGCCTAGAACAAGAGAGGCTAACACAAGCATAAAACATAGAAGCAAGCAAGCACAGAAATGAACAACGGGTGATCCAAACCCTTTGTTATAGGCCAAGGTGTATGGACGATGACAAAGATCATAGGGCCTAGATCGAGTCCGAACGAAAAGGCCAAAACACAAGAAAATACAATAAAAGGAACAAAAGGGCTACAATAGCACATGACATGACAAACAGGTCTAGGCCTAGGCACACAAGCATGGCATGGAGTGCACAAGCATGGAGTGCACAAGTACATGGAAGATGGCATAAAGCGTAGATCCAAGCACGCAAGCATGTGAAAACATAGATCTAAGCACACAAGCTTGTGAAAACATATATCTAAGCACACAAGCTTGTGAAAACATAGATCTACACAAAGGTATGGCAACACACGTATGAACATGTGAAAGCTTAGCACATAGACATGGAAGAACATGAATCCAAGAATATAAGCATGTATATCTAAACATATAAGCATGTAAGGATGTAGATCTAAGCATAAAAGATGGCATAAAGCATAAAGCATGTAGATCTACGCAAGGCATAACCATAGACAAGATATCAAGCATGTGAGCACTTAACCCTGACATCAAAACAAAGCCAAAAGAGGAATGAACCAAAGGAAATCATGGCATAAAACCCTAAACATGTAGATCTAAACATGTATTCATGTAAACAATTGTGGAAACATGTAGATCTAGCCAAACAACACATAGAAATGATAGATCTAAGTATAAACATGTAGCACAAAGCGCAAAGCACCTAGATCGGGACAAAAAAACATGTGAACAAGCATAAAAGAACATTGATCTAAGCTAAAATATGCTAGAAACAAGGTAAAGCAAGAAACATGTCAAAGAAGGCAAAAAAACATATTATAATGGAAAAAAAAAATCCACACCCATAAACCCCAAATCCAAGATGTAGAACCAAGGAGGAGGAGATTGGGTACAAGAACACTACCTTGTGTTATTGGTGAAGATGCAAGAATCAAGAAGCTTTGATGTGTGTTTTATTTTTTTTGGGCCAGGCCTTTGTATTTGTGTAAGGTTTCTTTTCTCACAACCCTAGACCTATATAAGACTTATTTTAAAGGCCGTCACATAAGAGAATACAAGGAGAACATATGCAAAAGGTGATTGATGCCTTATTCTCTTTGAAAGAAGCTACTACGTCTTTGCGCCTTAGGGTTTTGTAACCAAGTGCTTCTTAATCTTCATTGTTGATGAAGTGAAGAGTTTTGCAGCCAATAATCTTCTTCTAGTTGGTGATTAAAGTCACGTACTAGGATCTGCGCAATTGGTTAGTCATGTACTAGGATTCGTGCATCAACAAAAAGGGTGGCATTCATACATTGAAGAGTTCAGAGGTTCTAAAGCGGTAGAAGGTTTCTGCTATGAGTTCATTTACGGGGATTATAGAGTCTAGGGATAAAGGTTTTGTACTAGATCTGAAACTTCTCTTTACTATAGTGGATTGCTTTTTGGGAAGGTTTCCCCCCAGGTTTTTTTCTGTGAAACTGGTTGGTTTCATTGGTTTTCCTAGATCATCATATCTTGTCTTATTTACTTTTCTGCTACATTCATTATTGACATGATATTGATGTTTGTTTGTTTTAATAAGTTTTATTCATAATAAATCTAATTAACAATTTGGTTTTAAAACTTTTTAATTCAATTAATCGGGGTCTAAATTTCCCAACACAAGGGACACGTTGACTATCTTCATAAAGGAATGGCTTTGGCATGCGAATGATAACGCCTTCTTGAGTTTGCAAATTAGGCGCTATGGAGAACGTCTTCGGATTAATGACCACCGAACTTGGCAGCATGGCTTCAAGGGCCTTTGAGCCAGATACCCCTAAGATTCCTAAGTCAGGCTTTGGCAAAATAAGAGGATCGAAACCTCGGATAGTGGGAGCAATGGCAGTTCCCTATTGAACTGATGATGAGGCTGACCCTGTGACCAAAGATAAGGCAAGAACTAGAGGAGTGAATTCCTCGATGGTTGCCCTTTCCCTGATATTTGATGACCTTGAATTCATAGGTGATTCTACGATTTCCTTAATGCAAGGCATAACCATAGACAAGATATCAAACATGTGAGCACTTAACCCTGACATCAAAACAAAGCCAAAAGAGGAACGAACCAAAGGAAATCATGGCATAGAACCCTAAGCATGTAGATCTAAACATGTATTCATGTAAACAATCGCGGAAACATGTAGATCTAGCTAAACAACACATAGAAACGATAGATCTAAGTATAAACATGTAGCACAAAGCGCAAAGCACGTAGATCGGGACAAAAAAACATGTGAGCAAGCATAAAAGGACACTGATCTAAGCTAAAATATGCTAGAAACAAGGTAAAGCAAAAAACATGTAAAAGAAGGCAAAAAAACATATTATAATGGAAAAAAAAAAATCCACACCCGTAAACCCTAAATCCAAGATGTAGAACCAAGGAGGAGAAGATTGAGTAGAAGAACACTACATTGTGTTATTGGTGAAGATGCAAGAATCAAGAAGCTTTGATGTGTGTTTTCTATTTTTTGGGCCAGGCCTTTGTATTTGTATAAGGTTTCTTTTCTCACAACCCTAGACCTATATAAGGCTTATTTTAAAGGCCGTCACATAAGAGAATATAAGGAGAAAATATGCAAAAGGTGATTGATGCCTCATTCTCTTTGAAAGAAACTACTACGTCTTTGCGCCTTAGGGTTTTGTAACCAAGTGCTTCTTAATCTTTATTGTTGATGAAGTGAAGAGTTTTGCAGCCAATAATCTTCTTCTAGTTGGTGATTAAAGTCACGTACTAGGATCCACGCAATTGGTTAGTCATGTACTGGGATTCATGCATTAACAAAAGGGTGGCGTTCATATACTGAAGAGTTCAGAGGTTTTAAAGCGGTAGAAGGTTTTTGCTATGAGTTCATTTACGGGGATTATAGAGTCTAGGGATAAAGGTTTTGTACTAGATCTGAAACTTCTCTTTACTATAATGGATTGCTTTTTGGGAAGGTTTCCCCCCAGGTTTCTTACTGTGAAACTGGTTGGTTTCATTGGTTTTCCTGGATCATCATATCTTGTCTTATTTACTTTTCTGCTACATTCATTATTGACATGATATTGATGTTTGTTTGTTTTAACAAGTTTTATTCATAATAAATCTAATTAACAACTTGGTTTTAAAAATTTTTAATTCTGTCAATCGATGTCTAAATTACCCAACACAAGGGACACGTTGACTATCTTCATAAAGGAACGGCTTTGGCATGCGAATGATAACGCCCTCTTGAGTTTGCAAATTAGGCGCTATGGAGAATGTCTTCGGATTAATGACCACCGAACTTGGCAGCATGGCTTCAAGGGCCTTTGAGCCAGATACCCCTGAGATTCCAAAGTCAGGCTTTGACAAAATAAGAGGATCGAAACCTCGGATAGTGGGAGCAATGGCAGTTCCCTGTTGAACTGATGATGAGGCTGACCCTGTGACCGAAGATAAGGCAAGAACTAGAGGAGTGAATTCCTCGATGGTTGCCCTTTCCCTGATATTTGATGACCTTGAATTCACAGGTGATTCTACGATTTCCTTAATGATAGCTGAAGAGGATGGTGCTAGAGCAATCTTGCCTAGGTGTTTTAGTAAATATTCATCCCATTCCTTCTTTAACCCAATTGATATAGCATTGCAGCTAGCTCTTGACTAGGTAGCCAGAAGACATAAGTTGGCTACTGTACAGTTACCTCTTTGCACAATTTCCCTTTCAACCCAAATGATACCGCGTTTGGCTAAACTCTACACTTGTGCCTGGAGTACTTTATAATCAAACAAAGCATAACTGTCTTCACTGTCGTAAAATAAGCACATTCCCTAATCAAATCCTAAGGTTTCCATACCTTTGAGATAGAAGTGGTTCTCTTGGACCAAAGCTCAAAGCATAGCCATCCATGGGAATGATGGTAAGGAGAAATCTGGAACCCTTTCTTCCTCCATGATGATGGCGTTCATATTCCCTTCCTAATGGGGAGCTAAAGGGTTTGTGATGATGTTTAGAGCAACTGTCGAACTATATCAGCTTGTTGTCTATGAGGTCTTGGACACGATCTCTCAACTGGAAGCATTCTTCTAAAGTATGCCCCTCGACCCCAAAATGATGTTCGCACTTCTTGGACGAATCAAATCCCGGTGGGAGAGGACCTTCTTTGGGCCTCTGAAATAGTGGGGTCACTAACTTCCTTTCCAGTAGGTAAGCATATCAATTTGCCATAGGCATGGGTAACGAAGTGTACTTTCAGTTTTCCCTCCTAGAGGGATACGATAGATCTAGCCTTCCTCTCTAATTAAAGGCTCTATTAGGGGCTTGAGCAGACTGATTCTACTACTAATAAGGTCTAGCAATTGGGGTAGCATAAGCGGGAGCAACACCCCTAGGCCTTTATGAGGCATTGTCAACCATATGAACATCAATTTCCTTAGTCTTGCAACTAGTCATTCTCTTGACTTGCTGTTTAACGATGGAACTTAGACACTTGGCATCCATGATCTTCTTACTCCTAATACCCTTGTCAATGCACTCCCCGATACAGATGAGGCTAGCGAAATGAGTGATTTGGGTGCTAATCATTTTCTCATAATAAGGAGGCTTGAGGTTATCAGTGAACCACTTGATCATCTCTGATAAGCCAAGAATGTATTGACCCCCTGTGATAAATTAACAAATTAATTATCCAAGTGAATTAATTAAGTTAATTAACATGCAATACATGTGGTAGCACAAAAAAATCACCAACTAAGTTAATATGCAGCGGAAAATAAAATTGACATGGTGCTTTGTTTTTGAATGGGGAAAAACTACACGGTAAAAATCCCATCGAGTGATTTTAAGGTCACCACTCCCAAGAATCCACTATTATCACAACAAGCAGTTACAAGTAAAGGAATCACAATACCTTATACCAACCTATAGTTGAACCCTTGCCTCAATACCCAATTGGATTTGTTATGTAGTGACAATCTCTCCTTTTTAATGCATGGCTCCTAGTACATGACTAACCAATCAATGCGTTAATCCCAGTATGTGGCTTACACACTAACTTGAGAAAGATGTTGGCTGCAAAGTTCTTTAGTTCATCACATGATGAAGATCACAAAGCTCCTTGGTTACAAAACCCTACAGTGTGCAAACATAGTAGTTTCTTAAAGAGAAAGATGAACTAGGGAATATGTCCCTGGTTCATAATACACTTGTGAAAGACCTTTGCATCAAGTTGCACTCACTCGCATCAGTTGTGACGACCCTTAAAACAATCCTTATATATGTTTAGGGTTGTGAGAAAAGAAAGGCCAAAAAATCTATACATGGATTGGATGAATATCATAACTGAAAATCTGACTTTTTAAAATCTCGATAGATACCCTATCTATCAAGCATCGGGCTTAAATAGCCTATTAAACCTCGATAGATACTAGCTATTGAGCATTAAAATCTAGCACCTCTTCACTTGATTCTTGGATAGACTTGCGTGGCTTTAACACTTGAACTTCAAACTTTGTTCCTTAAAGTATTAAACACATCTTAGATCTACCCAATTACAAGTAAAGTACGTTTTGTCAAAGGATTAGCCAATTCTATAATGACATATGTTCTTAACATGATTCACATATGTCCTAACAATCTCCTCCTTTGGCAATTCGTGACAAAACCACAATAAACAAATGAACATATGAGAGAAGTCATAAATCACTCAACTCATATTCACTTGTTGAATACAATAAGATCTATCTTAACACAAACTCTTGAAAAACTTTACAAGAAGAGAGTTTATGGCAAGAAGACTTTGACAACCTGTATTTCTAAAACACTTTAAATAAAACTCATCAAGGCATCTTAGTGTGAAACAGAAATAAAAGATTGTATAAAATAAATAAGAAGCATGTGCATAAAGAGAGAAAAGAAACAACATATGTATAGATAGGTGAAAGAACTGTAATAACAACCTTATCATATATATAGCATCATAAGTACAAGGTTTGCTATCACAAAGTAAGAACAATGTATCTATAAAGTAAGAAAAAGAAAAAAATACATAAGTCCTCACTACATCCCTCAAAAAGAAAAACACTCCCCCTAACAAAAATCTCTTATGCTAACTCTCCCCCTATGTACATGACTACTCTTATACCCAAAACTACTCTCCTTTTTTGTCACCAATAACAAAGGAAAAGTAACTTAAGTAGTCATCTCATTGTCATTGGAAGAGCTAGCACCATCGTCCTCATCAAGATCATCACTATTGGAGCCATCATCACTCTCATCCTCTGAAGCTGGTGGAGATAAAGAAAAAGAGGCAGCGAAACCACCCATGACAGCCTATCGTCATGCGATATGACCAACAAGGGTGTTCACCTGACACAACTCATCATTAAGAGTGTCAAGGCAAGCATCCATGTGCATAAGCTGTGCCATGATGGTATCGAGAGTCACTTCACCCACAAAAGAAGAAGGGGCGAAGGTGGATGGAGTAGAAGAAGTTGAAGGAGTCGCCGTCTTGGTTTGTGGCCGCCTCGATCAAAGCTGGGCCTCGCTTTGTCTAACAGTAGCAGGGTCTATGGCACACATAGCCATAAAATTAGGAAACTCAGGATAGGAGACAGAAAAATGGCAAAGAAGCCTCATGATAGCTGAAGGAAAAATGAGCTTATCATGAGTCATCGTATCCTTATAAACAACTATAAGGGAAATGATGAAGTGAGAGGGAAAATCTATGGTAAGCCTCTTAAGGAGGGGCAACAAAAATCAAGCACGAGGCTCTGTGATAGAGTTATAGTGAGACAAAGGATGAAGGACGAATGTCATTACCATGTTAAGGAACCTCAGACCTTTTGCAAAGCCTAACCAAGGGGTGTTTTGACAGTCACCCCAAGAAGAAGGTGTCTCATAGAATAGAGATGAGAGTTCGTATTTAGACATAATCCTTAGACGATCGTAGCCAGGGTAGTCAGGATGCACTACCCTAGGAACATGTAGCACCTCGAATACAATATCTGGAGCGACTATGATGCGCATATCTCGAATGCGAGTGATAAAATGAGATACTGAATAGTCGAATCCGTGCGTGTTAAAGTAAAACTCCTATATGATCACAAAAGGATAAGTGACAAAGATGCCACACAGTGACTCCTAACCCCAATTATAGATGACAGTGGGAAGGTTAGTATCAGAAAAATCTGATAGAATAACTTGGCATTTCGAATGAATTCCGAGTCATTAAAAGTTCTCTGAAAAGTCTGACTTGGCTTTCTCATCACGAAACCTGACATGGGAAGGGGTAGAATCAGAGGAAGATGCCCCGAAATGAAGAGGGTTCCGAGACAGAGTAGATTTACATGTAGGTGCCATAGAGCAAGCTAACGCATAGAAAGAAAGAGAGAGAGAGAGAGAGAGACAAATAGAAAAGCACCAACACAGACCAATATAAGAATATAAATAAATGAAGGTATGTATGCATTAAAAATGCATAAGCATGCAAGATGCAATAAAAAAAATCATGGGCTCAGCCCAATCCAATCCTACCAGCACACGTGAATTCAACATAATAGCACACATCTATAATGCATGAAAATATAGTTAAAATTCAAATGTAATGCAATGAATGAACATTTAGGATCATTTGGTCAAAACCCATCCCAAAAATTCTGCAAAAACCTCTTTAATTTTGAAAAGCCCCAAATTTTTCAATAAACCTTAAAAGTTAGGTCACAAAAGATGAAATGCATGATCAATGAATGAATAAGAGACATACCAGAGGAAGACAATGCTCTTAAGACCAGAGAACACTTAGGGAAGAGGCTTGGAGTGAGAGAGAAGAGTTTGGGAAGGTGAGAAGACAAAAAGGATCGAGAAAAATGAAGTAGAAATCACGTTGACTCTTTATATAGAAATCCATAATTCTCAACAAATCGAGAGGTATTAAAGTAGAAATGGCCAACTCTTAAAACCTTGTTCCTTGAAGTATTAAACACATCCTAGATCTACCCAATTACAAGTAAAGTGCGTATTGTCAAAGGATTAGCCAATTCTATAATGACATATGTTCCTAACATGATTCACATATGTCCTAACAATCTTATTTTCCATCATGGGGGTTGCACTTGTGCAGCTAGCTCATACCACCTCTGGGCATACTCATGGAAGGATTCCCCACTCTTCTTTTCTGTCCTCTGAAGAATGGTGCAGTCGGGAGTTATCTCAGTGTTGAACTGGTAGTACTCTAAGAAAGAGTTGGCCATTTCCCTCTAGCTAGAGGTCTTTTTCAACCTTGCATACCATGCGGCCACGAGGTCGATCAGACTATCAGGAAAAATGTAGCAAAGTAGGGGGTGATTATCCCTATAGGGAGTCATCTTCCTACTGAACATGCGCAAGTCATGGGTCTTATGTAACATCATACTTGACAAACTCTAGTGCCTTAAACTTGGAAGGCATAATGACTTGAGGGAAGTTGGTCAGACTGTCTAGATAAATGCTTCCATGGACGCTGGAGTCCTCTATGATACAAAGCTTCTCAACTAGAGTTTCCACCTGGCTCTTGACTTGGCCATACACAAATTCGAGGTTCTTATCCTTAGAAGGATCTGTTTCCTAGTCATTGCCCTGGGGCGGTACATGATGGCCCTGTTCCTGTACTGGCAGAGGTTGATTTTCATTCTCGGTTTGGGGACCCCTTTGACTATGACCGAAAGAGTTTAGTCCTCATGTTACAATCAATTGTTGCATCATACGCGTCATTTCTGCCATTTGCTCCTTCAGAAGAGCAACTTCCTGAACAGTTTCCTCAAGGGGAGAAGTACCATTAGTAGACATCTCTCTTGCACGAGACCTAGTGATAATGGGATCACGATGTGGTGGTAGCTTAGTTTGTTTCATTTTAGCAATCTTTTGATCCTGAGAAAGCAGAAAGTGAAAGAAACAGGCTGCGTTTGACAAAGTGGAAACACAACACCAAAATCAAGTTAGTTTATATCCTTGCTATTTAAAATGCATCTACCATTTTCAGAAAAATTTGGTTTTGCTCTCTTGATTGGGTATTTATCATGGTGAGTTTCTACTATAATGCAAAATTAATGCACAAGATTGGCAAGTAACCAAACCTTTCATGATATGCTTAACAATGCGGGAAAGACTAATTCTTTGATTACATGTTTGTACAAGACTTGTATTTTTACAACATTGGAGGAAAGTGAAAGAAACGGGCTGCGTTTGACAAAGTGGAAACGCAACACTAAAATCAAGTTAGTTTATATCCTTGCTATTTAAAATGCATCTACCATTTTCAGAAAAATTTGGCTTTGCTCTCCTAATTGGGTATTTATCATGGTGAGTTTCTACTATAATGCAAGATTAATGCACAAGATTGGCAAGTAACCAAAACTTTCATGATATGCTTAACAATGCGGGAAAGACTAATTCTTTGATTACATGTTTGTACAAGACTTGTTTTTTTACAACACTAGATTCATCAACTCCAACAGTGGGCCTTTTACAAGAAGTGCAACTGCGAGAAAGAACTCGACTTTTGACAATGTGGACTTCTCAGGAAAGCTCTTGGACACTTGGATCCCTTGATAATTTGGACAGCATGGATCTCTTGGACCTTTGTATCTCTCCAAGGATCATGGCCCCTTGACAATCTTTCTTGGATCTTCCTTAGGAGAATTCTTAGATTCATGATGTCTTGGGATTCTTGACAGTTTTCCGATAGCACCTCCCCCTTGAACGAAGTTTCGGTTACTTGTCACAAATTTTATCTTTGCACAAGGTGAAGGAACGAATTAGTGTATGCATGAGTGCCCTTGTAAGGTTGTAAACCCTTAAGGATAAGGTATGATCTAGCATGTACAAGCAACGGGGTTACTTTTCCTAGGGGTTTTAATCATGGATGTTGTGTAAGCAGGATAAAAGAAACCTAAAGTAGAGCACGATTTCTTTAGTGCAAGCAAAAAGGGCACATTTGTTACAAGACACTTTCCCCTGACCTCTAACCCTATAAGGGTATCCTTTCCTAGGCTTCGATGTTCACTCTTTAGGTTTCACCTACTCCTAATGGGCTCTAGGCTTGATCTAGTCCTCACAAGTTTGACATAACTAGGCTAACTGTATGCAAAGGCTTAACTAGTAGGTGGTTCCTATCCTAGGGTACTCAATCACCATACCCCTCCCGTTATGGAAGTTATAGGGTAGGAAGGATCAAGGGGGCCTTTTCAGAAATCCTTGTTCACCCATGGACCCAAAAGTGCCTACAACATCATCCCTGTATCTAACTATGGGTAACACTGCCAATGTTTCAGTCCATACATCTACAGATGGGGTGATGAAATCCCCAAAAGTGATGAGACTACACCAGTAGTACGGAGCCCAGGTTCAACTCAAAAGGGTGTATATATCATGTAATCCTTAATGACGGGGAAAGACTTTTTTAAAGCACAACAGATATATATAACAAAAAGCAAATAAAGGTGTAGCGGAAATTAAATTTTACTACCCTATGTTTGCATGTAGCGGTAAAGCATGTGAGGAAAGCAGTAAAGCCCTATGTGAAAATACCCTAAAGCCACCTTTTTGAAAAAGGATTTTTGGAGAAAGGATTTTTTGCTCTTTTGAAAATAGTCTACTAGGATATGGTAGAAACCTTTTTCAAAAGGAAAGCCCCAGAGACCAATGCCAACTTTCGTGCTTTTAAAAGCCAATGTATAAAGATTATGATTCTATCAAAAGCTCTAAAGGCTAAAGTCCTATCAATCCCCAATGGAGTCGCCAGTCTATCGATGCCTAGCCTTGACCAGCTAAGCAAAAAAGACCACCACCGCTGTGCCTTTGTTCGACCACCTGTCATGGCAACAACTCCCACACGCATGGGGCTTGTTGGAGGCCCCTCTTGATGTATATGCATGTTGTTCGCACGAAGCTTTGAGTGCTCTCTCTCTTGGTGGAGGAAGGTAGGTCTACCTTTGGCATCATGACAGGAATCTGGGCCAAATTTCAAGGGATTACTAAAGGTAAATGGAGTCGCCATCAATCATTGGGTTTTTTTAAGGTGTGATTGGTCACCTATTTCTAGCTGATTTTATTACCAATCCTAGGCTAAGAAAAAAGGGCATTTTTCCTAATCTAATGTGGATGGCAAAAAATCTCGATTCTTAGGTCCAGAAGTTTGGTTACATGTGGGGAAGATGTTAGGCACCCTACAACGCCTATCCAAAGACAATCCTTTGTTTTGATAAAACCTTAATTTTTGGACATTGGCAGTAAAAACATGATTCTGGCATTGGCTTTCAGGGCTTTGCATGCATGGGGGGGAGGGGGGCTTTAAGGTTTGGCTTTTGAATGGATGTGGTCCCAATATATGCTTTTCTAAGGAATTCGAGCAAAGTGCCAGATTTCCACTGCAAAAATCCGGCGAGAAGTCACCTTACTTTCGTGGTGAAATTTAGGCATCACTAGCCTTAGTGAAACAAATCGTAACAACCACACCAGAAAAAGGCAAGTAGGTATATATATACATGCATTATGCACAATGCTAGCACACAGAGTCGGAAAGTAAATGCCTACATCCCTAGAGCATGGCCCAAAATATATGTGCAAGAAAATAAACAAGGGTCGCCATACTCTAGAGATGGGGACGAATGGTACAAAGCATGATATACTTAATACAAACCATCTAAGGGGGAAAGGGAGGTGGAAGGAAGGGGTTTAAAAGAGAACATAATCAAAGGGAAAAGCTAAACCCTAAACCTATTGAACATAGTCGATCAAATCATGTTAGCAAGCTTGCATCCGTGCCCATGTGTGTACATGCAAAGGCAAAGACAAGAAACCAACAAACGAGCAATGGAAAGGGAGAGATGCATAGAAAATAGCAAAAAGGTGCAAAACGAACAAGCAAGATAGCAATGACAAGCATAGCATACAAGATGCAAGCAAACATATGAGTAAAGGGGTAGACAAGCAAGATAGCAAACAACAAGCAAGACTCATGTATGAACATGTAAACAAGTGTGTAAAGATGCACATAAAGCCAACGGGTGGCACAAAAAAGCAAGGTAAGCAATCGTCGCACAAAGCAGAAAAGGGGATAAGTGTGCACAAATCAACCGGCATCATGGCAATGCATCCTGGAAGGCTACATCCAAACAAGGCCTCATGGGTGTCAAATGTAACCACACAACTACAAACCCACTAAGGGCACCAAAAGTGGCAAAGCCTAGAATAAGAGAGACTAACACAAGCATAAAACATTGAAGCAAGCAAGCACAGACATGAAAAATAGGTGATCCAAAGCCTTTGATATGGGCCAAGGTGTATGGACAATGACAATGACCATAGGGCCTAGACTAAGTCTATCAAAAGGCCAAAACACAAGAACATGCGATAAAAGGAACAAAAGGGCTGCAACAGCACATGGCATGACAAAAAAGTCTAGGCCTAGGCACACAAGCATGGCATGGAGCGCACAAGCACATGGAAGATGGCATAAAGCGTAGATCCAAGCATGCAAGCATGTGAAAACATAGATCTAAGCACACAAGCATGTGAAAACGTAAATCTCAACAAAGGTATGGCAACATGCATATGAACATGTGAAAGCTTAGCACATACACATGGAAGAACATGAATCCAAGCATATAAGCATGTAAATCTAAGCAAGGCATAACCATAGACATGATATCAAGCATGTGAGCACATAACCCTAACATCAAAACAAAGCGAAAAGAGGAACGAAATAAAGGAAAGCACGGCATAAAACCTTAATCATGTAGATCTAAACATGTAAGCATGTTGTGAGGGATTTCACAATTCGTTCCAATACCAATGGCCTTGGTCTATGATTGAATGCTATAAAAGATTCGTGCCCCCTCATCCTTCACCAATTGGTCGTTGGATGGATCAGTACGGCATATGGTCTGACAAGTGGTATCAAAGCTAAGGTCATAGGTTCGAGTCATTAAAGCCGCATTATAAGGGAGGGATTGTGAGGGATTTCACAATTCGCTCCCACACCAATGGGTTTGGTTTGCAATCGAATGCTATAAAATATTTGTGCCCCCTCATCCTTCACCAATTGGTCGTTGGATGGATCGGTAAGGCACACGGTCCGACACATGTAAACAAGCATAGAAACATGTAAGTCTAGCCAAACAACACATAGAAACAATAGATCTAGGCATAAACATGTAACACAAAGCATGTAGATCGGGACAAAAAAAAAAACATGTGATCAAGCATAAAAGAACACAGATCTATGCTAAAACATGCTAGAAACAAGATAAAGCAAGAAACATGTCAAAGAAGGCAATAAAACATATTATTATGGCAAAAAAAAAAAAAAAAAAAAAAAAAAAAAAGCAAGAACATGCTAAGAAAAAGATTTAGAAGGTTAGAGGTGTGGATGATAGCTAACAAAGAAACATCCACACCCCTAAACCCCAAATCCAAGATGTAGAACCAAGGAGAAGAAGATTGGGTACAAGAACACTACCTTGTGTTGTTGGTGAAGATGTAAAAATCAAGAAGCTTTGATGTGTTTTTTTAGAGTATATTTTGAGTTTTTATTGGTGTTTGGAAGAGAGAAAAAATGTGTAGAGAGACTAGGTAGAAGAAAATTTCAGAAAAATAATCTCTTGGTCTAGGGCATGCCTGGGGCTATATATAGCCCTGGGCATGAATTTCAAGGCGACGGCTCTTCAAGGGCCATTGGCCTCAAAGGCCCTTAAAAAGTTTGGATCTAGGTACCTCTAGAAATATCTTGGTTTCTTCATTCTGAAAAGGTGTGGAACCTAAAAATTCAACGATCGGATCAAAAGTTATGACTCTCTGAAATTTATGGTGCGTCATCTTGGTTTTCATGATATCTCAACCATTCTAACTTCGATTTCGACCCATGAATAGTCATTGGAATGAGAATTTTATAATATTCACAATGGGATTGGTTTCAACCCGTTCTGACTGCCGGATCAAAATTAGGGTTTTTGGGCCCACCTTGGGTCAACTTTTGGCCAAATTTGGTCAAACTCAGTCAAATTTGCTAAAAATCTTTGAGAAGCTCGGGTTTGATGTAGAATTGGGGAAAACATTGTTTTGTGAAATTTCGGACCACGTTCAACCTACGGTCAAACCTAGGCCTAATTAAGGGCATTTTGGTCATTTTAGCGAGAGAGAAAAAAAGTCACTTCGAGTGCTATGGTGCCTGAACGAGTTGCACCATGTCATTCTAGATGTTCTCATGGCCCCGTAGAGAGAAAATGATATTTTTGGATTTTCGAGGGTTTGGCATGTAAATCGAGGGTGGACAAAATACGGTATCAACAACTCCAAACCCCATTTTTTCAACTATAAGAAGCCTTTCATGGTACATTTTCAAAACACATAGAAATTCCACAGGAAAAACCTAAGATTCACTAGAAAATAGTGAATTTCACAAAACACCCTCAAGTCTTTTTTATTTGATTAGAACCTTTTTTGGCCCCAATCCTTTGAGTTTAAGATTACTAATCACTATTTATTGAATTGTGATAGATTTGACTGAAGGGAACGGTCAAAAATTAAGCCTAGGAGATTTTGCTTTAAGGTATTCTTTTGAACTTTTCTTTTTCCTTTTCTGCCATTAATCTTTTCTTTAATTTGTTTCGTTGTTTAGTTTTTGTTTATATATGTTTGTTTAGGTTAGTTTTAGGCTTTCTTTATGTTTTTTTAGCATGTTAGGTTGCTAGATTTACATTTTTCTTTCTTTTCTTTCTTTTTTTTTTTTTTTTTTTTTTTTTTTTTTTTGGTTTCTGCTTTGTTTCTGTGTTAATTAGGGTTTCTGGGTAAGGATTTGCGTACACATGATCTAGCTTGTGCATGCAAGCTTAACTCATGCATAAGTAGACCTTTTCTAGTGTGTGTGATGCTGTTATCCAAAATCCCTAATTTTTATTTGTTTTGTTTCTGCTTTCATATGTTTGTTCTATGTAGCATTTTTTTTTTTCATATATTTTAAGCCCCATAACTGCTTATCCATCTTTTAACATGTTTGTTTGTTACCACATGTTTAGATTAGGGTTTTATGCTTGTTTCTTGCTTCGATGCCATGAACATGCATTCACATGCCCATTCATGATGCCATAGATGCTGAGGTGCTGCAAGGTAAGTATGGTAAGTCATGCATTCACATGGACATGCATGTTAATTGTTTTAATCCGCCCTTGATACATGTGTATTAAGTTGATGCCTTGTTTTGATTTATGATGTAATTTGCTTTGCTGCCATGTTTGGGTTGCTGCCTTACCTTGAGATGTATGATAGGGTTTCACATGCTAAGGTTTCTCATATGTGTTTTGCTCTTTATTGCTTTAGGATGGATATGTGTTTTGGGATGAATGATGCCATGATTGTATGCTTAGATGTGTGATGTTGTGTGTGAGAGTATAGATGCAAGTGTTGAACATGTTTTGAATAAGGTAGGATGTAAGACACAAGGATGGGATGCCAACCTTAGGGTTAGGCGATCTTGGGTGCCTAACACCTTCCAAAGAGCGTACCTAAACTCTGAACCCATACTCTAGTAGTAAGACCAAAGGTCCTTCCTCAAAAGGACACTATATTCATGGTTCCTAGACCATATAACTAGGTGGTGACTCCGACACTCTTTCCCTTATGCCCACCCTTGTGTCGAGATTTAATGAAACAACTTTTTTTCACTTGTTTCTTAGATAAATTTTCATGTCTTTAATTGAAAACTCGAAAATGTGTTAAAAACACAAGAGCTGTTTAGATCCCCAAATTAAAGTTACGACTCAATAGATTTTACACTAACTTAAAACTAAGTGTGGAATAGTGTAAATGCGAGCGGAAAAACAAACAAGCTACTCTAATCCATAAACTAAACAACACAGCAGTAAAATAGAATGTAAAATAGTAGGGAAGAAAGATGCAAATACAAGATAACACTCCGATGTGTTATCGAAGAGGAAACTGAAGAACTCGACGAAAAACCTCTCCGCTACCCTTCAAGCGGTAATCGATCCAATAGACAATCAGTTGGGATACATGGGTTAGCAAGAGACCCTCCAAGCCTAATCTACCTGATATACCTAAGCCCTTCAAGCTCCTACTCCAACAAGGCTTCTTAAAATCGTGTCTTGTCTAGCTCTCCAAATCCTGCAATACGCCCGATTGCATTTGCCAAGCCTCACCAGCTTCTTTTGGCAATTCCTCAAAGCTTCCCAAGCTCCAAAACACTCTCTACACTCTGAATAGGTGTGGGTTGTGTTTGGTACAAATCTCCTCTCAAGGTATAAAAATGGGAGAGGGAAGGAGAAGAGGCTATAATGATTTCTCACTAAGGATGAGCAGCTCTCTCTCAAAAAGATGGGTGTGTGTGTTGTAGAAAACCTATCTAGGGTTTTTCTCTCTAACATGGCCTCACTACATTTATGGGTAATGAGGGTATATATAGTATGGGTAAAGGGTAAGAAAGTTACACATTAAAATCCTCCAGGCATAATGTCTCGTGACTACCTCGCGGGAAGGCCTTACTCGCGAGATACTCGCAAAACTGACAACCTGACACGACTCTTCAGCTTCCAGCACGTGCTTCTCACGTGGCTCTTTTGTGGGTTAGCTTCTCACGAGCTTCACACGAAATCCACTAATTCTTTATTTTAAGCTTGAATCTTCACCAACTTAATACTAAACCCAATACAATAAAATCCCACAAAATACAGGGAACAAAATTGAGATGATTTTACTTTTTTTAAATCTCATTTTTTTTCCTAATCTTGAAAACTAATAGTATGTTCACTGCACAAAAGTATTATTGGACTCACTTGCATAATTTATTCTTTTTATTTTTTTGAAATAAAAAATAAAAGAAATTAAAGTAAATCTAGGTTTAAGTGAAACACAAACTAGGATTATTAAGGATTAAGATTAGTACTGAATGAAAAGTTGTGTTAGGAGTTTTTGTCATCTATGACATGTTTGCAGGGTGTTGCTGGTTGTTTATGTGTTAACAACTTACAATGCTACTAATTGTGTATAGTTAGTCTTTGCACATAACTAACTTTGTAATAGGCAGAGGCGGCACCGCGTTCATCCCAGGATGGTCACTGGACCACCCTGAGTTGAGAATTTTTTTTTTATATATATATAATAATTTTAAAAAAATTATATTTGTCCACCCTTAAAAAAAATAAAAAAAAAATAAAAAAAAAAAGTTGTGAGACCACCCTAGATTTTTTTTTTTTTTTAGCCCAATAAAATTAAATGTTGGCCCATAATTTGGTCCCCTTAAGAGCATCTTTAATAGACTCTATATTTTTGTACTGTTTGGAGAGTAAACAGTAACTTTTTCCTTTTACTTACCTACTTTTTGAAATACACTTTTCAACAGACTATCTATCATTTTTTTTTTATCTCACTTCAATATTATTTCTTCATTCTTTCTTTAATCTTCCTTTATTATTATTTTTAATCTTTCTACATTCTTCATTTTTTTTTTTTTTTCATTTCCAACCATTATATTTTTTAAATTCTCAACCACTATTTTTTTTTTCTAAAGAAAAATGGCACTAATTTAAAAAGTAACAAAATGTCACAACATTTTCATAATATTTATTGTTTTTAGTTGTAGTATAATATTTTATTAATTAATTTAATTTTCTTTTAAAGTAAGAAAGATTGACATCTCAATTTTGTGAAAATTTTGTGATAATTTGGTGTGATCTAACACAATTGTAGAATTTATTTTTGTAAATTTCCTTACATGATAGGATAAGTATCCCACCCAAACCTCTCTTTATTCTCATCCACCCATTTCTTCCCACCTATCAAATATCTTCCCTTTTCCTCTTTATATATTTTCCTCCACCAACCAGTCTACCTTCTCCCTCCTCCTTCTTCTTCTTCACCCAAAACCAACCCTTCTCTCCTTCTTCTACTTCTTCTTCTTCACCCAAAATCAACACTTCTCTCTCCGTAACCCCAAAGACCACACATTTTCACTCAAATAACTTAGACCACATAACACATTTATTTCTACCACATCAGAGAGAGCATCACTTAGAATTTGAGAGATAGAGATTGACATTACAGAAGAGAGAGACGTTGGGAGGGCTTAGATTGGCTTCTATCCTTATTAGGCCATTTCAAACAAAAAGAAAAAGCCCTAGTAAAATTTTATAGAACTAAAATTTGAAAATTAAAGAAGACCCATTGTCTTTGTCCCACTGTCCCAGCCTAATCAAAAACATTTTATAGAACTAGAATCTGAATATAAAAATTAAATTTCTATAAATAAAAAAAATAAAAAAAAAAAAAAAAAAAAAAAAAACCCAATCAAATTTTAAACCAAAAAATCTTAACCTAAAGTGGGAGCTAGTATATCATGTACCCGACATATATGACGAGTACCTCACAAAGGGGCGGGACCCACACACTGTGGGGCCTGCCCCTCTATGAGGTACCCGGCATATATGCCAGGTACAACATATAAAAATTACTAAAGTGGAAACAACTTGAACCTTTCAGCAATCCACTCTAGCCCCCTTTTATTGCCAGACAGCAGACGCACTGACCCAGCCTTCATCGCTTCAACCTCAAGCACTCTGCACTCAAGGTATCTCATCCCAATTCTCTCTCTTTTTCTCAGGAACTAAACTGTACATTTAATTGTGTATACTGATATCCCTTTGCTAGCAATATATGCGTATTGTATTTCTTCAATAGTTTAACTTGACCCACTGACTCTTTGTTTGTGACTAAGCCCTTTGGCTTTTGTGTTGACATTGATGTTTGTCTATTGGGTATGCTTTGGGCAGTTAGGGCAATGGACTAGCTAACTAGTGGTAGTAAAGTAAATAAACAAATAATTATAAAAAATAAAAATTAAACTATAAGGGGTGACGCAGTGTATTTACTAGTTTAGGGTGCGTTTGGATACTACTTATTTTGCTGAAAATTAAAAACAATAAAAAAATAATTTCTGAATTACTATTCACACCAAAAATACTATTCATTTGCAATAGGCTCTGGTTATAAAAATAAATAAATAAATAAAAAAAAAAATAAAAAAAAAAAAGGCCAAACGTGGACCTACTGGACGTGATCCAAACGGGTACTTAGACTTTACATTGTGATAATGGGGCATGTGATAGACTATTAGTGGACAATAATGAAAAATAATTAAACAACAAAAATTTATGTTCGGCTAAATTGTTAATAAAGTCATTAACACAATAATAACTAATATTTTTATTGTATTAAGAAATAATATTTTAATTGAATTTATGGTTTATTGTTTTTTTTTTTTTTTTGCTAGTATTATGGACAAATATTTAATACGGAAACCACACACCCAAAATTCATCTCATACCCAAAATATTATAGACAAATATTTTTTTGTTATCAATATATAAAGTTCTCTTTTTATTATATTGTTTAATTTAAGTTTCTAAATGATCACTCTGAAAAAAAAAATTCTAGAGCCATCACTGGTAATAGTTGATTGGTTAGTTAGGTTAGTGGATTTATATTCTCCAACAACGTTAGTATCGTCTTCTACATACATGTGATTTGTCCATGCAAATTATAATTCAAGCCTTGAAATCCCTCCTTAAAATTACCTTCATTTAGAGCCAATAAGCTCTTAGTCATTTGTAATTTATTTAAGTTTATGTTACGGGATTAGTACTTGCAAATATGGTAAATCTGAAACTTTTGTGGGTAGCTGAAACAATAAGAACACCAACAAGCTTTAGAAATCACTGAAAACGAGAGAGAGAGAGAGAGAGAGAGAGAGAGAGAGAGAGAGAGAGAGAGAGAGAGAGAGAGAGAGAGAGAGAGAGAGAGAGAGAGAGAGAGGGTAGTCAAATTGTAGAGCTCTAGTAAGGGGAGAAAAAAATTCTAGAGTAGAGAGAGCAGCGACTAAGGGGGAAAGGAACACAATACCTGTTGAAATGGTCAAATAGGAGATCTCTACTAGTAGCGGGAGATTTATGAGAGAAGGGAGATAGAATTTTGAAGAGGAAGGAGATGAAAATTTTGGAGAAGAAGCAGGTAAGAGGCAGTTGGGGTTTTTGGGAATTTTTTTTTTAATGCAACGTGTTAGGGGAAGGAATAAGAATTTAAGACTTTTAATAAAGAATAGCTATTTATAAGGAAAAATTATTCTCTATAATAAAAACATATCCAAACAACGTATAACTAAACCATAGAAATATCTATTACATTATAGTATATATTACAGTCTACTAAACGTCCCATCAGGTTCAAATATATTCAATATGTTTCTTCCTAAGTTCCTCTTAATTCTATGTTTTTTTTCTCTACACCATCGTTTCTCAATCTCTACACCACAATCATCATCTTTTCTAATTGTTCCACTCAACAGCCACTACAATCTGTCTATTGTCGAGGATTTCGCAATTCACAGTTGGTTTTTGTTGAATTTGGGTATGTTACTTTTGCTAAGTTCAAAACATTAAGGGGGCGTTTGGTTCCCTTGATGCTACATCAAGTATAATGTGTTTGGTTCTCTTGATTCACAGTTCATTAATTAAATTTCCATCACATTTCAAAAATGTAATGTTGATTTATTTAGTTAATGTTCATAAATGTCCCTTGAAATAAATTTACTAAACTTTATAAAAACATTTTTATTACTACTTAAAAATATTTATATACTTTTATTTACTTTCTTTTTTACCAAACAACCAATACAACTCAAATTAAAACAAAACAAAACAAACAAACAAACAAACAAACAAACAAACAAAATCTTTCACTTTCTCATCAACCAAACAATTACAATCCTCCATTTCATAATAAAATAACCACAAAAATCCAAATATTCTACTTTCACTTTCCCAGATTTTCTCACAAACCAAACAACTCAAATCTAAGACAAATCAAACAAAATTTTCTCAAATCCTCCTACCACCACCACCATCACACAAACCACCATGGGAGATTGTAACAAAGGTCCCAACCAGCTCGTTCATTACCTCTTCCATGGACCCACACTTGCACCACCACAAATCTTAAGATTTCAACTCCGATTTGGCAATCTCTTCATCTTGCTACCTAGCACCACCAAATCGGAGAAGACGATGCAATAGAAAAGAAAGAAAAGGAACAAAATTAAAGCAATTACAACACTTTTTGTCATGGAATAAATCCAACATAAAACATAGTTGTAAATCACAACTTTACAATCTTCTTCTTTGGCTATTCCGTGACAAAACACCCTATAATAAACTCTAGACTTAAACGTGAGTTTGGAAATAATGGCAAAACTCACTCACACCTAAATCTAAAACCTGTAATGAACTTGGAACAAAATACCTATAACTTGAAACACTTGCACAAAATGTAGTAGACCCTCAAGGTAAATCAAGTGATAAAAGTAAAAGTATAATGTAACAAGTAAAAATCGATCAAGTAAACATGATGTGAAATATATGAGGAACTTGATCAAACACATGACAGTCATATGGAGATTACTATAATGATCACATATCAAAATAAATGATCATTCGAACATGCAACCAAAAAACGCACAATGGCATAAGAATGTATGCATGTCCAACACATAAACAAGATGCGAGGAGAGCAACAAAGTATAGATACTAAACATAACTCAAAGCACTATAAAACAACGAGAAAACAAGCATAAGGTAAAACAAGACAAAATAAGGTTTTCTCATAAGCATCTCCCCTATGGCTTTCTCTCCTTACAAATGTGCACAAGGTAGAATTTCTTCCCCTAAGAATGTGCATATGAGTTATATAGAAATGACAATACACTCAAATATACTCTCTAGTATACTATCCCCTTTTTTGTCATGAATAAACAAATGAATTAAGAGGAAGGAGGGAAAGAAAAGAAGATATAAATAATGGTAAAAGATTATGCATGAAGGGTGCAAGATGAATGAGAAAATGTAGCTCAAACAAAAGATAAAACATCTTAAAGTCACAATACTACAAAGTATAAAGTAAACATGACATGCTAAGGATGATGGAACATGATATAGACCTAGGCATGACATAGACACAAGAGCATATTATATGTGCTAAAATGTCTAAAAAGACTTAACTAGCATGAGTGAATGCAAAACATGTCAAGTATTAGAGTGTGTACAATAAAGGTGAATTTAGTGTGCATCTAGTGTGCATGTGAGATGCATGGCCAATGCATGAGCAAGCACTCATGGGGCAAAGTGTGTAAAACACACAACCAATGATCAATACATGATAAACATGCATAATCATGGTAATCCCCAAAAATTGGTACTCATCGAAATCCAAAACAATGAGAAAATGTCATTTGGGCATTTTATCAAACATTTAGAGTGCACACACTACACATATATGTTAAACAATGCATAAACATATGAAAATCTTGCCTAAATACATGTTAGTTTTGCCACAAGGTGCCAACATCCAATGCAAATCATCATTTAAAACAAAACCCAATAAAAAAGATTGACAAAAATTAAGTTTTCCAACCCCTATTGAGAAATTTCCAACTATGAATATAAAACTCTCAAAAACATAATCTAAGGATCAAAATCAATGAAAAGAGTTAAAAATTACCTTAGAGATGTTAATGGAATGAAAAATAGTTGGATTTAGTTGGATTTTGATATAGAAACGTAAAAATAGGGGTTTTGGAGAAGATGGGAGAAGTTTAAAACAAATTTCCCACGAAATGCCCTTTAAAAAGCTGATCAAGAAATTTTCGTGGGAAGTTAGGAATTTTCACGGGTAACTCGTAGGTAAGCCTTACTCGCGAAATAGTTGTGAAACTCTCTGTCCAAACTTCCCGATTGAGCTTACTCGCAAAATGACTTGTGAAAGCACCCAGAAAACATGTTTTTCACACAAAATCAACTTAAAAACTTTGAAAAAAATGAGTGACACAAATCACTTCCAAATGCAAATAAATAAATAAATAAATAAATAACAGAAATTTTTTTTATTTGATCCACATATAGTTTAGCACACATACATCACATTTCAACATATACAATCACACAAATGGAATAAGCATTCGTTGAACATTAGACTTGTGTGTTGTATGTGTGGATTAAGTATGAACTAGTCTATAGTCTAGTATGAAATTTCAATGATTAATTCAATCAAGTCATACACAACTAGTATGAAGTCAAGTGACTTATCTCACTTGTAGAAATGAACATATATGAACCCCTCACCAATGTGACTACAATTGATTGAAAGTTTTTCATTTGACTTACATTTTTCATACTTTTAATCAAAACAACTCAAAATTTTGAGAAGTGATGTCATAAACATTTTGAAAAATCTTTGACAATTGAGCCTTTTGTTTTGGCACCATACATTTTAATACAAGTCGCTTTCCCTTTTCCCTAATCAAATACTAGTATGTGCGACGACTTTTTCAGCTCTAAATCTCTTTTCAAAATTGATATTTGTAGAGCTCTTTGAAAAAGAAAAAAAAAAGTATGAGGAGATATATAGGCACAAGTCTACTCATGTATCAAGATCAAGCAAGACTATTGAACAATCATTCATGACAAACTTGAAGATTTATTTACTATAATCAAAACGTAGATTTCTAGATGTCGCTCACACTTAAAAAATATGCATATATAACAAACTAAGCTCGTAAATGCACTACGCCATAAGTACAGATGTACTAAGCCAAACTCACATGTGATATATGCTCAAACATATACAATCAAATTTTTTGAATTTTTTACTTTTTATGTGGTTTTGAATTTATACACACATAAAACAAATACATAAAAGAAAGATCAACAACAACAACAAAAACAATGCATATAAAGAAATGCATGATGCACAAATGCATAACAATAAAACATCTAATGCATAAAGAATCCTACAAAGATCAAAAGAATTAGATCAATAACCAAAAGAGCATAAGCTTAACCATAGGAACCCTTCCTCATCCAAACAAAATGATTGTTTGGAATAAGTGTCTCATGAGAAGTGAGACGAGGGCTAGAAGAATGAGAACTGGAGATGCACATGGACAAGGAGGTAAGAACATCAAAAACTTTCTTTAACAACTTATCATTTTTCCTTAAGTCCGATTTTGCTTGCAAAGCACAACTTCCAAGAAGCTCAAGTTTCTCTTTTCTTTTTATTCTTTTAGAGTTTCAACTTAGAGCAATGATGTCTTAGATGACTAAAGGCACCACAATGGTGACAAACAATGGGTTTAGGTCCACTAGACTTTTTAAGGAGGGATCTAGCAACATGGTTTTGCTCTTTCTTCAACATGGAACATTGTGGTTTAATATGATCAATCACACCGCAATGGTGGCAAGTAGGAACAAATTTAGATCTACTCAAATCCCTAGGATGAGACCTAAATGAAGGCTTAGGTTTAAGAGCTTTTCTCTCCACTTTTTGGTTTCTTTTGTGTGTAGGAATGTACACTAATTTGTCTTTAGAGGTAGAATTCACACTAGGCACAAAATCGGATAACATAACATGATTACATCAAAGGTTTTCTTCCTTTTTAGCAGTAAGTTCAGCAATCAAACACTTGGCATGCATCTTAAGAGATTCATTTTCACATTTAAGATCATCAACAAGTTTGTTAGACAAAACAAGTTTAGCATCCAAGTCCATATTCAAACATTCAAACTCCTTTAATTTTTCAAGAGAATGTTCATCAAGTTTCTTATACTTTTCAATCAATTTATTGGATTCATTGAACTTAGTAATCAAATCATCATTTTCACAAATTAACTTACTGAAATCCTCATGAAACTTCTTAGCCTTTTTCTTCAAGAGTTTGACATTTGGAACATCAACTACACCCATAGATTCACGTAACATGTTATGACAATTATGAGGATTAACATTCATAGAGGTATTTTCACAAACACATGGCATGTTACAATCAATAACATCCATAGAAGCATACAAAGTACTATCCATGGCAAAACACATAAGGGGTCAATGATCATACTTAGGTATTGAAATCAAAATAAGTGTACCCGCTCTAATACCAATTAAAAGCTCGAATTTGTGTAAAAACACAAGAGCTTGTTTAGACCCCCAAATTAAAATTATGGTTAGATTGCTTTTACTCTAACTTAGACTAAGTGCGGAATAAGAGTAAATGAATGCAAACAACAAATAATGCTATCCTAAGCCATATTCATCAATTATTAACAATATAAAGTAAAGTTTAAGAGTAGGGAAGAAAGATGTAAATACAAGATAATATAGAGACATGTTATCGAAGAGAAAACCAAAGAACTCAATGAAAAACCTCTCTGCAACCCTCTAAGTTAAAATTGATCTACTAGAGAAGAAAGTTGGAGTACATTGAATGTTCGAATAGCTTATAAAACACTATGAACATTTAGACCCCAAATTTACAAATTACCAATTCAAGCTTAATATCAAACAATGTACGTGCGAAAAATGAACATAAACTTATAACAGAATTGATAAACAATCTAAACCAAATAAAATCACATCCACAGTAGAAATTAAATGGCAAAAATTAAGGGAAGAGAAATGCAAACACAAGGATAGCACAACGGTGTGTTATCGAAGAGGAAACCGAAGCCCTCGGTGTAAAACCTCATCGCCGCCCTCTAAGCAGTCAATAATCTACTAAAGAATGAAGTTGAGATACATGAACGATAGAAGACCATCCAAGCCTAATCTACCTAGTGTACTTAAGCCCTCCAAGCTTCTTACTCCAACGAGGTTGTGTTGAATCTTTGTCTTCTTTAGCTTACCGGATTCTGCTATAGCCCATAGTATCAACTAATAACTATTGGTCCATTCCTAACTACTTCCCAAAGCACCAAATAGCTTTCTTATAGATATGGGTATGATGAGAAAATGATTTAAGTAGGAACCTCTCAAGGATGTAACAATGGAGAGGGTAAGAGTAAAGGAATTTAAAGAGTCTCTATGTAAAGATTGTGGAAGCGCTCTACATTTCATAGGTATAAGGGCCTACATATAGTGGTGGGTGTTTGGAATGCGAAGAGTCATATTTCTAAAACAGAGCTGGCTGGCGACTTGGCATAGCGACTTGACTGAGTTGCGAGTTCAAGCCGCGAGATAACTAAATGGCCGGTCTGGAATTTTTGTCCTGTAGTGCAACAGTTGACATGACGATTCAGCTTCTCTGCATGCTTCACTCGTGTGCATTATCTGTGTTAGGACAAATGTGTTTTCACTTGTTAAGAATATATGTCACTCATTTATGTAAATTGGCTAAATCTTTTGACAAAACGCACTTTACTTGTAATTGGGTAGTTCTAGGTGTTTTTAATACTTGAAGAAACAAGGTTTCAAGATCAAGTGTTGAAGTCATCAAGTATGTCCAAGAAAAAGCAAGCTGAAATGCAAATTTATTAAATCTCGACACCTACTCGATAGCTACCTCGACACCTGCTATCTGTCGAGATTTATAAAATCAGATTTTTTAATCTGATTTCTTTGGGATCTGTGAATATGCTTTTGGGTTTTCTTTTCTCCAAACCCTAAACATATAAAAGGATTGTTTTAAGAGCCGTCAAATTGGACACAAGTTGCAAAAGCATTAAGCAATCTCTGCTCAAGTAAATTGTGATCAAAGACGAAGTTCTTGACCTAATTCATCTTCTTTGAAGAAGTTGCTATGTATTTGCACTAAAGGGTTTTGTGACCAAGCATCTTCCTGATCTTCATCGTGTAGGATGAACTTAAGAATTTTGCAGCCAACCTCTCCTCCTTAGTTGGTGTTTTGAAGTCGTGTCCTGGGATCCGTATATTGGTTAGTCACGTACTTGAGAGCCATGCATCAAAGGTGGAAATTGTCACTACAAATCAAGTCCAATTGGATATTGGGGTAAGAGTTCAACTGTAGATTGGTAAGGTACTTGGGATTCCTTTACTTATAACCGCTTGATTTGATAATAATGGAGTTTCGGGAGTGGTAATCTGAAAATCACTCGGTGGGGTTTTTGCCGCGAGGTTTTTCCCCATTCGTAAACAAATCACCGTGTCATTTAATTTTCACTGCATATTCAGTTTTTGATGATTTGTTTGTACTTCCACGAAATTGCATGATAAATTGATTAATTAATAACTTGGCTAATTAATTAATTGGTTTAATCACAAAGGGTCATTCAGTTTATGGCCTATCAAATGGTATCAAAGCAGGCACACTCTGAATAGGTTTAATCTTTGCTATATTGATCCATTGACCCCTGTTTGTCATGGATAGAGGACAGTCATGAATCATACCTCCTTTATTTGATGGCACTAACTATGCATACTAGAAAGTACGCATGAGAGCTTTCTTGTAGTCTTTAAATGAGAATGTGTGGCAAGCTGTAGAGATTGGCTGGACTAAGCCAAAAGAAGAACCAGCCGATTGGGATGACGCAAAAATCAAGGCGGCTAACTTTAACAGCAGAGCATTAAATGCCCTATTTAGTGCAGTCACCAATGAGGAGTTCAAGAAGATATCCTCAACTGAAACTACTAAGGAGGCTTGGATCATCCTCCAGACAACCTATGAAGGAACAAAGGATGTCAAAGATTCAAAACTTCAGAGGCTCACTACAAGCTTTGAAGAAATTAAGATGGAAGAGGATGAGTTGTTTGATGAGTTCTATGCCAAGCTCAAGGACATAGTGAACTCAGCCTTTAATCTTGGGGAAACCATCCCTGAACTCAGGGTTGTAAGAAAGGTGCTCAGATCTCTACCTGAGAGATTCCATGCCAAGATTACGGCAATAGAAGAATCAAAGGATATTGACAAAATTCCTTTAACTGAGCTAGTTGGAAACTTGCAGGCCTATGAGCTAGGACTATCTAGGATTGGCAAAACGGGTAAAGGCAAGAGTATGGCCTTGAAGGCAAAGAGCAGTGATACAGATGAGTCTTCCGATAATGAAGATTCCAAGATGAAGTCCTACATTATAAGGCAGTTCAAGAAGTTTATGAAGAATGCCAATGGGAGGAATTTCGACAAGGACCGTAGACAATCCAGTTCTTCTTAGTTTAAGAGTCAAGATAAAGGGAAGAAGGATGCTAAGGATGGCGGTCAGTACACTGTTCCTGCAGGACCAAAGTGTTTTGGATGTCATGGATTAGGTCACATGAAGCATGAATGCCCGACATATCTCAAAAGCATTGGGAAGAGTAAGGCACTTGCTGCAACTTTAAGTGACACTGAGCCTGAAGATGATTCCAACAATGAGGATGACGGAATCTTAAATGCCTTCATTACCACAGTCAATCCTACTAAAGGGATTATTGAAGAAGTGGATGAAGAAGAAGAACTGGTGGAATCCAAATTTGAGAAAATGAATGATTAAGATGATATCCATTCAGCCTATGAGAAGTTTTACAAACTCAGTGATATGGAACTTGATCGTGAAGAGTTGTCCACAAAATTTGATGAGACGAATCAAACTATTGGAGTACTGAAATTTGAGAACAATTTTTTGGCTGAGAAGACCAAGAAGCTTGAAGCAGATTTGTCTCAAGTCAGAGCTCAATTGGAGAGGACTTCAAGTGCAAAGTTTGATGAGATGCTTAGCAATCATAAATTTGCTTCAGATCGAACAGGCTTAAGGTATGGTCTTTCTTTCTCTAATACTGCTTCTACTAGTAATACTGTTTTTGTTTCTCATGCTAATGATACTGAAATTGAGAACACTGATGTTAAAACTGAATTAGCTAGTGAGAACTTAGACAAGGGTAAATCTATCTTAGGAGCACCCCTTAAGTAAGATAAGAAAGATGCTAAAAACCTTAGGGCAAAGAAGGCTAACTCTCAAAAGCCTAAACAAAAGAAGCAACATCTCTGTCATCATTGTGGAGCTGCCGGTCATACTCGACCAAATTGCTATAAGTGGCTAGCCACTCAACAAAGCAACGGCATGATAGCATCTGGAAGCCAAAATCAGCTTCAATCCTTTGTTGCTTCTCTTGGAAATCTTCTGAAAGCTCTCATGTTCCTTTCAAACTTGAACGGTTTCAATTCTTCCCCCTCACTGCAGGTTCAAGGGTTCAATCAAAGGAAAGGTTCTTCCAAGGTGTGGAAGAAAAAGGACTCTAAGTGATTTCATCACTTTCTTTTCCCTTCTTGTTTCTCTTGTTTGTTGCATTGCTTATGTGTTTTGCATTTTTTTGAGTTAGTCTAGTTTTATGCTTTGTTTTGTTTAACATGTTTTTATATGTTTACTTTCAGTTTTGTTTACTTTTGTTTTCAATATAAAAATTTAAAAAAAAAATTGAAAAATCAAAAAAATACAAAAATAGTGTGTGTTTTGTGTACTTTGGTACTTGTGTACCTTGGATGGCCATTGAAACAAAGTTTCTAAACTTTGTATCTCTTGTAGCTTAAATGAGCATTTCTATGCACAACTAAGCAAGTGAGTTTTGTGGCTCTTGTTTGTGATGAGTAAGATTAAGTTATCTCTTAAACTTAACACTCGTATCACTCTTTTTGACGGGTAGGACTAGAAAATCCTAAGAGAAAGGCATAAATAACCATCTCACCACTGTTGCCCGCCAATTATAATATGACACTTGTATGCTTTGGCATAGCAAAAGTGCAGTGTCAAAGACACATGTATGCTTCGGCATAGCAAAAGTGCGATGTCAAATGCTTAACATCTTGAGTATTTCTTTTTTCTCTTTTTATGCCCATGTATGATATACTAAAAATAAAAGAAAATATGCAAAGAAAATAAAAAGCAAAACGATCAAAAATGCTTTAAATATGGTTGCAAGTGTATATTCTAGGAGATGTGGGAGTTATAGGATATACCTCGAAGGTGATAGTCCCCATCAAACAGTTATGATTGTGTGTAAGTTAAGTTATTTTCTCATATCTCATATCGTCATAACATATATACACATATGCAATCTTGCGATGTTTTTCACACATAACGTGCAATATTCTTTGCTACTTTTGATACATGTGCAGGTACAATGTGATTTGGCCATCACAAGTGTTTACATGTGCTAATGTATGCTCACTAAACTTTCTTGACTTATTTTTGAAAAATAAAATTGGTTAGACTTGTTTGGTGTGTGTGTGTTTTTGAGGATCCATGTGCTTAATTCTTTATTGAGAGATGATTTTGAGAGTTTTATATGTTGATTGGATCAATGGTTGAGGTGTTTGTTGGATTGCATTCATGACTGTGTTTTTCAATTCTCGAAAAATTGCTTTTATTTGCTGTCTCGACACCTCCTCGACACCTTCTCAATACCTGGTTATCTGTCGAGCTTCTCAAGCTTTTTTCTTATCGTAATCTCGACACCTATTCGACACCTGATGGATCGATTGAGAAAGTTCCTGTCTCCTCGATACTTGGTCGATCGATCAAGCTTCTGTTCCTTGAAACTGGTTCTTATTCCTCGACACCTCTCAATACCTGCAGCTGTCGACGGCCATTTCCTTGACACCTCCTGACAGCATCCTCGATACCTCTCGACACCTCAGCTGTCGAGATTTACTGAGGTGTCTATTTAAGCTCCTGTCGCGATTTTCTCTCATTTCACTGGATCTGTCTGAGGCGGTTCCTCTCCCAAACAACCTTTTCTCACCCAAATCTTCAAACCCACTTGATTTTTGGTCTTCCCTTGGTTTCAATCACTTGGTAAGATCTTATTTCCCTTCCTTTCTCATGCATTTCATGTTTTGAAACTTAGGTTTTGAGATTTTTGGAAATTTTTGGGGTTTTTCAAAATTAATGAATTTTTCTTGAAATTTTGGGTTGGGTTTTCACTTAAATGTTTTCAAAATGTCATACATTGCATTTCATGTGCATTAGAATGATATTTACATGCATTTAGATGTGTGTTCTATATTTGTGTGTTGGTAGGATTGGATTGGGCTGAGCCCATGATGTTTTTCAATTTGCATGTCACATGTTCATGCATTCCTATGCATACGTACTTCTTGTTCAATATATTTGATATATGTGAACTGTGTTGGGTCTTTTCTGATTATCTCTTTCTCTATCTCTTTCTTATTCTTTTACATTAGTAGTGTCTATGGCACCCAAACGTAAATCTACTCTGGCTCGGAACCCTCTGCGTTCTAGAGCTTCCTCTTCCTCTGATTCTGCTCCTCTTAACCTTCAGTTCCGTGATGGAGATACCCATAAGGCATTTTCAAAGAACTTTTCTCGACGAGGTGTTTATTTGGAATGCCAAGTCAATTTGGCGGACTTCGCCGACACTGACCTTGACTCTGTCATTCACAGTAGGGGATGGGAGTCACTATATGACGTCCCGATCACTTGTCCTCTCGTGTTGATTTAGGAGTTTTACTCCAACATGCACGGGATAGATCGTTCAGTACCTCTCTTTTTCACTCGCGTTCGAGGTACACGTATCCCTGTCACACCGCAGCTCGTTGCGGATGTGCTTAGGGTTCCTAGGATAGAGTTTCCTGACTATCCTTCCTCTGAGCGTCTGAGGACTGTGTCGAAAGATGAGCTCATTTCTGCCTTTTGTCAGCACCCTACTAATTAGGATGAGCATCAGTACACATAATGTAGACCTTTTGCTAAAGGTCCTAGATTCCTAAACATAGTGATGACGTTTGTACTCCATCCACTCTCTCACTACAACTCCATCACAGAGTCTCGTGCTCGATTTTTGTTATCTCTTCTTGAGCATCTTACTATAGATTTTCCTTTTCACTTTATTCTTTCTATCATAGATATTCATCTTGATTTGGCATCCCATGATAAACTCATCTTTCCTTCTGCTATCACGAGGATCTTATGCCATTTTTCTATTCCCTTTCCTGTGTCTGACCACTTCACACACATGTGTGCCATAGATGCCGCTACCGTAAAACATAGTGAGGCTTAGTTTAGGTTGAGACAGACGGATTCCACTCCTCTCCCCCGTTCAGCTCCATCCAGATCTGCTCCATCTACATCTGCTCCTTCTTCCTTTACGAGCGATGTATCTCTTAGAGACATCATGGCATAGCTGCAGTGCATGGATGCTCGCCTCGATACACTCTCCTCTGAGTTGTATCAGGTGAATGTTCGTGTTGGTCGTATTGCACGACGGCAGGCGACCATGGGTGGTTTTGCTCCAGAAGCTACTCCTTCATCACCTTCTCTAGTGGCTTCAGACTCTGAGGATGATGATGATATAGATGCTAGCTCTACTGATGAGATATCTACATGACCCTCTACCCTTTGTCACTCGTGACAAAAAAGGGGGAGTAGTTTTGGATTATGAGAGTAGTCATCTTAGGGGGAGAGTTAGTATAGGACATTTTTTATAGGGGGAGTGTTGATATTTTTGAGGGATGTAGTGAGGTTTTGATGTATCTTTTCTTTTTTATTCTTTATAGATACATTGATCTTGTATATGAGGTCTTTTGACCAGTTTTACATACATTGTACTTATTTTCTCTATATATGGATCTATATTTCTTTCACCTCTTTCTCCATGTGTTGTTTCTTGTCTACCTTTATACACATGTTCTTTATACTTGTATGCAATCTATTATTTCTGTTTCACACAAGATGCCTTCATGAGTTTTGTTTAAAGTGTTTTAGAAATACAGGTTGTCAAAGTCTACTTGCCATAAACTCTCTTCTTGCAAAGTTTTTCAAGAGTTTGTGTTAGGATAGATTTTATTGTATTCAACAAGTGAATATGAGTTTAGTGATTTATGACTTCTCTCATATGTTCATTTGTTTGTTGTGATTTTGTCATGGATTACCAAAGGGGGAGATTGTTAGGACATATGTGTTTTCACTTGTTAAGAACATATGTCACTTATTTATGTAAATTGGCTAAATCTTGTAATTGAGTAGTTCTAGGTGTTTTTTAATACTTCAAGAAACAAGGTTTCAAGGTCAAGTGTTGAAGTCATCAAGTCTATTCAAGAAAAAGCAAGCTGAAGTGCAAATTCATTAAATCTCGACACCTGCTCAATAGCTACCTCGACACCTGCTATTTGTCGAGATTTATAAAATCAGATTTTCTGATCTGATTTCCTTGGGATTCGTGAATATGCTTTTGGGCCTTCTTTTCTCTAAACCCTAAACATATAAAAGGATTGTTTTAAGAGCCGTCAAATTGGACACAAGTTGCAAAAGTATTAAGCAATCTCTGTTCAAGCAAATTATGATCAAAGACGAAGTTCTTGACTTAGTTCATCTTCTTTGAAGAAATTGCTATGTATTTGCACCAAAGGGTTTTGTGACCAAGCATCTTCCTGATCTTCATCGTATAGGATGAACTGAAAAACTTTGCAGCCAACCTCCTTTCTTAGTTGGTGTTTTGAAGTCGCGTACTGGGATCTACACATTGGTTAGTCATGTACTTGGGAACCGTGCATCAAAGGTGGAAATTGTCACTACAGATCAAATCCAATTGGGTATTGGGGTAAGGGTTCAACTGTAGGTTGGTAAGGTACTTGAGATTCCTTTACTTGTAACTACTTGATTTGATAATAGTGGAGTTTCGGGAGTGGTGACTTGAAAATCACCCAGTGGGGTTTTTGCCACGAGGTTTTTCCCCATTCGTAAACAAATCACCGTGTCATTTAATTTCTGCTGCATATTTAGTTTTTGGTGATTTGTTTGTGCTTCCACGCAATTGCATGATAAATTGATTAATTAATAACTTGGCTAATTAATTAATTGGTTTAATCACAAAGGGTCATTTAGTTTGTGGCCTATCAATCTGGTGGCTTGCCAGTCGCGAGCTACCTGCGAGATCCAGTTGCAAGTCCCTGATTCACTGCACAATCTTGAGCATTTCTTCACACTCTTTCACACACTACCCTTACATGATTCCTACATAAATACAGAGTTTCTAAATGCTAAATTACAAACAAATTTGGCACAGAATAAAGCCAACATAATGATTGATTAAATTCAACCTTACATACACGAATAACAAAAAACCCTCCAAGCCTAGTCTACCCAATGTACTTGAGCCCTTTAAGCTCTTGCTACCAACAAACTTCTTGGAGTCATGTCTTCTTTAACTTTTCGGATCCCACAATACGCCTGATTGCATTTGCCAAGCCTCACCGGTTTCTTTTAGCAAATCCCTAAAGCTTCCCAAGCTCGAAAACACTCTCTACACTTTGAATAGGTGTAGGTTGTGTTTGGGTATAACTCTCTTCTCAAGGTATGGAAATAGGAGAGGGAAGGAGAAAAAGGTACAATGATTTCTTAATAAGAATAAGTAGCTCTCTCTCTAAAAGATAGGTGTGTGTGTGTATGTGTGTTGTAGAAAGCCTATCTAGTGTTTTTCTCTCTAAATGGCCTCTCATACTTTTATGGGTAATAAGGGTATATATAGTAAGGGTAAAGGGTAAGAAAGTTACACTCAAAATCTTCTAGGCAAAGAGTTTCGCAAGTATCTCGCGGGTTAGCTCTTCTCGCGAGACACTCGCAAAACTGACAACCTAGCACGACTCTTCAACTTCCAGCATACACTTCTCACGTGGCTCTTTTGCGGGTAGGATTTTCACGAGGTACTCGCGAAATCCACTTATTCATCCAATACATGCTCAATTCTTCACCAACTTAATACTAAACTCAATACAATAAAATCTCACAAAATACAAGGAACAAAATTAGAGTAAATATAACACATTTTGTCATGGAATAAAGCCAACATAAAATATAGTTGTAAACCACAACTTTACAAATTTATATAAATTACATTTTCTATCCTCCCACTTTTCTCTTCAACCAAACAAAAGAGTTTTTCACCCTCCTACTTTTCCACCCCTCCAACCAAACACATAAGAGGGAAAACTAAATCTTTTCAATCCTCTTACTTTTCCATCATTTCCCTAATTTTCTATCCTCCCACTTTTCCACTCTTCTAACCAAACGGACCCTTAATGTTTATTTTTCTTATATTTAATACACGCTCTCTCTTTTTTGTATCTTTTTTAAAGGGTTGCATGTTAATAATTTTGTTGGATTGTAATTCTACGTTAGATTCATTAATTGAAACTCCTAGGTTTAGCTTCACTAATTTTGGTGTTTTAGGCATTTGAATTTTTTTTTTTTGTTACGGATGTGTACTAGTGGCTAACTTTTAGGATTAAAAAAAAAAATGATAACTCTTATTAAAAGAAAGAAAAAAAACTTGATAACAAAACAAATCAACGTGTACAAACTTTCCTATTTAATTTATTTTTTATTTTTTATTTTTTAGGCATTTGAAATTTTTGTTATGAATTTCTACTTAGTGGCTACATTATAGGACTAAGTTGCTACTTTTAAGATTTATTTAAAAAAAAAAAAAAAAAAGACCTGATAACTCTTGTTTTAAAAAAAAAAAAAAAAGTGAGAGCCTTTCTTATTTAATTTTTAATTTTTAATTTTTAGGCATTTGAAATTTTTGTTATGGATGTGTATGCTTAAAGGCTCTTCATTTTTTTTTTTTTTTTTTGTTTGGTAAAGGTTAATAATTTTCATTCATTATATTTCAAAATTACTATATTTTCTAATTACAAAAATGTCTTGGGGAGAAAATGTAGTAATCCCTAATGAATGAAAAGTATTAGTAGCATAGTTGTTAGTATCGTATGATACGCGATACAATATATATCGTATCATGTACAAAAAGTTTTATATCGTAAGGGCGTATCATAAGTGCTTATGAATCGTCTGATACATAGGTACGTATCGTATGAATCGTATCGTATCGGTGAATCATGTGTATCGTACGATACATAGACATGTGGGTTTAAAATGAGTTTTTTTGTTAAAATTTGTGGTTTTATTTGATTTAAACAAGTTGTTAGACTTTGTTAATACAAAATTATTGGGAAACTTAATTGAGTCTAATGAAATAGCAAGTCCATGAGTTTTTTTCCTCCCTTCTCTTTCCCTACAAAATTTAGACTATACTCATAAAACTCACTTTCATATGTGAAAATTTACTTTCTATGCTATTAATAATGTATTAAAGGAAAATATAATTATTTTTTTTATTTTGTTATTATTATTTTGAGTCTAAAAAGCTAGAATGCCAAAAAAAAAAAATTATTAGAATAAAAAAACCAAAAAAAAAAAAAAAGGAAGAAAGTAAATGTTGATTATAATAAAGAATATGTCTATGAAAAAATAATTTTGCAAGATGCTGAACATGATGATAACATTGACTTAGATGGAGTTGATTAGTCAAGATGATGAAAAGATATTATTATTTTGGTTCTTATATCATGTATTACTTTTGAGTTTAATCAATTTGAATGTGCATGTTATAAACATAAGTTAATTTGATTTATGTAGTTAGTTTTGTTAAATTTTATTACATACGTAATGATTAAATTGGTCATTCATTGAATATATTTTGAATTTATAATGAATATACCTTTTATATATGTATATCTATAATTATTTTATAATTTTATTAGGTGTTTGTGTATCTTATGATACGCGATTCGATAGGATACACAATACAAAAAAATCAAAAATCGATTCATAATTTGACAACTATGATTAGTAGACAAAAAAAAAAAAAAAAAAAAAAAAAAAAAAAAAAAAAAGATTTTAAGCACACACATTAGCACGTGTTCAAGGCTACTTTTGACTATTGTCTTTTTAATGTATTAGTTATTTAGGCAAACTTTAGCTGGGCTAGATAGTCCGATGCTAACGCTTTTAGGCCCGATCAATTTTTATAAAAGTATACTTTCGAACTTGGAGGTTGGAGCATCTTACTTTTAATCTTGTTTTGTTTCTCTTCAAATGTGGGCTTTTCTAAATCTGGGCTAAGAGGCTTTGGGCCCTCTATTCAAACTTTAGATATATTTTGAGTTAAGGCTAATGTTAGTCTAATGGTTATCCCATTTTGGATTGGGAAAATAGGAATTGAAAGTTTGCAACTCTCTATTCTCTACTTGTTAGCTGAATAGGTGTTTCGGGAGCAACCGGGGAAAAGATAAAGGAAAAAAGCAAGTTGTGCATTAGTTAAATTAGTTTTTATTTATTTATAGTTTTTAAATAAGATAGACTTTAAATCTATGACATCTGTTCATGATACTTGCATTTCACTATTAGGTAAGATATCAATTGATATTTTTATAAGTAAGTTCAAACTTCACATATCTTATTCAATAAATAGAGATTTTATTAATTGAACTAAGTGCTACCCATGCGTTAGCTAAATTAGTTGGTGAAGTTTCTTTTTGTTTTAGAATTAGTGAGATATTTGGGTTAACTAGTTTAATTTACAATTCATCTATTACCTATAATATAGGTGAAATAATATCATGTACCCATTGTATACAACATGCTCTCTAACAACATCGAGGCCTCACACATTAGTGAACCTCATATAACAGTTACATGATATACTACCTCATAATCTAGAGTAAATAGGTTGTTTAAGATGAGAGATAATTTACCTTCAATTATGTGAAGAAAAAAAAAGTATAGAAAATGTAAATCCATATCGGAAATTGCTAGTAAGAGGTGCATTTAATATTATAGTTAAATTATGACGAGGAAAGAATATGAAGATTTGGAATTGGCATATCGCTGTCGAGCTTGTTGAAGCTACATAAACATAATGCACACATACTATCTCAAAGGTTCTTCTATATATGCTTCATTTTCAAACGCTGATGTAAAATTACGATTCAAATGTGCATTCCTTATGCTTTTGACGAATAGTAAAGTACCCTTTCTCGCAAAAGCAATCTTATACCCTATAATTATAATAATCAAAGACAGATTACACGAATTGTCTCAAGAAAATCATATAGTCATCGCATCGCTCACATGGTCAATGAAAATATACCATTTTATCAGTAAAAGTAGTTGGATAAGTCCCATTAGAGAGAGACAAATAAAGTCAAGAATGAATGAACATGGCTATCTTTTGTGTATAAAGTAATCATTATGGATTAACTTAATTGGGTTAGACTAACAAAACAGATTTGACAGTGATGTAACGTAGGTCAAAATAGTCTTCAAGTGCAAAATACTCTCTCTCTATGGATAGGTTATTGTTGTGTCTAGTGTTTACCAAACCCAAGTTGTGCCAAGTCAAAATAGATCTACGTGGTAATTATATGATGGTATAAAATTATAATTCAAATGAGGATGTTCCAATTTGGTGCTTACTTTGAGGTTAATTAAGTGCTTTTTATTGTATTTTAAAAAATAGTTTTTAAGAATTATATATGAAAACAAAAATAAAAGGGACAAAGTTATAAACATGATATTTTCAAGAGTAACTAATACGTCTTGGAAAACAAATTGACAGCGGGTTATTCACTTATTCATGGTTTTTTGTAATATTTTTATCAATTTAAACGAAAAACATTTTGTTTCTAAAAATAGGGAGCAAAAAGAGCTTTATTAAACTGTTAAGTTAGTGACACATTAATTTATCTCTTACTTTTTATTATTATTAATAACTAGCATATAACTCATGCAAACGCATGAATGCATTTAAAATTAAATACAATTTTTATTATAAAAATATATATATTTAGTCAAATTGTTAAGAAACAAATAGCATGTAACACATACATACATATAGATACATTTAAAATTAAACACAATTTAATTTTATCATAAAAATATAAATAATTACTCAAATTATATTTAAAAAAAGTAAATGTAATTAGTCGCATATTAAAATTCTTACTTAAATTTAATACTATTTATGATCTTCTTCTTTTTTTCTAATTTTTAATAAGGTAGAATGTGTGGTAATCTTTATTGTGTGATGATTTTTATTGAGTACATGTGATTTTTTTTTTTTAATTTATTAATATTAGATTCTGAGTATTTTGTACTCATTTATTCACTTGACACCAAAAAAAAAAAAAAAAAAGGTTAAGCAGACACATGACACAAATTTAAGCGGATAATTCTAGTGTAGTTCTCACATAAATTTAGACACATAGTCCAAAATTAGATTCTATTTTTACAAATTCGAATTCAACTTTTTCTAAACTTTACCTATATATATATATATATATATATGAGTAAGTAAGACATTGAGCAAACGGAGAGAATATATATATATATATAGCATTTGGGTTGGGGGTCACTATTGCCTATTGGGCAAGAAGCACTCATGACATGAAAGATATTTACGTCGATGATTATACTTAGGAAATTAGATCTAACGAGAATTAAGAAGATAATTATCCATAAACGAATATTATTACACGTGACTTGATTAGGATATCTTTGGGGACAAGCGGTGAAAAGGAAGTTAAAAACTTTTTTTCTTTTTCTTTTTCTTTTTTCTTTGTTTTTTTAAGAAAACCAAATTAGAAGACACAAATTGAGGTTGACAAATTTGGACTGTGATGGCTTTTGAGCCGCATCTTGGTAAGGGTAAAGAGGCCAACCGCAATTCCAATTAGCAACACTTGCTGCCATCATCTCATCTCATGTTAGGTAAGTAAGACAATATATCTCCCCCTTATAAACTAAGCTAAAGTTATTTATTTAACTACTCATTAATTTGTGTGGTTCACAATAAAGTTTATCCAAAACCATTATTATAGTGTGTATATATATATATATATATATATATGTGGGGGGAAAAGCCCAGTCTAACGTAGTGGGCCTAGAGCCCCATGTGAGGATTATTGTGCGTCCGAAGAGAAGGAGAGGTAAGGGCAAGGCTCATCTAAAAGAGGGACCCCCAGAAAGAAAAGTGATTACAATCCGAAGAGGTCGCCTTCTGTCCGAAGAGATTATATTCCTCTGACACGAATAGTATGGATCAATTGAACGTATAAAAGATCAAAATGATCTTCCGAGCAGGGATGGAGCTACTCTTTGACCAGGGGGGGCCATGGCCCCCCTGAATTTTGGAGGAAAAATTTTTTATAGGTATATTTAATGTTCAATTAGGCCAAAAAAAAAAAATGGTCATCGTTAGTCTCTTCTTGCTTATTATTAGCTCACTCTTGGCCAGAGATGGAGCTATGTTATGGTTAACTATCTCATATAATAAGATACACTTGGAGGTGAAGATGAGAGAAAGAAATTTCTCATTGAATTAATAAGAAAAGTACAGCTCTGCTTGTATATACAAAGAACAGAGCAATGGAATGAAACAAAATAAAAGTAATTAAAAACAAGCTTTTTAATTTTTACCCAAAATCAAGTTCTCGTATTGCTCTTTTTGGATTCTCAATATCAAAATTAGCCTAAATTCTCTCTCTTAATGACCAAAATATTAGACAAAAATCCTCCTATCCCAACACGTAGGCTACTCCTCTGCTCTGCACAAAGGTTACTCCTATGCTTGATGTTTATTCTTTCACTATCTTGATATTCGTTGAATCCATTGATGACCACAATGGATGAATTTTAGTTGTTTGTAACAATCAGTGATGTTTGTTGTCTATCTAAGTTATGAAAAAGGTTGTAAAGTAGATAGAATTTGTCAAACCAAGTGTCAATAAAATTCAAAAGAAAAAACTCAGTGTCAATTGGGCTTTGAAATGTCTAACTAATGTGGCAAGAGCCTATGACAGAACATAGGCCAAAGAACGTGGTCTTAAAATATACGCAAATAGATGATAAAATATTAAATTGACCCAAAAAAAAAAAAAAATCTTGAAGTTGCGATTTATTTATTTATTTTTACTTTTTAAAAATCCAAACTTTGCCCCCCCAAACCTTCAGCTTTGGCTCCGTCCCTGCTTCCAAGGACTCCTCCTGATCAAGATAAGCTCTGAGTATACTTTGAGACGATAAGGATGAAGAAATATCTAGAGAGAAAGCTGCTACTACCATATTTAAGGCTTTGCAGCAACTTTTCTGGCCGCATTTATGTAGAGAAGACCCCTGAACAGTGTAACCTCACCTACTGCCACTCACACAGAGTTAAAGGAGATGCTTGACATGACATATACTCAAATAGGTTCACGGATGAGGTACAAGTGGACGATGGAGATGAGGAGAAGGGAGGATATATAAAGGAAGGAGGCTTCTGAGGAAAAGGGGGGAGAAAAAGAAAAAAGAAAACCTTACTGGAGTTTTAAGAATTGTAACCGCTATATGATCAATGATATGCCTCTTCGGAAACCAAGTCATTCCATTTTTTATGAGTAACTTCATGTTGGTTTATACGTGTAGGTTGTAATTAACTGTTGTCAATTCCATAATCAATCTACCTCTTTCACCCATTCTCTAAAAATTCATTGTTCTGGGCTTGGGCCACAAATCCTAACCCTATAATATATATTTAAATATATGTTCATAAATAATAAAACAAATTAGTAAAATAATAACTTGCATAATTAAATTAATATTTATTTAGAAAATTTTAACATAATTTAATTATAATTTTTTTTAAAAAAAATTTCTCTTGTATTATTCTAATAAACAATGATTCTTCTTGATTTTATATATAAAACGAAAAAGTTAAAATACATACATATATATATATATATATATATATAATGGCTTGAAAGAATCTAGATTTTTAAAAGCCTACATGACACCGAAAAAAGAATTTAAAAAAAAATTAAAGGCTTCATTTATATTTATAATTTTATATAAAACCAAACTTTTATCTAATGGGTGCACTTATGAACTTAGATAGTTTTTCTTATTCCAAAATAAATAAATAAAAAGATATTTTACATTATATACTATATAATAAAAGTTGGGTTTAGAAACCGTGATTACGCCATATGATTTCACCAAATTGAAGGAAATCCTTTTAAAAAAAATTAAAAAAAAAAGATATAATTCTTTTCTAATTTATTTGTTTTCATCAACTTCTCCTCAGTGTTTTAACAAAACATGCAACTTTTATGTTATAAAAAAAAAAAAAAAAATGCAATGTTTTTGTTATATCAAACTATTTTTTCCCTTCAATTTTTTATTCTTTGGATAAACACCAAAATTTAATATAGAGTTATGATTAATTTTATACGTGAGGCCTACTTTAATTGATATACATGAGGCCTTTTATCTAAAAAAATTCCGGATTAGTTTGTGGAATATAAATTTTTCTAATTAATTGATATACTCATGTACATGAGGCCTACTTTAATCGATAAACATGAGTCCTTTTATCTAAAAAATTTTGGATTAGTTGCGTGGAATTCAATTTTTTTTTTTTGTTTTTATCTACAAATTTTCTGTTAGACATTAATTTGGATTTTACTATTTCCTCTCATCATGACACAAATTTTTTCATATGAACTTCTTTAATGTGGAGACTTTTTGTTCATATTAGCTTCTTCGACTTGAAGTGTGTGTGTATATATATATGTATATATGATAAAATTATGATTTTTTACTATCAACCATGCAATTTTCTACCTACAACAACCTTGCAAAGGTATGTATTTGTCATCAAATTCAATAGATTTTGTATATTTGTTGTCTTTTTTTAACATAATTTCCTTAAGTTTTATCCAATTTATATGCTTATAGTTTAAGAATCAATCATTAAATAACATGTTAATTTTGATTTCGAGGACAATCTTCTTTTTAGCATTAATTTGATGATAAATTGTTAATAACAATTTTTTTTTTGTTCATATTAGCCTCAATTTTGATTTAGAGGAAAATCTTATTTTTGGGTTATTATTCATGACTCTTAGATTAGAAGAATAAACTCAACGATATTTTGGTAGAAGAAAACACAATCAACCACAACAACTCATCTTTTAAGAGTTGGTTTCTCAAAAAAAAAAAAAAATATATATATATATAATATTTTAAGAGTTGGTATAGACTAACATACATTATACATATGCACACACATAATTTTTTTTTTTTTACTTTAATAGCTTGCAATATCAATCTGTGGAGGAACTTTCCTCCATTGATGTGAGTAGCTTCAACATTACCGCGATACTTTTACTAAAGTTCTTTTACATCTCTTATTTATTAGTTATTTTTATTAAAGTTCTTTTACATTAACACCATACTTTTTAAATCTTGATATTAATTTGATGATAAATTGTTGATAACATTTTGATTTTTTTTTTTTTTTTAATAATGTTTTATCATGAACTTGACATTGAAAAAGACAGTTGAAATATATACTAAGAGTCACAAGAATATGGGAAGTACTTAATAATAAAGTAAATAATGAATTTATGAGTCTTGATTTGGTGCTACTTGAAGAGAAAGTAAGTTTCAAAGTAAAATAATAAAATTACTTTTATGTCTTCAAATACAATTGAATTTTATTTTATTTTTATTTAGTCTTCTCTCATTTTTTTTTTTTTCTTCAGAGTAATCTTAATTATGCAGGTATAAGAAAATCATTTGTTGATTATTTTAGAGATATACAAGACATGGGAGGCATCACCGCCACCACCACTAACCTACAGGCAAATATTTTTTACACTTTAGATGCACTTGATTTGTCTTTCAAATATACATTGTTAGTTTGGTTGTGTATACTATAGTTGTTTGCCTTTATTTTTTTCTTTTTGGTTCAAATAGTTGACAATGTTGAAATAACAAGAGTTACAAAATTAAAATGAAGATCAATTATATATTTAATCAAGATCTATAGATTCAGCCAAGAAAAGACAGAATTTCTATTCAAGAACCAACTATTCTTACAACAGACCAAATAAGCAATGAACATTTGAAGGTACCAATATGGTCATACATTCATTTTACATAAAAATTGATAGCGAATTACAAACTCACCTGCTTGAATTGTGTACATTTATTTCATAATAAACTAGTATGTAACTCCGTGCTACCGCACGGGACTGGTTAATTGTAATGATGTTATTGGCCAATTTTTTTGTTTTTGTTTTTTTGGGTTTATCACACGGATGATAGAATTAAATCAAACAATGAAAAATATATATTACATTTTATTATTTAACTAATGCTATTGGTCTTTTTTGTTGTTGTTGTTGTTGTTGTTGTTGTTGTTGTTTATCATACATAGGATAGCATTAGATAAAACAATGAATAAAAAAAAAATTGCATTTTATTATTTAAGTGATGCTACAGTGAAAAAAAAAAAAAGAATATTGCATTTTATTATTTAAAATATATAAAGGGACATTAAAGAATAAAAACTGATCATTGAGTTTGGAATCTTCTTGGAGACGCCAATGAAGCGCTAATGTATGAGAGTGTGAAGCAAGGAAGAGTGGGATTGAACATTGTGTTTGAACACGGCTTTGCTCTGAGAAATCCGTAAGGAGGAGGAGAGGGTAGTGTGTGGATCTAGTTGCTAGAGGTTGAGAGAGAAGGAGACATGGGATGATGATATGGAATTAGGAGGAGATGATGTTTTACTTTTATAGTCTTTCTCAATGGACTCCTTGGTTCTGATTATGAGATTAGAAGAGTTTCAGACTCTATTGAGATCACCCATAAAAGTATGCAGGTGAGATGTTCTTGCTTAGGCCAATGAGTATTATCAATGTGGTTTTCTTGGTTTCTATGTTAAATGTTAATGCACCATTTATTTGGGCACAAAAATTAGAAAATTTAGATAAGATACATGACACAAAATTGGAGTACAATTTATAATCTCCAAAAAAGTGTGCAGGTAAGATGTTCTTGCTTAGGCTAATGAACATTATCATCGTGATTTTCTTGGCTTCTGTGTTAAATGTTAATACATCATTTATTTGAGCACAAAAATTAGAAAATTTAGATAAGATACATAACATAAAATTGGAGTCAAATTTATAATCTAATTAGATTTTTTTTTTGAGTTTTGGTTAGGACAAGTGGCACAAAATTGAGAATCCAATTGAAATCTAATTGGATTTTCTCTCTGCTTCACCTATTATTATATATATAGATATATAGATTTGTTTTCAAGTGTTTTGAGCCCAATAATTAATAGTTTTTTGGCATAAACTTTTGCTTTTGCTTAAAACAATTGAACAACATTGAAATAACAAGAGGTGCAAGATTAAGACGAAGATCCATTATGAATGAACGAGGACAAACAACTACAAATTCAATCTCTAAGGGTCCACTTGGTTGGAGGAGTGGAAAAGTGGAAGGATAGAAAATGGTGAGAGGATGAAAAAGTGGGAGGATAGAAAAGATTTTAATTTCCCTTCTTTTTGTTTGGTTGAGAGTGAAAAAATGGAGGGATGGAAAAAGTGAGTTTATATAAATTTACGCATATACCTTTATTAAAAAAATGATGCCCAATTAAAACTCGAAAAGTGATAACAACAAAAAAAAAAATCAATCACCTAAATTTATTAAAAAAAAAAAATCACATCTAAAAGCGCACACACACACACACAAAAGAAAGCAAAAATAAATAAATAAAATACTAGACAAGCCTACCCAATAAATCAAAAAAAAGGGGGGGGGGGGGGAAGAGGCAAGTAACGTAGGAAAAAAAGAAAGAAAGAAAAAAAGTGTGAAGAAAAGCAACATGGGTAAAGGTGCAATTCTATATGGGCATTTTCATCCAAAAATGATGTCAAATTTCTCTCTTCAGTTTTCTCTCCATTTTGGGGAGAAAACTTTTTGGTGGGCCAAGGGAGAAAACACCTAGGTCTTACTATTTATTTTCCATCCTCCTCACCCAATCAAATACGCTCCAAAAAAGATTTCATTTCCATTTTCTCTCCAAATTTTTCCATCTACCCTATTTCACCTTCAAATAAACACACCCCAAAAGGCAAAAAAAGAAAAGAAAGAAAAACACTATTTAAGAATCGAATATTTGTGAAAGAGACCATTCATCCTAAAAAGAAGATAGTTTCCTTTAAAAATCTATTATACTATGACAATCAACAAAAGTCAAGTACAAACTCTAAATAATGTTACAAATCCAATAGATACAAAATTCTAACGCAAACAATTCAGTACATGTAACTACAAGTCTCATTATAGCACAATAGGATGTTTGATGATAATTTTTCATTGAGGTGTTATCATTTTGTAATTTGATGGTAGTTGTTACACCAAAACAATTTATTTCTTTTGTTATTATATATATATATATATATATATTAAAAAATTATAATAAAACCACGTGGTCTTTAACTAGTTAGTCAAATTATTGAATTTAATTCTAAACCCCAAAAAACCTCGAAGCTCTTAAACCCCGAGAGATCCTAAACCCTTTATGCTAAAAATTCTAAATGCCTAAACCAATCAACCTTACTACACATTAAACCCCAAAATTTGATGGACACTGCTAGGTAAATACAACTTAATGGTACATCTCTATTCATTATTATTATTTTTAAATTTGCAAATATACTTTTAATATATTATGCTTTCTCTAATAATACAAAATGGGAAATTGTATTTCTTGAGATTGTTGATGCTTTTTAAAGTGATACCACTTGAGTTGAAATATTTATTAATTCTTGAGAGAAAATAGGCATACTAATATACTATTATAAAATTTAACTGTATATTATTTTTTAAAATGTTGAGGGCCAAAATAGTTTCTCGCTGTGAGTACAAATAAGTGTAGGTGGGAGAAATTGGGGAGACATATAATGGAATAGTACCAAGAATTTCTACTTCAAGATCGGCTCTTGATCTCCTGACAAAGCCAGTCATTTACTAAAGAAGAAGACCTCATATCAACCAAAACCACCCCAAGGGTAAGGGTGGCCAGTGACGTTCCGATGCTTAATGGCTTGTTTGGAAGTTTAGAGAGGGAGGAGAGTAGAGGGGAGTAGAGGGAAGGGGAGTAGTGGGGAGGAGAGTAGAGGAGAATAATTCACCTCCACCTTATTTGGATGTTTTTAAAATTAGTAAAGGGGAAGGGAGTAATTAGCCCTTCCCTTTGTGTAATTTTGTTAATATAATAAGGGTAAATTAGGTAATTTACTTGGTCAATAGTTTATGTACTCTACTCCCTCTCCAAATCTCTCCAATTTGGGGGAATTAAAATTGGGGGGCTAAAGGGAGTCCAAACCCCTCCAAACTCCTCCAAACCCTTCCCCCTCGTTCTTTAAAAAACTTCCAAACAAGGTAATTGCATTACTCTCCCTCCCTCTACTCTACTCCCCCTCCTTTTTTAAATATCCAAACATGCCATAAGTCAGAAAACTAGTGAAAAAGATAAGAAATGAAAGAACTACAATGCATAGAGCTTGTTAGACCTTACCCACTCTTGCCAAGTGAGGGTATTTATAGAGCATAAGAATAGATTTTTGGCAGGAAACTTGCCTTTGGATTGTACGGTTGCCCCCACCCCCCCCCCCCCCCCCCCCCCCCCACACACACAATAAAGCAATACATGAAGGAAACAAAAAAGTAAAAAAAAAAAAAAGGAAAAAAAAAGTATTCCTAACTAAAAAAACTAAGCTAGAATTAAGGCCCAATTGACAATCAGATATCTTATACAATTTTTACTACTTAGAAATGGAATCACATTCCTCTTTACGAGAGGAGAAAGACATTAGAAGCAAGCTAAAAACACCTTTTGCTTATCTTATAAGTTATTTGTTATCTTTTTTGCTCATAAAGTTATTTGTCATCTTAGGTAACACTAACTACTTTTAATTTTATTTAATCTAGGAAATTGAAATTTGACCTAGACTTTTACATGAGAGCAAAGTTCATATACAAAAATTTCAAAATAGTTTTTATAAGTGTTAACTTTGCAAATTTTTACTAGTTTTTATTTGAGCTCAATACAGATTTTTTTTTTTTTTTTTTTTTTTTGGGTCTCTGTACACTTTCTCTTTACATGATATCTTTTCGTGTGTAAATGGAAGTTTTTCGTGAATAACGTGGGTCGGCCGAAAGGGGAAAAAAAAGGTTAAAGAGAAAGAATCCTTAAAATTTTGTAGCCATGCATTTGATCCATCACCCACCCACCACAACAGCCCAATCCAATTCAAATGGCCCACGCGAACATGGGTTGGATCAAGGTTTTTATTTTTTAAATAAAAACAAAAAACAAAAAGAATATGTAGTACATGTGTTAGATGTCATAATTGACGTGTAGATGACGTTGCGATGAAATATTTTACTTTGAACAAATTAAACATCAATTAAAAAGAAAAAAAAAAAAAAGTGAGAGAAATAATTACCTGGTAGGGCCAACGTTGATTGTGAGTAGAAAAACAATAATAATAAAAACAAAGAGAGAAGTTGTTAGAGGTCGGCGTCCAGTGACAGTTTTTGCTTTGTAATAGGGAGGCAAAGAGGCTCGTACTTGGCCCCCCCCACCCTTTATTAGCTCACACGCTTTCCCACTTGGAAAGCCCAAAGCTAGAAAATAATAATAATAATAATAATAATAATAATAATAAGATAATAAAGGTGTTTGTGTCTATAATATTTTTCACAACAAATTTTATATGTTATGATAAATTATTATTAATTTTAATACAAATGTATCATTAAAATTATCATTATTTATTTTTTTTCATTGATAATAACATGTAGCAATGTGCTACTTAAATTTTTTTAAAAATTATTATATACATAATATTCCTGGCAAAGAATATATATAAAATAAAAGAAAAGAAAAGAAAAGAGAGTTTTGTTCGTAGAGGACTCCTCTCCTACTACGGGTAATCGGGCCCCCGCCAAAACGCCTTTCTCTCTTTCAACACTTTGTATTTTCATTGGGGGCTTATCTTTCTAGTCACTTCTCAACACTTTTAATCAGGTCAATATAGTTGTTGAGGATACTATTTCTACTATTGAAAAACCTTTTTTAGTCCATCACTAACTGGCAATTTTTGCCTAAGTTGCAGCCCACACGAGTGGGATCTACTATGTGTTGACACGAAAATGATAGAGCCACACGAGTGAAAGTTTCTTTTGTTAAGTATTTTTTTTTTTTTTTTCAATATTGACTTATTTGGTAATTGGATTGATCTGACAGGAAAGAGGATTTAATTTTGAATGTCTTTGTTTAAAACACTTTGAAGTACCGATTAATAAGTTTGCTTATATATATAGAAGATTCAAACACAATATATTTTCATGAAAAAAGAAACAGATCGGAGGGTGTTATTAAGCCCCCACAGAGCTCATGTTGACGAGATTCTCAAAAAAAAAAAAAAAAAAAAACAAAAAACAAAAAAAAAAAAGGGGGGGCTCATGTTGATACAACATATAATCTCGCATAGTCAATAACATTTTGGGTTGAAAAAAGGTCCAATTCATTTTGTGTCTATTTATTTGTTAGATACTTAGATTAGATTTGGGATAGATTAAATTTATTGTTAGATAAAAGCCTCTAACCCATACTCACCTATTTTGGTCAGATTTGCGACATAATTCTATCATTTTGGCAAAAAGCTTGTCTCAATTTTTAGAAATTTTTTTTTATTTTCTTTTAAAATTTTATATTTAGCAAATAAACTATTTATTATTATTATTTTTTTTTTGAGAAACAAACTACTAAAAATTAGTAGATACCAAACATGCTTATAAAATAACCATATGGTATTGATTAAACATGTTTATTTTTTCTAAATGAACAAAACCGATCATGAACAACTCGGGCCCGATTCGATAAAAAGCTGGTTGATGTTTATTTGTTTAAAAATAAGTTAAGTTTGAGCCTTAGTTTTAGGCTCGTTTAATAGACAAGCCAAGTCCAAACAAAAAAATTTGTTCACAAACAACCTCATGAGCTATAAGGCTTGATACAAAATAATTCAAGTAAAAACTCATTTATAAGTTTATATGTGTTACCTAAATATATGCATTACACATATTTTAATAATGACATGGCCAATATGGGATCTACTACCCATTACCTTAATTTTTTTCCTTCTCTCTAAACTGATCAAGAACCACTTTAGACTTTAGTTACATTTAAAAATAAATAAATTAATTAAGTGGGCCACAAATGATCCTTTTTCCATCAATAATCTAATGTAAAGTTATGAAACATGTTAGTATTTTCCCATTCATTATAGTTATAAACAAGTTTTTTTTTTTTAATTTTTTAATTTTTTTTAATTTTTTTTAGTTCTTTTCCATTTAACGTGAATGTAAAAATTGTATTTTGAATAATTGTTGAAACTCTAGACTTAGTTTGAATAATGGCTAATCATAGGTAGAGTTAGACGTATGATAACATGAGTATACTATTTTTTTTCTTCTTAATTTTATAAATTTAAGCATTTGATAATGTAATCTTTTTAGATCTCAAGCTCAAAAGCTTAACCTGAGCTCAAGTTTGAGCTTGATATTAAGCTTAAACTTGGCTTGACTAATTAATCAAGCCAGGCTAAGTCAAGTTCAAGGTTTTTGGCTTTCCTACGAGCTCAAGCTCAAACATTATTTTTAAGCTTATCATAAGCTTGAGCTTTTGATTTTTTTTGATGAGCCAAGCTTCAACATGCACTACTCGACAAAACTCGACTCATTTACAGCCCTAATTTTTCCTCTCTCTCTCTAAATTTAAGGATGTGGATTCTATCACCCCGCTCCTCTTTGTCTTTCCTTTCTCTTCCTCCCTCACTTCGTATTGATTTAAATCCAATAGGACAAGGACGGCGATGTGAATTTCACTTCGATTTGGCTGTTGAGGATTTTAAGTTAATGTGATGATGGTTTCATCATTTGGTAAGGGCTAAGGAATCATTTTCCATTAGCACTGTAGGGCATAAGAAACACACCTATAAATATAGTGGTGGTTCTAGAAATTTTTTTGAGTATGGTAATTAAGAAATTTAAATTATACAAAATATAATAATAAGAGAATTTCATATTGATGGAAAAAAAAAAAAAAAAACACATGCAAACACATAAAGTCTTACAATTTCATTCTACGAATTTTCTTATTTTGAAATTTTTACATGATAGTGTCATTATCAATATTGCAAACTATATTTCTTTCAAAATTTTAGTTAAATAAAATTTTTCTTGGACTTTTTCTTTTTATTTGTAAGGACCTAATATATTGTTAAGGAGACCAAAGTTTGAAGACAAAGTTTGGCTACCAACTTAGTTGTAGCTTAAGATTACAACTCTCACTAAACAAATTAACATTACTACATAATTTGAAAATCTAACAGTTGAATTGCATGTTTTTTATATTCTTAAAACATATGTTAAATTTCATGCAAATCGGATGTTATTTACTATTCAATTGATAAACTTATTTTATATGTATAATTTTAGATTACAAAAACTTAAAATTTAAACATTTAATTGATGACTATTGATCTTTGATCTTCTTGAAATTTTACAAGTAAGGAGGATATAAGAAGAAAATGTGATTAAATGGTAGATTTGTTAAAATTCACATCCAATAAAAAAAAAAAATGCTGAATAGAGTTGTAACCTTAGTCCACAACTAAGTTTATTGCCAAAGTTTGTCAAAAATTAATTTTGTTGGGCCTAAAAATTAATTAGGGTGGTCACAAAGTTTTTTTAAGTCTAAAAAAATCATAAATTCTTAAAATTTATACATAATAATAAATTTTTTTTTCCAAGCCAGGTGGTCCTTTGACCACCTAGAGTCTATACGAAGCCGCCCTTTATGAATATTATCAAATTTATGACAAGAGTATTGCCATTTCTTCTCACAAAAGCAAAAATTTAACTTTATGCTATGACCGATAATTTCCTAGTCTTCTAATTATTATTATTATTATTATTATTATTATTATTATTATTATTATTATTATTATTTTCGCTTTTATACATCTTTTGATGAAGCCGAAACTTGGGACAAAATTGGCTTTTGCCCCTTCCTATCAAAATATCTAGCATTTTGCCCCTCTTTTGAAACTCGATTTTCTCAAAATCGAGTTAAGCCCTGTAGTGGCGTTTTAAGAAGCCTATAATGACATTTTAAGGACCTACTGTGGTGTTTTGTAACTCGAGCTTCATGAACTCGAGTTATAGGTAAAAAAAATTAAAAAAATTACCTATAACTCAAGTTCATGAAGCTCAAGTTCTAAAATGCCATTATAAGTCTTTAAAACGTCACAATAGGCTCCTTAAAATGCCATTATAGGGATCTAGATTTTTTTTTTTTTAAAACACGATTTTGAGGAAACAAGTTTCAAAAGAGGGGCATTTCCCTAATTAGTTTCAAAAAAGGGGCAAAATGCTGGATATTTTGATAGAAAGGGGCAAAGGCCAATTTTGTCCTCGAAACTTGGCCTTGTCAATGTGCTCCTCGTCAGTGCTAATGGACGATCTTTGGTACCTGTGGTTAAGAAAAGAAAAGTAAGGGAGGGTTTCACTAGCATAAGGCTAGTTGAGAATACTCCAATACTAAAGTCAGATTATGAATTCTCAAAATAAGTTTCTCACAATTCTCTCTATAAAACTTTTTCATTTCCTTTACTTGCGCTCCATTTCCCCTTTTATAGTTTGCTTTGGGTTGGTGTAGTTATGTCTGTTAATGTTGCTTTGAACATTTTTCTCTTGGGAGGAGTAAGGCATTGATTGCCAGTGATGATTCCATTTAAGGTGTAACGTGTGATTGTTGTGCCAATACTGCTCTTGTAACTAGTCCGGTGCAATCATTGCTCATGGGTTGCCCTGCTGGCATTTATTTGTGCATTCAATGAGTGCTGGCCTAGCTAGCCTCGAGAGACGATGTATGACGTCGGGCTTATACACTTGTTCTCATCCCCGACTTAGGGGTAGATAAGGTTGTCTTTTATCTAGACAATCTTATCTTATACTCGTCAGCGATCTTGTCTTATACTGGTTATGATGTTTTGTATCTTCTCGATTCTTGAAATTTGGCTTTTGTTTTAAATGTGAAATGACAACTTTTTTGGAAGTGAACACTTGTTGTTCCCCAATTTTTGGTTCGTGTGAAACTTCCTTGATTCTGACATGCCTTAATTCTTAGTTTTCCTTTTAGGAAGAAAAACTATTCCTCTCCCTCCATTATTTGGTCTGAACTTCTGCATGCTTGAGAAATCTTCATATTTTCCTGGTAAGGTTCCTTTTCTTTATGCTTTGATGGTTGGTTTTGATTTTCTTAGCCAAAAGTGCCCCTCGATCTCATTTTTCTTCACTTGATTAGGTGTTTTCTTAGAATACTCCTCAGGTCGACGTCCACAAGTAAAGTTGTTTATTCCTCGTTCCTCTGCCCTTAGACTGATTTTACTATTCCTTTATCCTTTAATCTGTGAATCTTTGATAAGACATCATTCGAAGATGGATACTATTCAATATAAGGTAGATGATGTTTGGTCTAGTGAATTAGAGATTGGGTTGTCTTCCATTGCTGATTCTTTGAGTAGGTTAGTGGACATTACTGCATCAAAATTGCCCTCATCTTCTTCTTCTTCTCGCCCCTTGCATGCTCTCCAAATCTTGTTCATTGAAAGAAAGTCATCTAAAGGGTTTTAGGAAGAGGGCTTAGTTTCCCAAAAGGGCCTCTGTTAGATTGCCTTGCTTGGGTGAGAAAGCTTGCAATTTTGCTCATAGAGAGGTATGTTTCTATGAGGCTAAATTTATGTGTGGCCTTCGATTCCCCCGTCCATCCATTTATCCTACATCTCCTGAGTGAACTTCAGATCGCCCCTGGTCAGCTTGTCCCCAATGCTTGGAGGACGGTAATAAGCTATATGTCCATTTGGGTGTCTGCTTGTGATAGGGAGATGATTAGTTTGAATGAGTCTTTGTTTTTGTATCGCTTGAAGGCTTCTACCCATTATGGGTATTTTGAACTCCTGCCATGGGATAGGAAATCTAGGATTGTTAGGGGTTTTCCCTCGTCTTTCCGAGATTGGAAATCATGATATTTTTTCATTTCTAGAACAGGTTAGGAAACCTTATCTGACGATTTTTGGGGGGGACGATTTTTCCAACACTTGGTGCGTATTTCCATGATCCTCTTTTGTTCTTTTTCCATACCTTGATTACTCGTCTAACGAAGTTCTTACTTTGATTCTTCACAGCTCTTGATTGTCCTGACCTTGAAGATTAATATCGCCACCGAGTTCGAGATGCCCTTGCTTATGCTCTTGAAATAAAGGATTTTGATGACCTAGTTGATCCTTGTCACTTGTATGATTGTTGCTTAGGCCTCGAGCCTTCAAAGTACCTTTTGGAAAAAATCGTCGAGAAGAGAAGAGTAAGTTCGTCTATCCCTTGCTTCATCTTTCTTAATTTCGTCTATTGTCTAATTGGGAATTACCCTTTTATTTTTATTTTTCAAAAATGGCCACCAGGTATAGCAAAGATAAGTACGCTCTCATCAGAGACTTGAAAAATGAACCTCTAGCCAAGCTGACTTCTAACTCAAAGAAAAGAAAACTAAGTGATGAGAAGGTTGATGCTGCCGCCCTTCCACCTATTAATGTCGCCCCTTCTTCTCCAACCCTATCTCTAGAGGTGACTGCCATTACCCCTTCGCTCACTCGTACAAAGGGTAAAAACAAAATTGGGATATGAGATGACCATGCTACAACCTTGAGCCATGCACACAATGTGATTACCAATGATGAGCAGAAGGGTTTATAGTCCATTCCCTCCCATGAACTCGTCAGTCAACACATCCATAAATTGGTGTAGGTATGTAACTCTGTCCTTCCAGCATCACTTTTTGGATCTTTCTGTACATGTGGATGTGCATTGTGCATAATTTCTTCCCTTACCTACTTGTTCCAATTAGGTCCTTGGGGAGTTGTTACGTATCACCATTGATTATCTAAATGTGGAGGAGAAGGTCATAGTGGCTACGTCAAAAGTGGAATCCGTGGAGGTTGAATGCTCCCAATTGAAGAAGGATTTGATTGTTGTCATGAATGAGAGGAATGATGTGAACTAGAAAATAAAGGAGCTTACTGAGGCCCTACGTGTAGAAAAGGCTTTGGTCATCCGGAAGGATGAAGAGATTCAGGCTGCTCTCCTGAAGATTGATGAAGAGATGGACAAGGTCATCCAGAAGTTCAAGCAGTCAGAGGAATTTTTAGACTCAATTCATGCAATACTTTAAAGGATTTAAGCTTCTACACCGATGGGCCATGAAGCACCATAGTTTGGCTGTAGATTTTTCTAGCTTGGATTTTGAAAAGATTGATACCAAGATTCTTGAAGATGAAGCAAAGAAGCTGGAAGAAACTGAATCTGGTGCCATGGAGAAAGACAAGGCCACTGAAGGAAAAGATGTGGATGAATCTACTGCCCCTCCTTCATGACTTCTCTTTCTTCTTTCTTTTTTATTTTAAGAACAGTGGGTTCCCGCTTTTGTTTTTGGGGTTTCTTAACAAACAATGGTTGCCTCCTTGTTTTGAGGCTTTTAATTTGAACACCTTATTGCTCTGCCCATGTTAGAACTTTATTGCTTTTGTTGGAAAAATCTGGTTTTGTATCTCATACAAAACACACAGCGGAAGCAACAAATAAGGATCTATTTCATTCATGATTGATAACTTGCACTATGTAAATTTAAGAATTTAAGAACAAGATAGCATACCTTGGTGCGGTGAAATTCAAAACAAAAGATTATAAGTACTCGAGAACACTTTTAATCTTCACTCCAATTCCACTTTACGTCCAAGAAGTGTGGTCTCTTAATCAGTTTCCAAGGGAGAATAATCGAGTGGTTTCACTCACACATACACACCATTTCACAATGATGTCTCTCTATTCCTTTTTTCTTATGAAAACATTCTGTATGTCTCTCCTTTTATACTTAACTGATTATCTAATTGGTTTGGCCTATTGGGCATTTCTAATTGGGGTTTAGTGTGTGGTTTGGAGTGGGACCAAAAGGGACCAATAAGACACTAGCTCTAATGGGCCTTGGGCTTTTCTGTCAGCTTTTGACAAGCCTAAAGTTACCATTAATTATTTTTAATACCACTATATAAATATAATTTCTCTCTAGGCCTTATTAATAAATTATATCCCAAGACTTTATTATACATACAACCCCTTCATAAAATATTCATAGTAATTCAAAGTCATGAATATAGACTGTCACTTTGAAGATTACTATATCTTAATCCTTAAGTGTCCGGTTTAATCTTTAAGTTATTCATCATATATTTATGAAATCCAATTTCATAAATATATACTTTAGTAACTCCTTACTAAAGTGGTTAGGCCTAACACTCTGAATAACCAAATCCATTAAACTTATCTCAAGGGAATATTTTATATCTCCGTTAAGAGATTATGAATTCCATTTTGAGAATATATGTTTCATCAACACTAAATGTGGCTGCCTAACATACTAAGGTTTTGATCGTGACTTTAGATCTCACTCCTAATATATCAAAGTAACCTACACTTCATGATCAGGTCCATAATTCTCTTAGGATTAAGAGTTTGTGTAAATAGAAGTCGTGAGATTTATTATCCATTTGACAATCGTTAGGAGAAAAATAATTCTCACAGTCGTCCAGTTCAATATGTCTTAACTTTTAAAACATATTAATAAATCAACTAGAAGTCTCCACTTCCATGATCAAGACAAATCATCTTAGTTGATATGTTATAGTCTTCGTAAATGAAATGCCCAATTTCATCACTGACTACAAACTAAAATTCTGAGTTTACAAAGAACTTGTGACTTATATCTTTTGTGACTAAATCACATAAATCACATACTATGCATCTCATGGACTAAATGATCATGTCCGAATATTCATGTGACCATTATTTTAGATAATCATAAAAAAAATTTATTAATCACAACATTAAGTTGTACATAATGTCATACATAGCATCATACAATAGGATTTAAGGGCACTAATCCTAACAATCTCCCACTTACCTTAAAGACTATTGTGCAATAATCTAACTCCCATTCGCTCCAAATGTGACTCGAAAGTCCTTTAAGGCAAGGCTTTGGTAAATGGATCTGGTAAATTATTTGCACTTTCAATCTTTGCAACCACTACATCTCCTCGAGCAACAATGTCTCGAATAATGTGGTATTTTCTCTCAATTTGCTTTCCTTTCTTGTGATTCCTTAGATCTTTGGATTATGCAACTACTCCACTATTGTCGCAAAACAATATGATGGGAACTTGCTCCATTCTTATAACACCAAGATCAGAAAGGAATTTCTTGAGCCAAACAACTTCCTTTGCTGCTCCATAAGTAGCAACGTACTCAGCTCCCATGGTGGAGTCCGCAATACAAGATTGCTTACTACTCTTCCAAGTTATGGCTCCACCTTCCAAAGTGAAAACACATCCTGAAGTAGATTTTCTGAAATATAGATCTGATTGAAAGTCTAAATCTGTATAGCCAATGGGAATCAAATCCTCACACCGGTAAACAAGCATATAATCTCTCATTCTCCGAAGATACTTAAGAATATGCTTTATAGCTTGCCAATGTTTTGTTCCTAGATTTGATTGATAACAGCTGACCATGCCAACTGAATAACAGATATTTGGTCTAGTACAAAGCATGGCATACATGAGACTTCCTACTATAGAAGCATAAGGAACTTGTCTTATCATATTTTCTTCCTCTTGAGTCTTAGGCCTCTAGTCATCAGAAAGAGGAACTCCATGTCTGAAAGGAAGTAATCCCTTCTTGGAGTTTTGCATGCTAGTTCTAGAACCTTATCTATATATCTAGTTTGTGATAAACCTAACATCTTATTCTTATGATCCCGCCAAAGCTTGATCCCTAGAATAAAGTTAGCTTCACCTAAGTCCTTCATATCAAATTAGCTTGACAACCAAACTTTTACTGATGGTGTTACCCCTACATCATTTCCAATGAGTAGAATGTCATCAACATAAAGCACTAGGAACATTACTACTTTATCTCGATATCTTTTGTACACACATTGTTCATCAAGATTTTATTCAAAACCAGATGATTTGATTGCTTGATCAAATTTGATGTTCCATGACCTAGATGCTTGCTTAAGTCCATAAATGGACCTTTTCAACTTGCATACCATATGCTCTTGGTTCTTTGCTATGAAACCTTCTGCTTGCATCATATAGATTTCTTCTTCAAGATTGCCATTAAGAAATGTAGTCTTGACATCCATTTGCCAAATATCATAATCATAATGACCAGCAATGGATAAGAGAATTCTGATAGATTTAAGCATGGCTACTGGCGAAAAAGTTTCATCATAGTCAATACCTTCTTTTTGTGTATACCCTTTCGCCACTAGTCTTGCTTTAAAGGTTTCAACCTTTCCATCTACCTCTCTCTTCCTTTTGTAAACCCATTTGCAACCAACAGGTTTAATGCCGTTAGGCGCCTTTACAAGATCCCAAACTTGATTGGAATACATAAAATCTAATTTAGATTTCACAGCTTTGATTTAATGATGTGCATCTATATCATTCATTGTCTCTTCATAAGTGTAGGGATCCGATTCAACCTCTTCTAAGATAGTCTCATAAATTTCTCCCAAACCTATGAATCTCATAGGAGGCCGAACAATTCTCCCACTACGACGAGACACCTGTGTACTAGTTATCTCATGAGTAATATCATGTGATGTATCTAATACAGCCACGTCATCCTTAGTTTCATCCATTGGTTGTTCAACTAAAGGTTCATCCATTTCAGCCAAAACAACTTTATTTCTAGGATCAAAATTATTCATATAATCATCTTTCAAAAATTTGGCATGAGTGCTAACAAACACTTTGTTATCTTTATGATTATAGAATAACTAACCCTTTGTTTCTTTTAAATACCCTAAAAACATGCATACTTCAGTTTTAGATTCCAACTTATCAGACTTCCTTTTCAACACATGTGCTGGACATCCCTAAATGTGGAGATATTTCATACTAGGCTTATGCCCAATCCACAATTCCTTAGGTGTGTTGGGAACGGATTTTAATGGAACTAAATTCAAAATGTGCATTGCGGTTTTTAGTGCATATCCCTAAAAAGAAACTGGTAAAGTTGAGTAACTCATCATGGACCTAATCATTTCCAAAAGAGTCGTATTCCTTCTTTCTGCTACACCATTTTATTGGGGAGTTCTAGGTGCAATCAATTGGGATATAATTCCATTTTAAGTTAAGTAATCCTTGAAATCCCCAAGAAGGTATTCGCCACCACGATCAGATCGAATGGCTTTTATGTGTTTACCTAATTAATTCTCAACTTCAGCCCTAAACTCTTTGAACTTTTCAAAGGTTTTGGACTTCCATCTCATTAGGTACACATAACCATATCTGGAGTAATCATCGGTAAAAGTGATGAAGTACTCATATCTTCCTTTTGCTTAGGTTGACATAGGACCACATACATCTGTATGAACTAATTCAAGTACCTCTTGGGCTCTTCTACCTTTACATTAAAAGGTCATTTGGTCATTTTGCCTTCCAAGCAAGATTCACAAATTAGAAATTCATCAAAGTCCAATGGCTGAAAAGTCCATCTTTGATCAGTCTTTGAATTCTGTTTGAATTAATATGACCCAAACGCAAGTGCCAAAGATATGCTTCATTAGTATAAGGAAACTTTCTCTTTAATGATTTTACATGAGAGTTATAATCTAATTCAGAATTATATAATTCATGCTTATTAGGAGTTAAAATATAAAGACCATCCACAATATTGCCAGAACATATAAACACTTTATCCTTCTATATTACAACATTTCTTTTAGGATAACATAATATCCATGTTTACCTAAATAAGTTGCAGAAATTAAATTCCTATGAACATTAGGTACATACAAATAGTCTTTCAATATTAAAACTCTAGATTCAAAACATAAATTAAACACTCCAATAGCTACAACTGGAATCCTGCTCCCATCAGCCAAGGTAAGAAACATTTCCCCTTTATTCAGCTTTCTGGTCTCCTGAAACCCCTGCAAGGATTTACAGATATGATTAGTACAACCTGAATCCATACACTAGGAATTTGTGAGATTCTGTACCAAACATGTTTCAAGAAGGAATATACTTTTCATACCTTTATTCTTGGCAACCTTAAATATTGGACAATTCCTTTTCCAATGTCCTTTCTCACCACAATGGAAACACTTTCCTTTGGTTTTCTTTCCTTTGTTGGCAACTCCTAAGGCAACTTGTTTACCATATTTCTTGGAGAAGTCATTCTTCTTCTTCTTCTTACCCTTGCCTTTTGACTTAGGTTGAGAAGTAGAAAATTTAGCCATATTAGCATTAACACTAGAAGTACCAAGGATGCCTTTCGCTGCTACCAACTCATTCATTAATTCAGACAATGTATAAATCTTTTTGTTCATATTATAATTAAATTTGAATTCCTTGAATGATTCTGGTAGCGACTGGAGTATCATATCCACTTGGGATTCTCTATCAATATTGGCACCTAAAACTTCCAATGTATTTAGATTAGAGATCATTCTAAGCCAATGCTCCCTCACTGAAGTACCTTCAACCATTTTGGTATTATAAATCTGCTTCATAGTTTCTTGCCTTGCAGAACAGCCTTGCTCACTAAACATCTCCTTCAGACTTAGCATTATATCCGAAGCTAGTTCTACATCTTGCATTTGATGCTGTAGAACATTTGAAATAGATGCTAGGATATAGCACTTAGCCATCTCATTAGATTTCTGCTAACGATCATATTGCTGTTTTTCCTTAAGAGGAGCATCTAATGATGGAAAGCTTGGACATAGTTGAGTAAGCACATATTTGTGCTCTTCAGCAGTAAGAACAATGTCCAAGTTTCTTTTTCAGTCAACATAGTTGGATCCAATTAGTTTGTTTTGATTAAGAATAGTAACAAGTGGGCTAAATGATGCCATGATTTTAAATCTAAAAATAACAAATATGAATATAATAAGTAAACTAGACATTATCAATTTAGCATATAAGTATATAATAGGGAACCTTATAAAACCATAAAATAATATATGCAACGACAACCCAATCCATGTTTATAATTCATTGGTAGCAAGTTTATTATAAACACATTAATTGATTGAGAACTATTCTCATTATTAGTGCTATCATGATAACTCTTATCATACACTAATAATATGCCGTATTAGCTTTAGCTTTTAAGTAATAATGACATAACTCCTTTGGGAGGTTAACATTACACTTAGTCTAGTGTACACCATTATCTAGAATCATGTGTAGCCACATTTCATCTCCCTTATAATGTTTAAACTTGCAGTACCATGGAACAGAACACCCTCCTTTAGGATCGCGAGGCATATACGCCAAGACGAGGTGCTTGTCTACACTATTTTAAATAGGTTAGTTCAATCTTGTAGTACTATGAAGTAAACACCCTCTTTTGGGATAGCAATGCATATACACCAAGACAAGGTGCTTACCCACACTACTATAAACTGATAATGGAGGCCGTGAGATCCAACCTTTGTATCTCTCTCCCACTAGATATTTTAAATTAAATGTTTTTAAGATCAAGAACCATAATAATGCTAGAAACCTTTGAAAATATAATCCTAATCTCATTAGGAATAAATTTCATTAAAGTATTTTAATAGGAAACCAAAATACTTTATTCTAGCATTAATATACATAAATATATAAAACAAGGCAAGCAACAATATGATGAATCCTTCATAAAAATTTGCATATTAACCCATATATATATATCAAATAATATACGGATTCAATGTAAATTGTATATAAAGCATTCATTACATCCAAGGCACACATTACATGCTTATAATAATCAAATCATGCAAACCTTTTATATATATATATATATATATATATATATATTTATATCCAAGCGGTGCATTAACATCCAAGCCATGCAATGACGGATCCAAGTTGTGCAATGAATTGATACACGCAAATGATAGTTATTTGAATAACTATATCCAAAATATAAACTTCAAGACGGTTTGGATATATCGGTCAGAGCATTAGAATAACTACCCTTCATTTCAATAACTACCATTGACAAGAACTGCTTCACGCACATGATGGTTATTACAATTAGATTCATATAACCATATCCAGGCAATTAATAAGACAAGGCACCAATACTTAATAGTTAAAGCCCACTTCGAACAAACCAATGCAATACGATTGTCATCCTCATGAACAGTTATCTCAATAACTTTCAATAACTATACTTGAAACAACGTTGAACATGAAGAAATCATTTTTCTTTTATTCTAAAATCCAATCACATGCTATACAACCATGATATGAAAACCTAGGACTGATACCAATTGTTGGAAAAATCTAGTTTTGTATCTCATACAAAACACACAGCGGAAGCAACAAACAAGGATCTATTTCGTTCATGATTGATAACTTACACTATGTAAATTTCAGAATTTAAGAACAAGATAGCATACCTTGGTGTGGTGAAATTCAAAACAAAAGATTATAAGTATTCGAGAACACTTTTAATCTCCACTCCAATTCCACTTTACGCCCAAGAAGTGTGGTCTCTCAATCAATTTCCAATGGAGAATAATCGAGTGGTTTCACTCACACATATACACCATTTCACAATGATGTCTCTCTATTCCTTTTTTCTTATGAAAAAATTTTGTATGTCTCTCCCTTTATATTTAACTGATTATCTAATTGGGCTGGCGTATTGGGCCTTTCCAATTCGGCTTTAGTGTATGGCTTGGAGTGGGACCAAAAGGGACCAATAAAACACTAGCTCCAATGGGTCTTGGGCTTTTCTATCAACTCTTGACAAGTTCAAAGTTACCATTAATTATATTTAATACCACTATATAAATATAATTGCACTCTAAACCTTATTAATAAAGTATATCATAAGACTTTATTATACATACAACCCCTTTATAAAATATTTGTAGTGATTCAAAGTCATGACTATATACTGCCACTTTGAAAATTACTACATCATAATCCTTGAGTACCCGATTTAATCCTCTAAGTTATTCATCATATATTTATGAAATCTAATTTCGTAAATATATACTTTAGTAACTCCTTACTAAAGTGGTTAGGCCTAACACTCTGAATAACCAAACCCATTAAACTTATCTCAAGGGAATATTTTATATCTCCGTTAAGAGATTAAGAATTCCATCTTGAGAATATATGTTTCATCAACACTAAATGTGGTTGCCTGACATACTGAGGTTTTGATCGTGACTTTAGATCTCATTCTTGATATATCAAAGCAACCTACACTTCATGATCATGTCCATTATTATCTTAGGATTAAGAGTTCATGTAAACAGAGGTCATGAGATTTAATATCCATTTGACAATCGTTAAGAGAATAATAAATCTCACAGTGGTCCAGTTCAATGTGTCTTAACCCTTAAAACATATTAACACATCAACTAGAAGTCTTCAGTACCATGATCAAGGCAAATCATCTTAGTTGATATGTTATAGTCTTCGTAGATGGAATGCCCAATTGCATCTCTAACTACGAACTAAAATTCTGAGTTTACAAAGAATTTGTGACTTATATCTTCTGTGACTAAATCACATACTATGCATTTCATAGACTAAATGATAATGTCCAAATATTCATATTACCATTATTTTAGATAATAATAAAACAAATTTATTAATCACAACATTAAGTCATACATAATGTCATACATAGCATCATACAATAGGATTTAAGGGCACTAATCCTAACAACTTTATCCTTGAGAATTTTTTTTTTCTTGGTTAATGAACTGGACTTAGCTAGATCTTTCATCTTTGTGATTTCGTTTTTATCACTGAGCTTAGATTTTGACCTCGTCATTTATGTTGATGAGGGTTTTATCCTTGTGATTTAAACTTGACATTTTTATCACTGGATTTGGATTTTTACCTCGTCATTTATATTGATGATATTTTTGTCCTTGGAATGTTTGTCATTAGAAGGAATAACTTCAGTAGACATTTTGCCTATTTTATTCATCCTTGCTTATAAAGAGGTGTTAAAAGGGTATAAATTCATGGAAACACAAAAAGTGCTAAAAATAAAGTACGAAAAAATAAATGCATAAAACAATGAAATTGATGTCCTGCTTATATGTGGATGAATAAACGAGATGTTCCAAACCCTGGAACTTATTATGGCTGAGAATTTTCTTCCTTACTGATAATACCTTTTAAGGTGCTCTACATTCCAAGGATGAGGCAAAGGCTTCCCGTTCGTGTCCTCTAAGTAGTAGCTTCCCCTTCTTGAATAACGAACGAACTTGTATGGGCCTTCCCAGTTAAGGCCTAACTTCCCTTCATTTGGATCTTTGGTAGCCTGTGAGACTTTCTGTAGAATCGTATCCCTAAGATTAAAACGCTTCAACTTGACCCTATGGTTATAATACCTCGTCATCCTCTCCTGATACAAGGCCATTCTCTAGGCTACATCATCCCTGACCTCGGGTAAACAATCCAAAGCTAGCTTGAGGCCCTCATCATTGCTCTGCTCATTATACCATGCCTGTCTGATGCTTGACACTCCAACTTCTACAGGAATTATTGCCTCGATCCCAAATGTCATATTGAAGGGCGTTTCACCTGTTGGAGTCCTCAGCGTTGTTCTCTAAGCCCACAATACTCCTAGGAGCTTATCAGGCCACGCCCCTTTTGCCCCTTCAAGTTGGGTTTTGATCAGTTTGAGCAAAGTCTGATTTATGACTTCTATCTGGCCGTTGGCCTGTAGATGACCAGGTGAAAAATAGTGGTTCTTTATTCCCAACTCTTTGCAGAAATTCCTAAACTTGTTGTTGTCAAATTGCTGTCCATTGTTGGAAATGATGACTCGTGAAATTCCAAATCGACACACAAGGTTCTTCCATACAAAGTGTTGTATCTTGGCCTCCGTTATAATTGCTAAAGGCTTTGCTTCCACCCATTTTGTGAAATAATCAATAGTAATGACTAGGAATTTTACCTGCTTCTTACTAGGGGGTAGGGGGCCCATTATGTCGATTCCTCATGTGGAGAACGACCATGGTGAGGTGATGTTCATCAAGTGCTTTGCTGGGACATGTTGTACATTTCGAAATTGTTAGCATTTATCGCACTTCTGGACGACCTGGGCTACGTCTTTTTGCATAGTTGGCCAAAAATACCCTACACGAACAACTTGCCCAACAATTGATCATGGTCCAGAGTGATTTCCACATACCCCTTCATGGATCTCCTTTAATACATACTTAGCATCCTCTGGGTCAAGGCACTTTAAGTAGGGTTGTGAGAATCCCCTTTTGTAAAGCTCATCATTCAAGATCGTAAATCTGGGCGATGTAACTCTGACTCTCTTGGCTTCTGTGGCATCAGTAGGGAGGTTACCATTCTTGATGTATGTGATTATTGGATCTATCCTACTTACTCCTGGTTGAGTGTAGTTCATGCCAAACCCTTCAATGCTTGGAAGATACTGCACCTCCATGTAGAACCCAAGTCGTCGTTCGCTTGTATCTGATGATGCTAGCTTAGCAACCTCATCTGCTTCAGAGTTTTCCTCCCGAGGTTCCTAGGTAACCTTAACTTCATCAAAGTTAGAAATTAATTGATTGGTCAACACTAAGTACCTCTTCATTCTATCATTTTTGGCCTTGTATTCATTGTTCATCTACCCTGTCATGTGCTTTGAGTTAGAGATCAATTTCAAGTTTCTCGCACCCAGGGCTTTTGCAACCATTAGGCCTGTTAAGACTGCTTCATACTCTACTTCATTATTCGTTGTTGGGAATTGAAGCTGGACTCCGTATTTAAGGACATCTTTCTTTGGGGATAAGAGGATCACACCTACTCTGCCCAAGCCTAATGCTAATGAATCGTCTGTATACACCGTCCAGTAATCTAATTCTGGATCTTGATCAGCTACAGTAAATTTAGCGACAAAATCTACCAATGCCTAAGCTTTGATTGCTATCCTAGGCCTATAATCAACATCAAATTGGCTTAATTCTACCGCCCATTGGACCATTCTCTCTGTTGCGTCTAGCCTACTCATCGCCTTCTGTACAGGCTAATCCGTCATGACTAATATGGCGTGCGCTTGGAAGTAAGGATGGAGCTTCCTTGATGCGACAATCAAAGCAAAGGCCAACTTTTCTATCCTTGGGTATTTTGCTTTTGTACCCTGGAAAGCCTAGCTTGTGTAATAAACTAGTTTCTGAATTTGGAGCTCTTCACGGATTAATGTCGAGCTTACAGTCATCTAAGAGATAGCAAAATATAGGAACAAATCTTCCCCTTTGATGGACGAACTTAGTAACGTGGGTCTGGATAGGTAATCATTAAGTGCTTGGAAGGCCTCTTCACACTCATCCGTCCATTGGAAAGCCTGTTTTATCATTTTGAAGAACGGGAGGCATTTATCCGTAGCTTTGGAGACAAACCTGTTTAATGCTGCTATATGCCCCGTCAGTCTCTGAACTTCTTTCACACTCATCGGGGATGTCATATCCAATATGGCCTTGACTTTCTCGGGATTAGCTTTTATACCTTATTGTGAGACCATGAAGCCTAAAAACTTACTCAACGAGACTCCAAATACACACTTTGTCGGGTTTAGCCTCATTTGATACTTCCTCAACGTATCGGAAGTTTCTTTGAGGTCGTCTAAGTGTAATTTTGCTTTCCTACTCTTCACGAGCATATCGTCCACATAGACTTCCATATTCCGTCTGATTTGTCTGCTAAACATCTGATTTACTAATCTCTAGTAAGTGGCCCCTGCGTTCTTCAAGCCAAATAGTGTAAGGTTGAAATTTATCAACCATCTTGTTGGCTTTATTCCGTGCCAATTTGCTTGTAATTTAAGCACTTAATAACCTTATATTAAGGTGGGATTATTGTAAGGGTAGTGTGTGAGAAGATGTGAAGAAAAGCTCAAGTATGTGCAAGAAGGCAAAGATTCGCGGCTGACTCGCAACTGGCAAGCCGCCAACTGTAGGCACGTGAGATGCACACAAGGGAGCTGAAGGGTTGCGCCAGTTGTCACACTACAATACAAAAGTCCCAGGCTGGCTAGACCATTATCTCGCATCTTGAACTCGCGACTCAAACCAGCCACGAGGCTAAGCCGCCAATCAACCCTGTTTGGTAAAAACTGACTCTTCGTATTCCAAACACACACCATTATATATAGACCCTTATACCCACTAAACTGAGAGAGCTTCTAGAGAGAATTTTTGAGAGAAACCCTAGAGAAAAACAAGATTGCTTCATCCACAATCTTTACCTTAGAGTCTCTACAAATTCCTCTACTCTCTTCCTCTCCATTGTCATACCCTTGAGAGGTTCTTTGCCAAATCTTTATCTCACCACACGTACATCTATGAAAAGGTTCATTTAGTGCTAAGGGAAGCAGTTTGGAAGGAACCAATATACATTGGTTGATGCTATGGTCTGGTAGCGGAATCCGGTAAGCTAGAAAAGAAAAAGGTTTGGCGCAACCTCGTTGGAGTAGGAAGCTTAGAGGGCTTAGGTACCTGGGTAGATTAGGTTTGGAGGGTCTATTGCTATTCATGTATCCCAACTACATTTTCTAGTGAATTATTGATCGCTTGGAGGGTGGCGGAGAGGTTTTATGCCGAAAACTTCGATTTCCTCTTCGATAACACATCGCATGTTGTCCTTGTGTTTACATATCTCTTCCTTTATCTTTGCCTTACATTTACTGCTGTGGATGTGTTTATATTTGGCTTAGATTAGTTATCAATTCTGTGTTTGACTTATGTTCATGTTCCGCACATTAATTGTATGATTATAAGCTTGAATTGGTATTTTTGTAATTGGGGGTCTTAACGTTCAAGGGTGTTTCATACCCATTTTGAGCTATCAATTGGTATCAGAGCGGGTACACTTGTTGTGGTTTAAATACCTAAGTATAATCCTTGACCCCTTGTGTTTATTTGCCATGGATTGTGCTATGTATGCCTCTTTGTATGATTTGGTTGGTGATAAATGTAACATGCCACGTGTTTGTGAAAATGCCTCTATGAGTGTTAATCCTCATGATTGTGATGCTATGTTACATGAATCTTTGGATGTTGTTGATATTCCTAACATCAAACCCTTGAAGAAAATTGTTAAGAAGTTTCAAAAGAATTTGAGCAAGTTACTTTATGAAAAGGATGATTTGATTGCTAAGCTTAATGAATCCAACAAATTGGTTGAAAAATATAAAAAACTTGCTGAAAATTCTATTGAAAAGCTAAAAGAGTTTGAATGGTTGAATATGGACTTGGATGCTAAACTTGTTTTGTCTAACAAACTTATTGATGAGCTAAAATGTGAAAATGAATCTCTTAAGATGCATGCCAAGTGTTTGATTGCTAAACCTATTGGTAAAAGGGATGGAATTATTTGTTGCAATCATGTTGTGGTATCCAATTTTGTGTCAATTGTGTGTTCTACCCCAAAGGACAAATCGGTGTACATTCCTTCACATAAAAGAAATCAAAAGGTGGAGAGAAAATATGTTAAGTCAAAGCCTCTGTTTAGGTCTCAACCTAAGGCTTTGGATGGATCTAAGTTTGTTCCAACTTGCCACTATTGTGGTGTGATTGGTCATATAAGACCTTAATGTTATAAGTTAAAGAGAGAACAAAACCATGTTGCTAGATTCCTTCCCAAAAAGCCTAGTGGACCTAAACACATTGTGTGTCACCATTGTGGTGCTTTTGGTCATCTAAGACCACATTGCTCTAAGTTTCATGCTCTCAAAAGAAAAGAAAAACTTGAACCTCTTGGAATTTGTGCCAAAAAGAGTAAACTGGATTTGAGTGAAAATAGCATGTTGTTAAAGAAAGTGTTTAATTCTCTTAACTCCTTGACTATGTGCATCTCCAGTTCTCATTCTTCCAACCCCCGTCTCACTTCTCATGAGACACTCATTACAAACAATCATTCCATTTGGATGAGGAAGGGTTCCTATGGTTGAGTTTTTGCTCTTTTGGTCCTTGATCTAATTCTTTCAATCTTTGTGGGACCCCTCATGCATTGCATGTTATATCTTCATGCATTTTGTGCATCTGACATTTATTCATATGCATTGTTTTTGTTTTGATCTTACCTTTTTTTTTTTTTTTTAATTTTGTGTAAGTAAAAAATCCAAAACCATATAAAAAGGGAAAAATTCAAAAAGATTGATCGTATATATTTAAGCACATATCACATGTGAGTTTTGCCTTGTACCTTTGTACTTATGACTTTGTGCATTTACGAGCTTAGCTTGTTCTTTATGCACTTATATCTTTGTGGGAAAAATCTTGACATCTTTGTATGATTGTTGTAAATCGATCTTCAAGCTTATCATGAATGATTAGTTAATAGTCATGTTGGTCTTGATACATGCGTAGACTTGTGCCTATATATCTTCCCACTCTTTATTTTGTTGTTTTTGTTTAAAGAGCTCACCAAATGTAAATCTCCAAATGAAAAGAGATATTGAGCTGCAAAAGCCTGTCGCACATATTAGTATTTGACTATGAAAAAGAGAAAGCGACCAAAATAAAATGTATGATGCCCCAAAAGCCAAAGGCTTGTTCATCAAATTGAAATATCAAAAATTTCAAGCATCAATCTTAAAATGAGATATATTGATTCAAAATGATCAAATTTTATGAATTGTAAAGAAGCCAAATGAAAAGTTTCAAAGATATGTAATCATTTTCTTATGAGAGGTCATATATGTGCATTTCTATAATTGAGATAGACCACTTGACTTAGTACTAGTTGTGTATAAATTGATTGAATTGATCATTGAAACTTCACTCTAAACTATGGACTATTCCACACTTGATACGCACACACAACACACATGTCTAATGTTCAATGAATGCCTTATTCATTTGTTCGATTGTACTTATTTAAATGTGATGTGTGTGTGCTCAACTTTATATGGATCAATCGAAAAAGATTTTTGATCATTTTATATGTTTTTGGAAGTGATTTTTATCACTCTTTCTATTCATGTTTAGTGATTACATTGTTTTTCAGTGTTTAAACATGTTCTGGGTTGAAAAACAAGTGTCAGAATTTTTGGCCACTCATTTTGGCGACTTGCAACCAACCAAACCAAGCTGTGAGTTTTGGCGACTCATTTTGACGACTTGCCCAGTCGCGAGCTTAGTCACGAGTTCACAAAGAATGGTTTCGCGGCTCACTGGCGACTCGTTCATGACTCGCCCAGCCGCCAAATGCCCAGAATCAGCTTTTTAAAGAGTTTTTTCGTGGAAAACTTGTTTTAAACCTCTCTCATCCTCTTTTAAACCCCTCTTTCAATATTTTTATATCAAAACCCATCAATTTGAATGGTTTTTCATTCTATTAACATTTCTAAGGTAATTTTAAACTTTTTCTATTGTTTTGGATCCTTAGATTACGTTTTGGTGAGTTTTGTGCTCTTGGTTGGGATTTTCATCATAGGGGTTGGGAAAACTTATTTTTTGGTCAAATTTTTGTATGGGTTTGGTTCCTTTTGTTGATTTGCTTTGGATGTTGGCCCTTTGTGGCAAAAAGAGTATGTATTTAGGGTGGATTTCATAATGTTCATGCATTGTTTTACATTGTTGTTCATAGTGTGCACACTAGGTGTTTGATAAAATGCCTCTTAGGCATTTTCTCGCTTGTTTGAACTCCAATGAGTTTCAAACTTTGGGGTCTCTCATGTTTCCTCATTAGGAACATGTTTGGTTCATTGGTTGTGTACTTAACACACCTTGCCCCACATGTGCATTTTTCATGCATTGGTCATGCATTGCACATAGCCACCTCTTACACACATCTTGTTAACCTTGTCATGCATTGGTTCATACATTGTTTCTTTATCTTAGCATGTCATGTCTTAGGTTGAGCTTCATTTTCTCATTCATCTCACACCCCTCATGCATTATTGCACTCCTCATGCATAATTATAATTTTTCATACCTACATCTCTTGGCCTCTTTTCTTCTTGACCCCTTTGTCTATTCGTGCCAAAAAGGGGGAGAGTATACTCTAGAGTAGTATACCTGAAAGTTTTGTCATTTCTATATGACCCTTGTGCACATTCTTAGGGAGAGAAATTCCATTTCTCGTGCACATTCGTAGGGGGAGAGATATTCCATAGGGGAGATGCATATACCAAGGGGGAGAAGACATTGTTTGGTTAAGTTGCTCACATGTTTCACATCTTGTTTACTTGATTGCATTTTACTTGTTACATTATACTTTTTCGTTTATTACTTACTTTTCCTTGAGGGTCTAATGTGTTTTGTGTAAGTGTTTCAAATTACAGGTATATATGTTCTAAGTTTATCACAGCTCTTATGATTCATGATAAGGGGAGTGATATGTTAAGGGAAGTATTTTATATTTTTTTTTTTGGACGTTTGTACTCATATTGCTTTTGTAAGCTTCTAAGGTTTGATTTTATGCACTTCTAGGCCTTTGTGGTTTGTACCATGCTTTATGCAGTCTTTGTGCTTTGTTAAATCAGTACTTCTAACTTAATGCTAAGCATTCCTTTTTTAGTACTATCACTCTTATGTCTGTGTAGGATTTTTCCTAGATACGTATACTTCATGTATTGTGCATTGATTGAGTGTTAGTCATTCAAGTGATTTGCCTTGTGTTTGTTAACTTAAATGTCTGGATGTTCATTCCAAGTGTGAATGAACATTGTGATCACTTGTATGAAGTGATTACCTTTTTTTGGTCTTGCCATGGTTTATTGCTTTACTCCATTATGCTTGCTCCATTTGCATTACAAGTTTTCTGTATACAATGAACTTATTGTATTGTTGTGTTTCAGGAGTTACTTGTTCTTATAGTTCTAAAGCTTTACAGATTTTAGAGTTAGGTGTGAGTGAGTTTTCCAACTGTTCCCAACTCACGCGTTAAGTCTAGAGTTTGTTTTAGGGTTTTGTCACGGAATAGCCAAAGGGGGAGATTGTAAGGTTGAAATTTATCAACCATCTTGTTGGCTTTATTCTGTGCCAATTTGCTTGTAATTTAAGCACTTAGTAACCTTGTATTTAGGTGAGATTATTGTAAGGATAGTATGTGAGAAGATGTGAAGAAAAGCTCAAGTATGTGCAAGAAGGCAGAGATTCACAGCTAGGACTCGTGGCTGACTCGCGACTGGTAAGCCACCAACTGCAGGCACATGAGATGCACACAGGGGAGTTGAAGGGTCGCGCCAGCTGTCGCACTACAGGACAAAAGTTTCAGACTAGCCAGGCCGTTATCTCGTGGCTTGAACTCGCGACTTAGACTAGTCGCGAGGCTAAGCCGACAATCAGCCTTGTTTAGCAAAAACTAACTTTTCGTATTCCAAATACACACCACTATATATAGACCCTTATACCCACTAAATTGAGAGAGCTTCTAGAGAGAATTTTTGAGAGAAACACTAGAGAAAAACAAGATTGATTCATCCACAATCTTTACCTTAGAGTCTCTACAAATTCCTCTACTCTCTTCCTCTCCATTGTCATACCCTTGAGAGGTTCTTTGCCAAATCCTTATCTTACCACACCCACGTCTGTGAGAAGGTTCATTTGGTGCTAAAGAAAGTAGTTTGGAAGGAACCAATATACATTGGTTGATGTTATGGTCTAGTAGCGAAATCCGGTAAACTAGAAAAGAAAAAAGTTCGGCGCAACCTTGTTGGAGTAGGAAACTTAAAGGGCTTAGGTACCTAGGTAGATTAGGCTTGGAGTGTCTATTACTGTTCATGTATCCCAACTACATTTTCTAGCGGATTATTGACCGCTTGGAGGGCGGCGGAGAGGTTTTACGCTGAGGACTTCGGTTTCCTGTTCGATAACACATCGCGTGTTGTCCTTGTATTTGCATATCTCTTCCTTTATCTTTGCCTTATATTTACTGTTGTGGATGTGTTTATATTTGGCTTAAATTAGTTATCAATTCTGTGCTTGGCTTATGTTCGTGTTCCGCACGTTAATTGTTTGATTATAAGCTTGAATTAGTATTTTTGTAATTGGGGTCTTAACGTTCAAGGGTGTTTCATACCCATTTTGAATTATCAAATAGCATAACCCTGTAGTAGTATAACCCTTGGCTAGTAACAAAAGCTATTTTCTCCTAGTCTTCTTCATTCATGCGAGTCTGGTTATAACTTGAGAATGCATCCATGAAGGTCAACAGCTCATGGCTGGCTGTTGAATCCACTAGCTGATTGATTCTTGGGAGTGGAAAGCTTTCTTTTGGGCAAGCGCGATTGAGATCTGTGAAGTCTACACACATGCACCATTTCCCGTTGGACTTCTTCACCATGACAATGTTGGCCAACCACTCTGGGTAATAGACTTCTCTGATGAATCCAACAGTTAGAAGCTTTTCTACTTCTTCCACAACAGCTTTGTTTCTCTCAGGAGCAAAAACTTGTCATTTCTGCTAGACGGGCTTTCTTGTGGGATCGATATTCAATTTGTGCTCTATCACCTTGTTGTTTATGCCTGGCATGTCTTTGTGAGTCGAAGTGAAGATATCCAAATTCTGCTTCAGGAACTCCATGATCCTACCCTTCAAGTTTGGGTCGAGTCCTGCTCCTACCTTTGTTACTTTGGTAGCGTCTCCTTCTACTAGGCTTACATCTTCTAGCTCTTAAGTAGATTTCTTTGATTCTCCTACCATTATCCATACATGGTTCTCTCTTGAAGCTAACATAGCTTGGTAACATTCTCTGGCCAAAAGTTGATCCCCGTATATTTGTCCTATCCCATTTGGGGTAGGAAACTTCATTTTTAGGCAGTAAGTTGACATTACAGCTTTGAGCTAATTTAGTGTAGGTCATCCTAAGATGACATTATAGGACAATGGGTAATCGATGATCAAAAAGTCAACTTGTTTTGTTACCCGGGTTGGATGTGTACCAGTTGTGACTGACAAGGTGATGATGCCTTTTAGATAAATTCGATCTCCACTAAAGCTAACCAACGAGGATTTGAAAGGTCTAAGCCTTTTTGGATTTAATCTTAACTGCTGGTAGGCTATCATGTACATTATATCTGCAGAACTCCCATTATCAACTAACACCCTTCTTGTATTGAAACCTTCAATTTCTAATACAATAACAAGCGGATCATCATGAGGTTGCTGAATCCCATTTGCATCTCGTTCAAAGAACGTAATGTCATCATTCTCTGATCGCTGCCACTTTGGGGACGGATGCTTCATATGAACATTGTTGATTGCCTATAATAGGTCTTCTTCAAGGACTTGTACGACCCTTCTAAGATAGGTCCTCCTACTATCATCCATATTTCACCCATAGCTTGCCTTGGATGATCCCGTCCGTCATCCTTGACATCATCAAAGGGGTTAGTCCTCAGCCCTAGCTCAGGGATGGTGGTCCTTCTTAACGAACTTCTAGAGCTTTCCTCGTTGGATTAGTTCTTCTATCTGTTCTTTTAGATCACGACATTCATCAATGTAATGGTCGTGATCCTTATGAAAACAACATTATTTCTTTGGATCATGTTTCCTAGAGGACGTGCTCAACGGCTTGGGCCATTTTAGTCCCGATTCATCCTTAATCTACATTAGGATTTTGTCTACAGGCATCACTAATAGGGTGAAGTTCATCTTCTTCTTCGGAGTGTCAAAGTTGCTTTTGTTGGTCTTAGTCTCTAAATATGAATCATTGCGATCTTTCTTCTTACCATGAGACTCACTAGGCTCTTCCTTCTTCCACTTTCCTATCAACCCCTTCGCAGTAAGGGCATCCTCTCCGTTCATATACTTCTGAGCTTTGAATAGGAGATCGATCATGGAAGTTGGCGACATCTTTCCCAACGAAAAGATGAGATTGGGGTCATTAAGCCCAGCTTGGAAGGTTGTCATTAGCACCTGAACGCTAGCTTCGTCAATTTTGAGCACAGCCTTGTTGAAATGTTTTGCTTAATCTCTTAGGCTTTCCCCTTCTTGTTGCTTCACTGTCAGCAAGTAAGAAGTCGGCCTCTTTTGGCGTTGTCCTCCAATGAAATGACGAACAAATGAGTTGCTGATTCGTTTGAAATTCGCTATGGAAGATGCTGGCAACTTGCTAAACCAAACCCTGGCAACCCCCCTGAGGGTGGCAGGGAATGATCTGCAGATAACTTTGTCTGGGGTCTGTTGAAGGTTCAGGATAGTCTTGAAGGCCCCTATATGATCAAGAGGGTCCTTTATGCCATTATAAAACTCCAACTGCGGCAAATGAAACTTTGGAGGCAAAGGACACTCCAAAACACTAGGTGTGAAAGGTGAATCTGTTTGTTTGAGCATGCCATCCAAGTTCATCGCCATCTTTCCCTTCATTGCATTCTTTGCTTCGTCAAGTTCCCTTCTTAAGCACTTCATCATGTAATCATTGTCATGCATGGATTGCCTCGTGTATTCGGTTGCATCTTTTCCCTTACTATTTTTAGGGCTGCTAGCCTTCTCGTCATGTCTGCTACGGTTGCGCTGATGATGCGAAGCATTGCTGTCTTCTAGGCGAGTTTAACGCTTCAACTCTTCATTTTGCTTCATTAGCTCTTGTACACTCGTCGTTAAAGCTTGGATCTATTGAGCCATCACTACAGGATCTGGGGATGGTGCCAGCTTGGAATCCATCGACTAATAGGAGCTTTATTGGTAGGCGCACGATGATTTGAGAAAAGATCAACTCGTCGTGTTCTCACAGACGGTGCCAAACTGATGAACTCGAAATTTGGCCTCGTCAGTATGCTCCTCGTCAGTGCTAATGGATGATCTTTGATACCTATGGTTAAGAAAAGAAAGGCAAGGGAGGGTTTCACTAGCGTGAGGCCAGTTAAGAATACTCTGATGCTAAAGTCAGATTATGAATTCTCAAATAAGTTTCTCACATTTCTCTCTATATAACTCTTTTGTGTCCTTTACCTGAGCTCCATTTCCCCTTTTATAGTTTGCTTTGGGTTGGTGTAGTTATGTCTATTAATGTTGCTTTGAATGTTTTTCTTCTGAGAGGAGTGAGGCATTGATTGCCAATGATGATTCCATTTAAGGTGAAACGTGTGACCGTTGAGCTACTACTGTTCTTGTAACTGGTCCGTCACAATCATTGCTCATGGGCTGGCCTGCTGACATTCAATGAGTGCTGACCTAGCTAGCCTTGAGAGACGATGTATGACGTTGGGCTTTTACACTTGTTCTCGTCCCTGACTTGGGGGTAGATAAGGTCGTCTTTTATCTAGATGATCTTATCTTATACTCGTCAGTGATCTTGTCTTGTACTCGTCATCTTTAATTTTCTTAAAATTTTGAGATTAAGGTTTGTTGTGATTTTTATTGATGACAACTTTCATTTTGTTTCCTTAAAAAATATATGTTTGGGTAAAAGGGAAATATCTTTAATAAACTAGTGAAGTAAACAACCGTACTTGAACAACTCACTGAGGAGGAACAAGACGGAAATAATATCATGATATTATTACTGTGTTGATCAACACAGTAATCATTTTTTCAAAATTGACTTCTTTTGCAAACTTCGAGTTTAACCAATATGAATTAAGCTTCCGAGTTGACTCCTAATCACTTTTCATTTAAAAAACACAGTACTTTTATTAAAAATAGATTTGAATATATGATGTTTGCTTCATAATGATTGTCTTTTACCATTAGGCTAAAACCCCAATGAGTTTTATGTTGATTTAGGCGGAATTGATTCTCAATCCTTTATTGGATGACAATGAGATTATACTAGTTGAGTTACTTGAAACTCACACATCCCTTCTAGGGGTGTGCATGGGTTGGGTTGAGTTGGATTTGGGATATTTTTCAACCCAACCCAACCCAACATTCTCGAGTTGAGAATTCTCCAACCCAACCCATCATAGCTTTGAAAAGAAACTAACTCGACACAACCTGTGCATATGAATTAGGTCATCGGGCTTGGACCATTTTCTTATGCATATAAAAAATTGGGTTTTCATTTAACTATTTGAGCCTATTCATCAATATATTATTATATTTTACATAATTAGGTATCAAATTCCAATTTAATCAAAACTATATATAAAAATAAATCAAACTAACAAAATTAACATAATCCCAAAATCCAAAATAAATAAAACTAAAAAAAAAAAAATTAAAATCCAAATATTTTTAAAACCATTAATAGCGTGAGTTGGGTTGAAATTTTGTGAACCTGAACCTGATTTAACCCAAGTTAAAAAAAAAAAAGAAAACAAAGAAAAAAAAAAGATTAAACCAATCCATCTCCATCAACTCTTTAAAAACAAACTCAAGGCATTAGGTTGGTGTGTTGAATGCATAACCCTAACCTCTTCCAACGAAAAACAAGAAAGAAAAATGCTAAACGAAATCAACATTATAAATTTTACTTGTAACTAATATGAAAAATTTGAGCACACAAAAAACGGAATTTTAAAAATAATACCACAAGACACAAGTGTGCATCTCACTTGATTTGTCTTTTCTATTCCCATATATAAGGTATCTTTCCATATCATCCATGAACATGTGACATCGATCAATGTCTTTCTCTCACACACACAATATATATATACGACTACCAGTTTTGCCAAATAAAAAGTGGTTCATCATTTCAAATATGAGGCCTAGCTTGTCATAGCCCTGCACAGAAACAAAAAATAATGTGGGAAACTAGGAATAGAATAGAATTCATTGTATTGGCAATGAATGATGATGATAATTTTTGAGATTTTGACTCATATTATTAAATGTTATTATGCTAAATTAATGGGCAAAATTATCGTTTTCAAATCTTACTCTACCATGTGATGTGAGTGGTTAGTTGTATTAGAAATAGAAATAACTCATAGTATCTACTTTAATTTGTTAAAGCTGAAGAAACCAACAAACGACATGCCATAGCAAACAACAGTGGCAAGTGCAAAATAAAGAAGAAAACGACAGGGAGTAACAAAGACACTGCATGTGCCAATGCAAGAAGAAAGAAGAAGTTAGTGGAGACAGCTGTCAAGCAATGATTGGTCATATAGTTAAGAGTTAGTTAGCTAGTTATTTTGGTAGCTAATCAAGCTCTATTCTCGATGTATATATAAATTAGTTTGTTGATTATTTGTAACTGATTTTGATATCATTCTCTCTCAATAATCAATAAGATTTTTTCAGTTTCTTCAAGAAAATTTTCCTTTTACATGGTATCAAAGCATTTTCCATCTGTTTCAGAGCATTTTCCTTTTGATTCTTTGTTTCCAAGCAAAGCTTGATTTTACAAAACCAGAGCTTCTTGAGGTTTTCTTTCTCTTTTATGGCTTCCGATTCCACAAACAACACTCAATCTCAAACTACACATTTAGTGCCTTCTTCAAGTGCAGTAATGGCAGATGAATCTGCAAATAATCCTTTCTTTCTTCCAATGAATGAAAATTCTGGTCTTGTTCTCATATCATAGCCTCTGACTGATCCTGAGAACTACAAGAGTTGGGCAAGATTTGTTTTCTTGGCTTTGAGTTCTAGAAACAAGTTTGGCTTCATGACTGGATCAATCCCTGAGCTAGATTCATCTTCTCCATTATTCAATTCTTGGAGTAGATGTAACACTATAGTGCTTTCATGGTTAACAAACACACTTAGAATGTGTTGACACCCCATTTTGCAACCCGTATTTAACCTCACATAGAGGGTAAAAGCGTAATTTTGCATTGGAAATATGCATCTTGATTCTGGCCATTAGATCCTTAATCTCATTTCACTAAAATGATCTTGATGGTGTAATGATCAAATCGACTAGTCATAAGCCTTAATCGGACCGCCAGATTGAAAGTTATCATCAAATCAAGTTTTAATGGCTGAGATGCACTATCACAAATTTAGTCCTGCTATATGTGATTATGAACAATTGATTTCAATTGGTTATAAGTGTAATCAATTTGAGATCAATGACGTGTCATAATTTGATTGGTTAGGACTACATTTTATGGTGAGGTTGCATACACCTAATTAATTAGATAGTTAAACATTAATTATTCAATGAGTAATTTGTGCAATTATCTTTTAATTAGAGTAAATTTGGAATCAATTAAGTCTGAAATGGGAGTAATTGGAGCCATTTAATGTTAATTGGGAGCTAATTTGGGACCTATTAATGTTAATTGTGCTGAAACTATTTTCTAACAAATAACCTCTACTCACTATTTCATCGATATCTCTCAGAATATTTTGAATCTATGAATGAGGTTAATTTTCTCAGAAACTAGATATCCAAAGCTTCAATTTGAACAAAAGAACGAGACAATTCCAATCAGAATCAAGTTAGATATGATTTTTTGAAATTGGCTTTACAGGCTGTTACAGCAGCTATGGGAAAACCAAATTTTGGCTTGCTCCCCACTCCCACCAATCTCTCCATTTAATGCACCAGATTTTCCCCAATGCTAAAATGAAGTCTAAGTTCATGATCCTTGTCAACCCTCATTAAATGGCCTTCTATTCATATTCCCTCCTCCACTACTATATAAACCCTCCCTCTCCTTCATTGTAAGACATTAAAAAAATCCTCTCTCTTCTCCTTTCTTGAGTTCTAGTGAAATTAAGTAGTCTTTTCATATCTTGATCTTTCTGTGACTCAAAGTATTGAGTGAAACTTACTCTCCCTCTCCTAATTCTTCTTTTCTCCTCCACCCTTAGGACCTCCACCAAGAGTCTCCTCCTCCACCGTATGGATCTTGCATGAAGGTATAATCTCTTTCCCTAACTTGTTTTTTATATTGTCATGATGAGAATTTAAGATTAAAGCATGATAGTAATTATTTCAATGATCTTGAATATGTTTGAATGTTTTTAAATGTTCTTATGTGTTCTTCACACGTTCTTGGTTGTTCATCACATGTTCATGCATAAACACTAGTTTTGATCTTAAATCCACATCAAAAATATGAAAAACATGTTTGTTTAATAACCTTTTCAAATCCTTGAATCTAGGTTATCACCATCCACACACATTCACTAGAATTTATTTTTCAATCCAAGTGCAATGCTTAATAAATTGAATTAGGGTTTATTATATGCACACACTTTGAATTCAACATGTAAATTGATTGACATATTGGATGATATGATATGAATGTTGGCCACCATAGTCTAGAAGACCGGTTTCATCGAGTAAGGTGGATGCCTAATAGCTTCCCACCTTGTAACATAGCCTTTGAACTTAGATCAAGGGTTAGTAGATCAAATGCTTATCCATATAAGTTTCGATGTTAGATTGTAACTAGGAAACAAAGCCATGTACTTTAACTTAGATTGTATCTAGGACCAAAGTCATGTAATTTTCTTATGATCAATGTAAATTTCAAATTAATAAAATGAGAAAATTTTCAATTATGGTTTTCTTATTTTTCCAATAATTAAATAAGTGGTGACTCCATTGTAAAACCCTTAATCTATGGGGGAAAATATAACAAGTTGAACCACCAATTTGAGAGGCAATAACACGACTCCACCCATTCACGTGGGTTTGACCCAACACACTGTAAAAAAAGGGGCAGGGGGCGCGGTCTCTCACAGTGGTGACTCCACTAGGGATTTTAAGGGCTAGGCTTCAATTAAGTTATGGTGGCCAACCATGTCATTGTTTGTTTATTTCTTTTTCGTATATAATATGTCTAATATGTCATTATATTGCATGTCACACATCATTTGCTTGAATGAAATTTATTTTATTTGTGTGCTAGCCCAGAAGCCCATTAGTATTAGCCGTAGATTGTGGTCTTCCTGAGACTCACATACCCAGCGGCGAACCTACCACCCACCCCGACAAGGATCATCATGGTTATGCCATGGTGGTTCATAGGGACAAACTGTACTGTTCGGACCAACGCGGCACTCCTGGCGTCACAAGTTGGGAGGTACGACGTCCTACCTTGTGAGGACCTTTGACTTACCTTCTACCCATGTTGTAATGACCCCTAGACCCTACTTTTAGGTCGGTCCATGTAAATTGCATTTCATTATGCATTTGTTTGGCCGTTGTTTGAACCATGATGACTCAAGTCCAACGCTTGAGCCCATTATGATTATTTGAACCTTGTATGATGTGAATGAACTCAAGCCCAAAAGCCTATGCTTGAACTTTACTTGGTATGGAAGCCCAAAATTGTTTCTTGAATGAATTTAAGCCTAACACTTGAGCCCATCAAAGGTGTATAGACATGAGCAACATCAAAGGCCAAAAACTCACAAGATGCATGTCTTTCAAGTGCAAGCCCAAGCCATTCAAGAAAATATCAAAAGATCATAATCAAGGTTCAAGCCTTCCAAGTGCAAGCTCAAGCCATTTCATCATAATCAAGGTTTAAGCACACCAAGCCTCAAGCATCCTAAATGGACCAAGAAGAAGCAAGTGGCCCAACTTTGCCTCACTCCACATTTGGTTTTCAACATCATGGTTAAGCTTAAAGTTTGTTTTTTTATTCCATGTTTCTATGTTTCTTTGAATTCAAAAATTTCATATAGCATTTAATGAGCTTTGTTTATGTATATATATTAAGAAAAAAAAAACAAAACAAAAAAAAAATTAAAAAAAAAAAAATCAATCTTTTTTTCAAGATTTCCAAATCTTTCCGAAAAAAGGAGAAAAATTTTCAAATGAAAAAAGTCTTTGGACTAGGGGCATTAAGCCCTTAAGTCATTTAAAAAATATATATATATTCTTTAAACTAGGGGCATTGGACTACGTAGTGATTTTTTCAAAAAGACCCATTTTTTTTTTCTTTCAAAGATTTCAAGATTCTTTAAAGTCTTCTTTTCAAAATGGTACATGAGGATCCCTTGGACAAAACTTTTTCTAAATTAAGATGTTTAAAGGCTTGAACAATCAACTTGTATTGAGAAAGGATTGATTTCATTTGATCCATGTAAACACTTTTGCTAAATTACTTTGAATAAAAGAAGAAATAGTCTTGCAAGGCAATCAAAGAAAATCTATCCATCAGAAAATTAAAATAGCTTAAGCATTCATTCCAAATTTCTGAAAACTTTTATGTCTCCAATAGAGCATTTATACTTTTTCTTTTAAGGGGAATTTATTAAAAGAGCTCAAGTCACTGTACCTACAAGCAAACATTACTAGGGATAGGAGGCCGTCTTTGGTAAAACAAGATTATATCTTAATACCTAGAATGATCATTATCCATTGCTAGCCCATTTGAGCCTTTAAACACTTAGCCTCTTTTTTGCATGAACCCACTAAAATATAAACCTAGGGTGGGAAAATTCAAAGTACATATGCTTAAATCTCATGTTGAGGAGGAGTCGACCTTGTAGATTTGAAGCTAATTGATAAAACTCTCCCAGAAGACATGAAAGACAGGTAGAGAATTCATTAAACTAAAGATAAGAGATCATCAAAGTAAAAGGAGTTTTCACTCAATCAAGAAAAGTAAAATGAAATTCCATCAATGTGAGAGAAAAAAAAATGTGCATCAAGTTTGAAGAAAAATTCATCATGCCAAGAAGAGTAGAAGGTTCATCCAAAAGAAAGTTCATCAAAAAAGGAAAAGATTCATCAAGCATAGAAAGCTACGAGTGCATTGAGGCAAGAAAGAAGTCTAGAGAGTGCATCAAAATGACCGAAAATCACTAAACTGAGAAATACAAGGAGGGCAAAAGTTCATTCAATCAAGAGATGAAAGACCCAAAAAAAAAAAAAAGAAAGAAAGAAAGAAAGCCCATTAGGCTGAAAACCCAAAAGGGTAGTCTAGGCAAAGCAAAGGCCAAAAAAAAAAAAAAAAAAAAGGCCCGCTAGGCTGAAAACCCAAAAGGGCGGTCTAGGCAAAAGTTAGGGCAAAAAAAAAAAAAAAAAAGAAAAGAAAAATGAAAAAAGAAAAGAAAAGAAAAATCCTAGCAAATTGAAAAACTTGAAGATGCAACTTAAAAAGAGAAGGATTTTACAAGATGAAAGTCTAGAGGTATGATTCAAGTGGAATGAGCATAAAAACAAATGTTGATACAAGTGATCAATGAAGACTAGTGAGAAGATGGCAAAGAAAAAGTGGAAAAACTCCTCTAAAACTTGATTTTTGAGTAATGCATACTTGGGGGAACATCATAAGGAATTTTGAGCCTTTTTATATCATTCATTTTATAACCTAAACCCGGCATACATTACAACCCATGAATAAGACCTCCTTGAAGTCTTGCTAATTGTAGGCGCATCTTAAACTCTAATAATATTTTTCTCTTGAATTAAGAAGGAAAAGTGCTTAAAATTGTCAAACCCCATATAATGATATGTCCGAGGACAAAATTTCTCAATTTCTCAAATCCTCAAAATGACTCAAAAGAACTTCCAAATTTGGAGCACTCTCCTTGTTTGCACCCAACAATGTGATTCATAAATATTATCACATTTCATTTCTTGATTGCCTTGGGAGACTTAATCTGACGATGTTCAAAAGGATGAAGCAAATTTGATTACATGAGTTTAATAATCTTGATCCTTCCTAATCAAAGAGATTTTTTTGATTCTTAAACACTTTGATTTGCCAAAATGGTTGTTCAAAGGACCACCTATTGTTCATAAATAATTTTTTTTTTAAAAAAAGGAAATTTGTTTTTTTCCAAAAAAAAAAAATAATTATTCTTTTTCAAAATCCAGTTCTCTTGAACTACGTCTTGACCTGATCCTCTATGAGAGAGGTATATAGGCAGCCTTGTAGAGGCCCAGTCCCATTCACCTAAACAATCTTGGAGAACAAAGTCAAAACAATGTGACAAAATTGTTTGGGTGCATGTTAGGTTAAGCCCATTTGTTTGCATTAAGCAAGTTTAAACTTGGAGCATTGGCCTATTTATATTGTATGCAAGTTTTCATAATAATTGGTTTCTAACAAGCTAGAGAAAGAAAGTCTTTTTATAGGAACCAAGGATGGCGGACCATGATCTTCTTTCATGTACCCCAATGGTCACAACATCAAATAAATTCAGCTTCAATCTAAGCATGGAATATGCCCCAAACTAGGGGCATTGGGTAAGTACTTTCAATTCATATCAATGAACAAATCCATTGCTAATTGAAATTATCTTTTTGTAGGAATTAAGCTAGGACTTATCTAGCAATCCACATCAACTTCCAGCCAAAGTTATTCTCATTCAAATGATAGGTTTTTCCAAAAAAAAAAAAAAAAATCATCATGAATTTATCTTCATCTTACTCCATTTTCATCTTCATCTTCTTCATTTTTTGATAATGAACAAATCTTCATATTTCCAAAAAAAATAAAAAATAAATTCTTTCTGAATCTTTCAAAAAGAAAAATTCAAAAAAGCCTTGGGACTAGGGGCATTGGGCTTGTACTTCTTAGGTTACCATAAAAAAAAAAAAAAAAATCATCAATCAAAATTTTCAATTCCATCAAAAAATTTAAGATTTCCAATCTTTTCCAAAAAAAAAAAAAAAAAAAAAAAAAAAAAAAAAAAATTCATCAATGAAAATTTTCAATTCCTTCAAAAAATTTAGGATTTCCAATCTTTTCAAAAAAAAAAAAAAAAAAAAAAAAAACTTCATTAAATTCTTCTTCAAGAACAAAAAGCTATGATCATTTTCCATATTCTCCAATGGTGCAATATCAAGTCAACTGTCTACCCTCAACATTCATCGAAGCATGGAATATGTCCTAAACTAGGGGCATTCACCGGGTATGCCAAATTCCTTTCAATGAATAACTCTGCTACTAATTGAAAATATTTATTTTGCAGGTACTAGGGTAAAAGGCCCACACACATCGACATGAGCCAAAAGATCCAAAAATTCTAAGTCTTTGAAAACATGAGCCAGGATCCAAAACCTTTGGTCCTTTAAAAACATGACCCAAGATCCAAAAATCTTAGGTCTCTGAAAACATGAGCCAGGATCCAGAACCTTTGGCCCTCTGAAAACAAGAGCCAAAGCCTCAAAAATCTTAGGGCTCTAAAAACATGAGCCAGGATCCAAAACCTTTGGTACTTTGAAAACATGAGCCAAAGCCTTAAAAACCCTTGGTCCTCTGAAAAAATGAGCCAAGATCCAAAAATCCTAGGTCTCTGAAAACATGAGCCAGGATCCAAAACCTTTGGCCCTCTGAAAACATGAGCCAAAACCCAAAAAATCCTTGGTCCTCTAAAAACAAGAGCCAAGATCCAAAAATCCAAGGTCTCTGAAAACATGAGCCAAGATCTAGAACCTTTAGTCCTCTAAAAACATGAGTCAAAGCCCAAAAACCCTTGGTCCTTTGAAAACATAAGCTAAGATTCAAAAATCCTAGGTCTCTAAAAATGTGAGCCAGGATCCAGAACCTTTGGTCCTTTGAAAACATGAGCCAAAGCCCAAAAAACCCTTAGTCCTCTGAAAACATGAGCCAAGATCCAAAAATCCTAGGTCCCTGAAAACATGAGCTAGGATCCAGAACCTTTGGTTCTCTAAAAACATGAGCCAAAGCCCCAAAAACCCTTGGTCCTCTGAAAACATGAGCTAAGATCCAAAAATCCTAAGTTTCTAAAAACATAAGCTAGGATCCAAAACCCTTGGTCCTCTAAAAACACGAGTCAAGATCCAAAAATCCTTAGTCTTTTAAAAACATGAGCCAAGATCCTTGGTCCTCCATATTTTCTTGATCTTAGGTAAGAATGTCTTGTACTCATTAAAAAAAAAAAAATTGCATGCATGAACTATGTTGGGACCTGATCCTCCCACTAAGAGGTATGTAGGCAATCTCCCTTAAGATTTGGTCCACATTTTGATCCACCATATGACGGTCCGCATTTTTATCTATATGCATCATACATTCACCATAGTTAAATACTGATTGCAAAGTTAGGTGTCTCTTTCATACATTGACATTCGCTTTTCAAGCTCTGCCAATGAGGGGCATTCTGTTGACACCCTATTTTGCAACCCGTATTTAATCTCACATGGAGGGTAAAAGTGTAATTTTGCATTGAAAATATTCATCTTGATTTTGGCCATTAGATCCTTAATCTCATTTCACTAAAATGATCTTGATGTTGTAACGATCAAATCGACTGGTCATAAGCCTTAATCGGACCACTTGATTGAAAGTTATCATTAAATCAAGTTTTAATAGCTGAGATGCACTTTTACAAATTATTTCTATTATATGTGATTATGAACAATTGATTTCAATTGGTTATAAGTGTAATCAATTTGAGATCAATGACGTGTCATAATTTGATTGGTTAGGACTACATTTTATAGTGAGGTTGCATACACCTAATTAATTTGATAGTTAAACATTAATTATTCAATGAGTAATTTGTGCAATTATCTTTTAATTAGAGCAAATTTGGAATCAATTAAGTCAAAAATGGGAGTAATTGGAGCCATTTAATGTTAATTGGGAGTTAATTTAGAACCTATTAATGTTAATTGTGCTGAAACCATTTTTTAACAAATGGCCTCTGATTACCATTTCATCGATATCTATCAGAATATTTTGAATCTATGAATGAGGTTACTTTTTCCAGAAACTAGACATCCAGGGCTTCAGTTTGAGTACAAAAATGAGATAATTTTGATCAGAATCGAGTCATATATGATTTTTTTAAGTTGGCTCTACAGGCTGTTATAGCAGCTACGGGGAAACCGAATTTTGGCTTGCTCCCCACTCATAGCAATCTCTCCATTTAATGCACCAGATTTTTCCCGAGGCTAAAATGAAGTCTAGGTTCATGATCCTTGTCAACCCTCATTAAATGGCATTCCATTCATATTCCCTCCACCACTACTATATAAACCCTCCATCTCCTTCATTGCAAGACACAAAAAAATCCTCTCTCTTCTCCTCTCTTGAGTTCTAGTGAAGATGAGTAGTCTTGTCATATCTTGATCTTCCTAAGACTCAAGGCATTGAGTGAGACTTACTTTCCCTCTCCTAATTCTTATTTTTTCCTCTACCCTTAGGACCTCCACCAAGAGTCTCCTCCTTCACCGTATGGATCTTGTATGAAGGTATAATCTCTTTCCCTAACTTGTTTTTTATATTGTCATGATGAGAATTTAAGATTAAAGCATGATAGTAATTATTTAAATTATCTTAAATATGTTTGAATGTTTTTAAATGTTCTTATGTGTTCTTCACATGTTCTTGATTGTTCATCACATGTTCTTGATTGTTCATCACATGTTCATGCATAAATACTAGTTTTGATCTTAAATCTATATCAAAAATATAAAAAACATGTTTGTTTAATAATCTTTTCAAATCCTTGAATCTAGGTTATCACCATCCACACACATTCACTAGAATTTATTTTTCAATCCAAATGCAATACTTAATAAATTGAATTAGGGTTTATCACATGCACACACTTTGAATTCAACATGTAAATTGATTGACATATTGGATGATATAATATGAATGTTGGCCATCATAGTCTAAAAGACCGGTTTTACCGGGCAAGGTGGGTGCCTAACACTTTCCCACCTTGTAACATAGCCTTCGAACTTAGATCAAAGGTTAGTAGATCAAATGCTTATTCATATAATTTTCGATTTTTAGATTGTAACTAAGAAACAAAGCCATGTACTTTATCTTAGATTGTATCTAGGACCAAAGTCGTGTAATTTTCCTATGATCAATGTAAATTTCAAATTAATAAAACGAGAAATTTTTCAATTATGGTTTTCTTATTTTTCCAATAATTAAATAAGTGGTGACTCCATTGTGAAACCCTTAATTTAAGGGAGAAAATGTAACTAGTCGAACCACCTTTTGAGAGGCAATAACACAACTCCACCCATTCACGTGGGTTTGGCCCAACACATTCTAAAAAAAGGGGCCGGGGGCGCGGTCTCTCGCAGAATGGAACTTAAAGCAAGTGTCATGTACATCAATACTGCGAAGGACTTGTGGATTGACCTCAAGGACAAGCTTTCTCAAGGCAATACTCCAAGGATTTTTGAGCTTCAAGATGAGATTGAATAATAGTTATGGGAATATCATTGGTCAAATTCTGTTAATTAAGCCTTTTTCAAGCAAAGTATGTTCTTTGATTCTACAAGAAGAGAAAAGAAGGAGTATAGGTCAGGGTTTCAACATGATTCAACCTGTAGATGCTATTGCTATGTCTGTGAATAACAACAATGGTTTTCATGGTAATCAAGGTCACAATCATGGTGGAAAAGGTGGTAATTCTAAGAAAGAAAGGCTTGTATGCACTTACTGTGGTCTCACTGGTAATATAGCAGATAAAAGCTATAAGCTTCATGGTTATCCTCCAGGTTATAAAACAAAAGGAGGTAACAAGTCTATGGCAAATCAAGTTTTAGCAATGTTGCCCTCTAGAAACTTTGGATTGGATGTTTTTTCTTCAACATTGAATGTTGATTTACCTACTGTTGGTGCTTTACCTACTGGTGTTTTGCCTAATGTTGGTGCTCAATCTGAGATTGTTCTTGCCTCACAGAATTTTCTTGGTCATTCATTTGGGGGTTCTCACTTACAAGCTAGTCCACAAACTTCCTTGTCTCAATGCCCTCTTTCTCAAGTCCAATGTGAGTAGTTGCTTAACTTTCAAAAGAATTATGTAGCACCTGAATCAGGCAATGGTACTCAGACTGCCCATCAAGTTGCTTCTGTCATGGCACCAAATTCTTCCATTCCACAAATCTTAACTTCCACCTCCACTTCACCTTCTTGCTCATCTAATTTTTTAGGTAATCCATATTGGATTCCACCCAATCTTTCTCATTCCATTTTTTCTGCTCAAGTTGTTGATAGATATGCATATAAATCTAATGCTTGGATCACTGATACTGGAGCAACTGATCATATGGTTCATTCAATAACTCAATTCACTACAATTACTTCTATAGCCCTAACTTGTGTCTATCTGCCAAATAGGGAAGAAGCTTTAGTCACACATGTAGGCATAGTGCAAGTTTCTTCCACACTTACTCTCACTGGTGTTTTAGGTGTTCCTTCTTTTAGTTTTAATTTGATATCAGTTAGTAAACTCATCAAGAATCTTTCTTGTTGCCTCATTTTTCTTGGTGATTGATGTTTCATTTAGGACTTTACTCAATGGAGCATAATTGGTTTGGGTAAGGAAAGCAATGGATTGTATTTGCTACAAGACTCAGATTCTAGAATAGCTGCATCTGCTCTTGCTTCTGCTATTAGTCACATTTCTCTTTCAGATTTGTGGCACCATAGACTAGGTCATCCCTCTTATTCAAAACTTCACTTGTTGAAACAAGTTGTACAGTTTGATGTTTCCAATAGAACACCTTGTTGTGGTGTTTGTCATTTTTCAAAGCAAAATAGGCTTCCTTTTACTTATAGTACTCATGTATCATCTAAACCTTTTGAATTGATTCATTGTGACCTATGGGGTCCTTTTACTACTAGTACTGTTGATGGTTTTAAATGCTTCTTGACTATTATGGATGATTTTACTACACGTACTTGGGTTTACCTTCTTAAATATAAATCTGAAACTCAAATTTTCCTTCCTCAGTTTGCAACTGTGGTGAATACTCAATTCAATAGCAAAATCAAAACCATTAGGAGTGATAATGGTATTGAATTTTACTTAAAAGATTTCTTTCACTCCAATGGCATTTTGCACCAATTATCATGTGTTGATACTCCTTAACAAAATGCAGTTGTTGAGAGAAAGCATCAACCCATTCTCAATGTTGTAAGAACTTTAAAGTTTCAGTCCAAAGTTCCTTTGTGTTTCTAGGGTTTGGATGCTTATGTTTCATTTCTACCTTACCTCAAAATAGGGACAAATTTGTACCTAGGGCCAGGAAATGTGTGTTCTTAGGCTATCCCTATGGCATAAAAGGTTGCAAAGGTTTTGGATCTTGAATCAAATTTTGTTCACATTTCTAGAGATGTCATTTTTCATGAGCATATATTTCCATATGTCATTTCTTCTCGACCTTCAGCTTCCCATCTAGATGATTTTATCTTTCCTCATTATACCTCAGATAATCCTACCTCTATTCTTGCCTCAGACTCATCCTTACCTCCAATTCAGCCATTAGTAAGTCCTCTCTCACCTAGTATCCCCACAGAAACTAGTACTGATTTCATAGGTACCTTCACTAACATTTCTGCAGAACCTACCAATGAACCTATTGTTTCCACTGAGTTGATTCCCTCTAACTCAATATTTGATCCTATTCAGTTTGAGTCTCCCTCATCTATTCCTCCTTCACCCATCTAAGAAGGTCTACTAGACCTCATAATCCTCTACCTTACCTTTCTGAATATTCTTGCATGTCTGTCAGTACCAAGCCTAGTTTTGGTTTGCCATATAACATTTCAAATTGTTTAGACTACTCTTATCTTGGTCCCACTTTTCATTCTTTTGTCATGGGCAATCACCACAACTCCATCAGAACCTATCTCTTTTAATTAGGCAATTCAATTTCCTAAATGGAGGGTTGCCATGGACAAAGAAATTGAGGCTTTGGCGGTTAATAATACTTGGAATTTGACTCAATTACCTACTTGTAAGTCCCTAATTGGTTGTAAATGGGTATACAGAATTAAATACCTTCCAGATGGCACTATTGAAAGGTATAAGGCACGTTTAGTTAAGGGATTCACACAAAAACATGGTTTAGACTATTCAGAAACCTTTCCCCTAGTAGCCAAATTTGTCTCTGTCAAAATTGTTCTCTCTTTGGCTACTATGAAGGGGTGGTTACTCCACCAAATGGATGTCAACAACGCATTTTTGCATGGTGACTTGGTTGAGGATGTTTACATGTGCTTACCACTTGGATTTCACAACAAGGGGGAGAATTTGGTTTGCAAATTGAACAAAAGTGTTTATGGCCTTAAGCAAGCTTCAAGGCAATGGTTTGAGAAGTTCTCAACCACAATTCTGCAAATGGGATTTGTTCAATCTAAATTACATTATTCTTTGTTCACTCATACTCAAGGGTCACCAGGAAAAGTGAAAGTTCAATATGGGTACGAAATACCCTTGAACGTTTAGACCCCAAAATACAAAAATACCAATTCAAGCTTTATATCAAACAATTAATGTGCGGAAAATGATAATAAGCTTATAACAGAATTGATAGACAATCTAAGCCAAATATAAACACATCCACAGTAATAAATATAAGGCAAAGATAAAGGGAAGAAAGATGCAAACACACAGACAACACACGATGTGTTATCGAAGAGGAAACCGAAGTCCTCGGCGTAAAACCTCTCCGCCGCCGCCCTCTAAGCGGTCAATAATCTACTAGAAAATGTAGTTGGGATACATGAACAGCAATAGACCCTCCAAGCCTAATCTACCCAGGTACCTAAGCCCTTCAAGCTTCTTACTCCAACGAGGTTGCGTCAAACCTTTTTCTTTTCTAGCTTACCGGATTTCGCTACTTGACCATAGCATCAACCAATGTATATTGGTTCCTTCCAAACTGCTTCCCTCAGCACCAAATAAACATTCTCACAGACATGGGTGTGGTAAGATAAGAATTTGGTAAAAGACCTCTCAAGGGTATGACAATGGAGAGGAAGAGAGTAGAGGAATTTGTAGAGTTTCTTAAATGCAGATTGGGGATGAGGCAATCTTGTTTTTCTATAGGGTTTTCTCTCACAAAATTCTCTCCGGAAGCTCTCTACATTTAGTGGGTATAAGGGTCTATATATAGTGAGGTGAGATGAGAATACGAAGAGACAGATTTTTGCCATACAAGGTAAATTGGCGGCTTGATCTCGCAGCTTGTCCAAGTCGCGAAATCAAGTCGCGACTTAACGGCCTGGCCAGCCTGGGACTTTTGTCTTGTAGTGCGATAGCTAGCGTGACCCTTCAGCTTCCCTGCATGCATCTCACGTGCCTGAAGTTGGCGACTTGCAGCCGTGAGCCACCCGCGAGTCCTAGCTGCGAAGCTCTGCTTCTTTGCACATACTTGAGCTTTTCTTCACAACTTCTCACACTACCCTTACAATGATGCCACCTAAATATAGGGTTACTAAGTTCTTAAATTACAAGCAAATTGGCATGGAATAAAGGCAACAAGATGGTTGATAAATTTCAATCTTACAATCTCCCCCTTTGGCTATTCCGTGACAAAACCCTAAAACAAACTCTAAACTTAACGCGTGAGTTGGGAAAAGTGGAAAACTCACTCACACCTAACTCTAGAATTTGCGAAGCTTTAGAACCATAAGAACAAGTAACTCCTGAAACACAACAACACAATAAGTTCATTGTATACAGAAACTTGTAATGCATATGGAGCAAGCACAATGCGATCATGCACAATGGAACAAAGCAGTAAACCATGGCAAGACCAAAACAGGTAATCACTATAGCCAAGTGATCACAATGCTCATTCACACTTAGAATGAACATCCGGACATTCAAGACAATAAACACAAGGTAAATTGCTTGAATGACCAACACTCAACCAATGCACAGTACATGAAGTATATGCATCTAGAAAAAATCCTACAAGGGCACAAGAGTGACAGTACTTAGAGGAAAATGCAAGACATTTAGTTGGAAGTACTGGTTAAACAAACCCTTAAAGGTTGCATAAAGCATGGCACAAACCACAAAGGCCCACAAAAGTGCATAAACAAACCCTTAAAGTTTACATAAGCAACATGGGTACAAACCAACAACATAAAGAACTGAATGATATAAGATGAATACAGAAATATGGTAACAACTAGAGATAGACAAAAGCAGTAAACAAAAGTCTGTTAGCTGAAATCTCCCCTTTTCGTTGAGCTCTCCCCCTGCCAATAACATCTCCCCCTTTTTGTCACGGAATAGCTAGTCGTCATTATCTTCTAGCTTTCTTTGAATTTCATCCAATTGAGTTTGAATCAAAGTGAACTTCATATCCCATCGAATGCTAAGATGATTCAAGATGGAAGTAAGGTCGGACATATTGGAACTCAATTCATTAACAGAAGCTATAATAGAGTCTAGCTTCTCGTCAGCGGGAAGTGAACTGGAGTGTGAGCCACTATGGGACGCGGAAGCTTCTGTTTTGATTCCCTTCTTGCCATGACCAATGCTAGCGTTGAATGTGTGCATGTTGATTGGACATGATTTTGCATAGGGAAATTCGTTCTTAGATGGATGGAGTCCTTTACGCTTTAGAATCTGGGAGATGAGACAGCAAAATGGGATGCACAACCTTGATTCTGTTCGTAAAACAGTTTTACGAAGGATATGAAAGATATGAGCACAGATGTCAATCTTGACATCAAAAATTAGATCATGAAGAAACAGTGCACGCCCGAGATTCATATACCCTGTGCTGGATAAAGGATACAAGTTGTGAAACATGACGATCATGAGCACCCTCAATTTTGGAGGAAGAGATGAAACACTGACTGAGTTCCCATTTAAGGAAAATTCTAGATTGTCCCCAAGAGCTGCTTTAAGTAGTTCTTCATCTGGATGTAGATTATCATAGACCAGTGAGATCCCAAGTATTGGCCTGTTGATGTGCAAAATCTTTGCTAGGTAAGCGGGAGAGACCGAGAAACTTTTTCCTCTAACCCAGCACTTAAGTTCATCTCCTTCAACAATTGCATTGGCATAAAACTCTTTTACCAGATCTTCATATGCATCATCAAGGTCAGAGAGGAGATAATTCCAATCCTTAGGTGCAAACCATTAAGGAATGTTGGTGTCAAACAGAGAATGTTGGTCAAAGACTCTTTCAATCAGAGGTATAGCCTTTTTGAAGTAATTGTCATGAGTCTGAAAGGCAGCATATGATCGAAACCTATTGGAATCAAACACACCAAATGGGGAATGAGCCCGCTTTGGTCTAGGAGAAAAATCATCAATTTAAATAACATGTTCCTTTCCTTTACTGCTGCCTCCTTTCACCGCTGATCTCTTGAATGGAGACATTTTAACTCTGCACCATGATTTTACAAACACAAGAAACACCAAACAGGACAACAAACATTATTAGCAATGTGTTAGTTCCATACCATGGGTAATGAAGGAAACCCTAAACACTTGAAATTTGGGTTCAAAACATGACAATGTGTGTGTGTAAACAACCAACACCACAGTAGGTACACAAGATTGAGAAGATCAGTGTATGAACTAGCACAAACAAGCAATATATCCCGCAAATCAGATACCCATCTTCGAACATGATAAATCACAACCCACAGTAGCATCTTCACAAATAAAAAAAATGCTCAAACCAGTAAGTATGAAGGGAAAGGAAGAAAGCCCATACCTTTCTGTGGAAGATTTAAGACAAGATGATGCAGAAATGGAGGATTTTCACAGAAAAGCTCGGAGTGTTTGTAAGAATAAAATGAGGAAGACAATGAACAGTCATAAAGGTACGAGGGAAAAACTAAAAGTTTTAAAACTAACATTGGAAAAAAAAAACGCGTTTTTCGCGACTGGATCAAGTCGCCAGTAAGTCGCCATGGTAAGCCGCGAAACACTGTGAAGGAAAGAAATCTGAAAAATTTCTCTAAGTGTTTTTCGCGACTGGAAAGTCTAATCGCGAGATAGTCGCGATATGAGCTGCGAAGATCCTTGAGTACCCCTTGTGACTGGACCTTCCATTCGCAAACAAGTCGCCACACTGAGCCGCGAAAATCATGAAACTCAAATTTTGGAAAAATTTTCTAAGTCTTTTTTGCGATTAGAGCATTTACTCGTCAGTTAGTCGCGAAAAATCTCTGAGAGATCTCACGATTGGGCCAACCCGCGACTTAGTCGCCAAAACAGGGCAACACTGTTTTTGAAATTTTTGACATTTTTGTAAAAACAAAGTACTTTCCAAAAACAAATCAAAACACTCAAAAAAATTTTTGTGTTTGACCAACAAAGATTGAGCATGTGAAAACACATTTAATCAAATACAATCACACAAATGAATATGACATTCATTGAACATAGACTTGTGTGTTGTGTGTGGATATCAAAAATGAGATAGTCCTTAGTCTAATGTGAAGCTTCAATGATCAATTCAATCAAGGCATACATAACTAGCACTAGATAATGTGATCTATCTCAATTATAGAAACATGCATATATGACCTCCCACAAGTACTTGATAACAATTCTTTGAAGCTTTACATTTGGCTCTATATTCACATATCATTTGCAATATTTGAGCAAAGAAAATCTCATTGAGAGATAGATGCCTGAAATTTTTGATATTTCAATTGATGAGTTAGCCTTTGTCTTTTTGGGCATCATTCATACATTTTATTTTGGTCGCTTTTCCTTTTTCCTAGTCGAATACTAGTTTGTGCGACAGGCTTTTGCAGCTTTATACCTTTTTTCATTTGAAGATTTACATTTAGAGAGCTCTTTTAAAAAAAATAAATGGTGGGAAGATATATAGGCATGAGTCTATGCATGTCTCAAAATCAACAAAATCATTCACTAATCATTCATGACAAGGTTGAAGATCTATTTACAACAGTCACATAGATCTTAGAATTTATTCCACAATGATATGAGTGCATGAGAGACAAGCTAAGCTCGTTAAATGCACAAAGCCATAAGTACAAAGGTACAAGACAAAAACATGCTTTGAGACAAAACTCAACAAAGTGATCAAACTTTTTGGATTTTCTATTTTTTTCTTGTGTTTTTGGATTTTTGACAAAAAAATCATTGAAAACCAAAGAGAAAAACAAACACAAAAACATTCAGACAAACAAAATACCCACACAACAAACTAGAAAAAAAATGTCATGGAAGATTTAGTTTAAGGAATGATACCGACACCAATTGTCTTGTGCAAGGATTCAAACCTAAGGCCATCAAGAGGTTTGGTGAATATGTCTGCCTTTTGATTATCAGTATTGATGAATTCTAGACATACTATCTTGTCCTTTACCAAGTCCCGAATGAAGTTATAGTGGATCTCGATATGCTTTGATTTGGAGTGCTGAACTGGATTCTTTGACAGGTTTATGGCACTAGTGTTATCACTGAACACACACATAGTGTCTTGAGAAATTCCATAATCATGCAATAGCTTTCTCATCCATAACAATTGTGTACAACAACTTCCTGCTGCAATGTATTCAGCTTCAGCCGTTGATAGAGATACTGAATTTTGCTTTTTGCTCATCCATGAAACCAAGTAATTTCCAAGATAGAAGCACCCACCAGAAGTACTTTTCCTATCACCAATGCACCCTGCCCAGTCAGTATCTGAATATCCCGCCAAACACTCATTTGAATCTTTTGTATACCAAATTCCATAGTCAGATGTGCCATTTACATAGCAAATGATTCGCTTAACTACTGTTAAATGGGATTCTTTAGGAGCAGCTTGAAACCTTACACATACTCCGACACTGAATGCAATATCTGGCTTACTTGCTATGAGATAGAGAAGACTGCTAATCATACTTCGATAAAGGGTTGGATCAACGTCAACACCGGCTACATCTATGCTCAACTTTGCCGAGGAACTCATGGGAGTAGAGGTATGTTTCTTGGAGTCCAGACCAAATCTTTTGACAAGATTTTTGGCATACTTCTTTTGAGAAATAAATATTCCATCTCTCCGTTGTTTCACTTGAAGCCCAAGGAAGTAGTTCAACTCTCCCACCATGCTCATTTCAAATTCCCTTTTCATTTCTTCCGAGAACTTGTAAGCAAGTTGATCAATTGTGGAACCAAATACAATATCATCCACGTACACTTGAGCAACAAGAAGGGATTTTTCATCTCTTTTAACAAACAATGTGTGATCTGCTTGGCCTCTCTTGAACCCACGATCCAATAGGTAAGAAGTGAGACAATCATACCATGCTCTTGGCGCCTGTTTCAACCCATACAAAACTTTCTTCAATCTTAGTACACCCGAGAAGTGAGGATCTTCAAACCCCTTGGGTTGTTCAATGAAAACTTCTTCATTAAGAAAGCCGTTTAAGAAGGCACTTTTTACATCCATTTGATACAACTTGAAATCCATGATGCATGCTATGGATAAGAGAATTCGAATGGACTCTAGTCTTGCTACCAGAGCAAATGATTCATTAAAATATATGCCTTCCACCTGAGTATACCCTTGAGCCACCAATCTAGACTTATTTTGAATAACTTCACCATCTTCATCTGTCTTGTTCTTAAAAATCCACTTGGTGCCGATCACATGTGTATCTTCAGGCCTTGGAACCAATTCCCACACATCATTTCTAACAAATTGGTGTAATTCCTGGTGCATAGACTTTACCCAATTCTCATCTTTCAATGCTTCTTCTACCCTTTTAGGTTCAAATTGAGCAAGATAACAGTTGTATGTTACATGGTTAGCAGTATACTTTTGCCCTTTTCTCAAACGAAGTCCCTCATTCACATCCCCAATAATATTACTTGATGGGTGATTGAGAGTCACTCTTGATAAAGGTTTCTTGGTAGTTGAGAGTTCCTCATCACGAGAAATTGGGATTTGAACTTCTAGAGGAGTGAGTGGACTTGAGACTTCTTGTGTTGATCTAGTCTCTCTTCTTGATATAGAAGGTGTGGACTCCTTTCCAGGTGTTACTTTCTCAGCATCATCACTTAGAGGCATATCATCAACATCCTCATTTTCCTTAAGTTTAAGCTCCTTTCCATCATCCTTAATTTTCTTTTCAGATATGGTGTCGTCTATGACCATATTGATTGACTCCATCATCGTCTTAGTGCGCTTGTTGTACACTCTATAAGCTCGGCTATTTATGGAGTATCCTAGGAATATTCCTTCATCACTCTTAGCATCAAATTTTCTCGGATTTTCCCTGTCATTTAGAATGTAGCATGTGCTCCCAAATACTCTGAAATACTTCACCTTCGGTTTCTTTTCTCTCCATATTTCGTATGACGTCTTCTTTGTCCCTGCTCAGAAATAAATTCTGTTACAAATGTGACAAGAGGTGTTCACAGCTTCAGCCTAGAACCTTTGAGGTATGTTTTTATTGAGTAGCATGACTCTAGCCATCTCTTGGATCACCCGGTTCTTTCTTTCAACCACCCCATTTTGTTGTGGAGTCTTTGGAGCTGAAAATTCCTTCTCGATACCATGCTCTTCACAAAACGACTCAAATCTAGCATTCTCGAATTCCTTCCCATGATCACTTTTGATTTTGACTATGGGAACTCCTTTTTCATTCTGCAGTCTCTTGCATAATCTTTGCATTTTATCACATGCTTTGGATTTCTCTCTAAGGAATTCCACCCAAGAGTACCTTGAGAAATCATCAACTACCACCATAATGTATCTTTTTCCTCCTAAGCTTTCAGTTCTTGTAGGCCCCATTAGATCAACGTGAAGAAGTTCCAAACACCGTGAGGTAGCAATCACATTTACCTTGTGATGGTTTGCTTTTGTTTGTTTCCCTATTTGACATGTTTCACATATAGTCTTTTCCACCTTTCCAAACTTTGGAAGTCTTTCTACTGCCTCAAGTTTAGAGACTTTACATACTTGTTTGAAGTTTGCATGTCCAAACCTGTGATGCCAAAGTTTCAGCATATCAACACGAGCACTTCTACATGAGATAGGTGCCGTAGGAACTACTCCATAGCAATTATCAATAGTCCTATTTCCCTCCAAGACTTGAATCCCTTTTTCATCAATGATTGTGCACCCCTTCTTTGAGAATTGGATAAGGAACTCTTCATCACATATTTGAGTAATACTTAAGAGATTTGCCTTCAATCCTTTGATGTATAGCACTTCTTTCAGTAGAGGTAATCCTGGTATCTCAACCGTTCCTTTCCCGAGAACTTGAGCATGACTCCCATCACCAAAAGTCACATAGTCACATGCTTTCTCTTTGAGAGTCTTAAACAGTGATTTATCTCTTGTCATATGACGAGAACATCCACTATCAAAATACCATAAGCATGAGTTAAATACCTTCAATGAGGTGTGCATAAACATACAAGCATGAGACAAGCATTCTTGACCGTCAAACAAAAATTCATTGTTATTTTCCATGCTTTTTCTAGATTGAATTTTCTTTTTTAGATTATCAACATTTTCATACAATGTTCTATTTCTTCTTTTGTATTTCTCAATCAAAGAATTAGACTCACATAGACTATTGTGTAGAATGTGGTTCTTATTTTCAAAGTATTTCAGCAAGTGAATGAACATCCTAGCATGTTTTCTGGATTTAATTAGCTCTAAAAGTTCATTTTTAGAATATCCTTCAAATATACTCATAGAGTCATTATCATAAACACTTAAACCACAGTTCAACATGACCATTTTTACAGCAACATCCATAGCCAAGGGGTCTAGGATCGCACTCAGGTAATCAAACCACAAAGAGTGCACTCGCTCTGATACCAATTGAAAGTTCAATATGGGTACGAAATACCCTTGAACGTTTAGACCCCAAAATACAAAAATACCAATTCAAGTTTTATATCAAACAATTAATGTGCGGAAAATGATAATAAGCTTATAACAGAATTGATAGACAATCTAAGCCAAATATAAACACAACCACAACAGTAAATATAAGGCAAAGATAAAGGGAAGAAAGATGCAAACACACGAACAACACACGATGTGTTATCGAAGAGGAAACCGAAGTCCTCGGCGTAAAACCTCTCCACTGCCCTCCAAGCGGTCAATCATGAACAGCAATAGATCCTTCAAGCCTAATCTACCCAGGTACCTAAGCCCTCCAAGTTTCTTGCTCCAACGAGGTTGCGCCAAACTTTTTTCTTTTCTAGCTTACTGGATTCCGCTACTTGACCATAGCATCAACCAATGTATATTGGTTCCTTCTAAACTGCTTTCCTCAGCACCAAATTAACATTCTCACAGACGTGGGTGTTATAAGATAAGGATTTGGTAAAAGACCTCTCAAGAGTATGACAATGGAAAGGAAGAGAGTAGAGGAATTTGTAGAGTTTCTTAGATGAAGATTGAGGATGAGGCAATCTTGTTTTTCTCTAGGATTTTCTTTCATAAAATTCTCTCTAGAAGCTCTCTACATTTAGTGGGTATAAGGGTCTATACATAGTGATGTGAGATGAGAATATGAAAAGACAAATTTTTGCCAAACAGGGTAAATTGGCGGCTTGGTCTTGCGGCTTGTTCAAGTAGCGAAATCAAGTCGCGACGTAACGGCCTGGCTAGCCTGGGACTTTTGTCTTGTAGTGCGACAACTAGTGCGACCCTTCAACTTCCCTGCGTGCATCTCACGTGCCTGAAGTTGGCGACTTGCAGCCGCGAGCCACCCGCGAGTCCTAGCCGCGAAGCTCTGCTTCTTTGCACATACTTGAACTTTTCTTCACAACTTCTCACACACTACCCTTATAATAATCCCTCCTAAATACAGGGTTACTAAGTGCTTAAATTACAAGCAAATTGGCACGGAATAAAGCCAACAAGATGGTTGATAAATTTCAACCTTACAAAAAGGAATTTTCTTCTCTAGTAACTCTGATTTGCATATTAAGTCCTTTTGTGATGCTAACTTGGCTGGATGCCCTGACACAAGAAGATCATTGATAAGTTATGTAGTTTATCTAAGAGAATCCTTGATATCATGGAGATTAAAGAAATAAGGAGTGGTCTCAAGATCCTCAGCAAAATTTGAGAATAAAGCAATGGCCAGTGTAGCATGTGAGATAACTTGGGTGTTGCAATTGCTCAAAGATTTGAAGATTGAACATCCTAAACTAGCTAGGTTGTTTTGTGATAATCAAGTAGCATTGTATATAGTTGCTAATTCAGTCTTCCATGAAAGGACTAAACACATCAAAGTCGACTGCCACCTGCTTTGAGACAAGATTTTGGAAGGGATGATCAAGACATTTCATGTGGCCACAAATGCTCAAGTAGTTGATATATTTACCAAAGCTTTGGGCTTCAACTCTTTTACAAGACTTTCTGAGAAGCTGGGATTAAGAGATATATTTGTACCAAGGCAATTGAAGGGAAATTCTTCAGTTCAAGTCATTGGCCTTAAGGCTCAAGACTTTAGGGGGAGTGTTGAAGCTGAAGAAACCAACAAACGACAGTGGCAAGTGCAAAATAAAGAAGAAAACAGCAAGGAGTAACAAAGACACTACACGTGCCAGTGAAAGAAGAAAGAAGAAGTTAATGGAGATAGTTGTCAAGCAATGATTGGTTGTATAGTTAGGAATTTGTTAGTTAGTTATTTTGGCAGCAAATCAAACTCTGTTCTCGGTGTATATATAGATTAGTTTGTTAATTATTTGTAACTGATTTTGATATCATTCTCTCTCAATAATCAATAAGAATTTTTGAGTTTCTTCAAGAATCTTTTCTTATTACAAATTTCCAACCAAAAAAAAAAACCCACAGTATTCATTTCCTATATATATATATATATATATATCTCTTCTTCTCTTTCTCTTTTTATTTTATTATATTTAATTTTTAATAAATAAATATAATAAAAAAATTGTTATGCTTGCTTTACACGTGTGGTACCATGTGGCCTGTAGATCCATCTCATTTGGTTCTTCTTCTTGTCATTTGGACCGGAACTTGGGGCAAAAAGTTCGGTTTGTTGTTGTCAGGCACGTGATCTAGCATGTGACCTAAATTTCTTTATATATATTCCACTAGTATGGTACTTAATACTTGGCTAGAGACACTTTTTGCAAACATCGATCTGAAGCTCCGAGAGCATTTCCAGTAATTTATTTAAATTTTTGTATTGATTAGATAGTAAATAATAATATTTAGCTTTTACATATTTACTTTTTTAAATACACTCTCCAACAGCTTTTCTATCATTTTTTCCATCTCATTTAAATATTATTTTTTTTCATTCATTTTTTATTTATTATTATTTTTTTTAACAACTGCACATCTTCCAGCATTTTTTTATTCAATAGCTGATTATTATAATAGCTAAAAATATTTGAAGAGTGAACAGTAAACGCTACAGTGTTCTCTACTGATAGAGAAGCACTGTAACAATTCTAATCTAAAAAATGGAGATAGATAAGTTGTTGGAGTGGGTTTTTTGGGTAATTTCTTTCTAAAATTGGCTTTAAAGAAGCCATTGGAGATGCTCTGAGACTTGGTAGTTTTAGGTTGGGTTACTTAAATAACCTGATTTAATTTAGGACTAGTAACCAATATCAAAGAGGTGATATATTTTAATTTGATGTAATGGAATATATAACATTTATCTTACATAACATGGGGTAGTGATTTTTAGTTTTCACCCGATGTGAAAGTGAGAGTGAGAGAGAGAGAGAGAGAGAGAGAGATGTTCTATATTTATTTACTTATTACCTGTAATACAAAAATAAAAATTCCAACTCAAGTCAAGACCCTAAATAACCATTAATAATTAGACCACAACATTCCTTGGTGGTAAGAATAGTAAGCAATTCCTCCAAAAAAAAAGAAAGAATAGTAAGCAAAAGCTTGTTTATAGTATAGTCTATATGGCCCCATGACAATTTGTTGTCTTGTCTCTAATTGAGTGAGTATATTTGTGTCTATGACTATGAGTACTGTATGTTACAAAAGCATGTGTGTGCACGTGTATTTAGAGGCTCTAATTAACAGCTCAGTTACAAAATAACTGTTATATATATAGCAACCGATCTGTACGTACACTTTTCTCTCTCTCTCTCTCTCTCTCTATATATATATATATAGCTCAATTTTATAGACCCACTTAATTGGTTCGAACCATTGGTTTGCAATTGCAATAGAAACCTTCAGATCAACTTCTTAACTTCTTACAACAACCAAAGTAATTAAATATACTATGCTGTTATTGGAGCAAACATCTTATTCTAGTATAAACTTGGAACATCATTTTGTATTTATTATTTTTCGTAAATGAGACAGAATAAATATGTGAAATTAGACTTGGAAGATTGATTTGGAAGTGATAGTCCGTGTAAACGTTAAAAAAAAAAAAAAAAAAAAAAAGAAAAAAGAAAAAAGAAAAGAGAATGTTATTTGTTGAGTTCTTTGTTTGGTCAACAATTAACATTTGTGTTTGGTAGAAGAGTCCTTTGCCAAAACATTCATTACTCATCAGCTCTAGGGCGGTCCATTTGAAATTAGGTATAAAATTTTAAATTTCTATCCTAACTATATATGTTTTATATTGTAAAATGGATCATGAAGCATTAACTCCTTTATTAATTTATGTTTTTTCAAGTTATCCAATAATAAGGATAGGGATATAAAAATGAGAATCTCATCCTCAATCTTATAGATGCTAATTAATTAAGTCTAAGGACATAAAATTTTTCACTCTCCATAATGCGACCTATTATAATTGGTGTATGGATTAAAGTAATATTAAGGATGAGTCCATATCATTTTTTTTTTTTTTTTTTTTTTGGAGAAGGAGTCCATATCAAATTGATGTTCCATCAATCGACTCAACAAATTATTAACTCAATTGGTCACTACTCATAATGTGACCTATTATAAATTGGTGTATGAATTAAAGTGATATTAAGGATGAGATCATATAAAAATGATATTTCTTAGCTTCAATTAACTCAATAAATTATTAGCTCAATTAGTAAAAAATTTTGTTGTCAAGTAAGAAATTCTAAGGTTCAAACTCGGTTTACAACAAAATTAATTAATGTCTTAGTTTAATAGTAAAAAGAAATTATTATGAAGCGGAAGTTATATATTCAAAAATATATATATATATATATATATATGTAGCATTGTGTCATTGTATTCTACTCTAGTGATTTAGACTCAACTAAAGAGGGACCACTGAAGTGACCCTTTTCTACTAATTAATTAGATTTGTTAAGAATAAATTTGTTTTAAATCCTCCGTCATTTGACCTCTTCTCTTTAAGCACATTCACTTTTGACACATGGAAGCTGGCAAAAGTTAGCGTAGAAATAATCACTCTTTGATTATTTATTAAAGGCATAAAATACAATATAGTCGTATGAGTGGGGAAAAAACTGGAAAGTGGGAATTTTTTTTTTCCATATGATATATAAGAAGACAAAAGAATGGGAGATTAATTTTAGAAAAAAATGCTGATGTGAGGGGCATCGGGATCTGTATTATTAAAGGTTTATTTGTGAGAGAATGGGGGGAAATCTGATTATTTATTTCAATGAAAGAATGATTGTTGGGTTTTTATTTTTTATTTTTTATAATCTACTGAGATATGGTCTTTTGCTTGTCTGCCAAGATTATTCCTTTTCTTTAGTTTACATGATTTTGTTACATTATTTATGCACTTGTTTTAACATTTAATTCTAAACTAAAATATTGCCATGTCCTTCTTGTTAAACTAAATTAATTATTTGACTTCTTTATTTTTACATCTATCGTTATATAGTTCACATAAGTATGAAATTTCTTTGGATGCATTAGAGTAAAACTTAAGTACAGTATTTAAGTATTGTTCTTCAAATTTCTTTTTTAAAATTTAGCTATGTGATTGTATTTAACTAAAAATATACTTTAATGAGAAAAAAGTCGTGGCTGAATTTTGAAAAAGGAATTTAAGAAATAACATTTAAGACTAACAAGATTTAGGCCGTTTTGTTAGTATACCGTTAGTGATTTTAGACCTATTAGTATGCTAGATTTTCTATGTTCTAACTTAACTAACTTAGCTCTCCAAATAAAAATAAATAAATTAATTAATTAATTAAAAAAAAAAGAAAAAAAAAAAAAAGAAGAAGAAGAAGAAGATGCCATCAGGGGAAAAATGTGAAAAAACAATGCAATCCTAGAGAGAAAGTAAGGTAAACTTTAGGAATGATTGTGTTACATATTGTAAAGTTGTGATTTACAACTATGTGTTTTGTTGGCTTATATTCCGTGCCAAATTTGATTGTAATTAATATCAACTGTTTATACCCTGTATTAGTTGTGGGAATTGATGTAAGGGGTGTGTGATAGAGAGTGTGTGAAGACTCAAGCAAATTGGAAGCTGATGGAATCTCGCGGGTATGTCGCGACTAAGCTTCCCGCGAAGTGAGGCATGTGCCCTGCACATGCTAGAATGCGAAGAGTCAGTCCAAGTGGAGACAGCTGTCTCTCGCGAGTATCTCGCGGGTAAGGCCTTCCCGCGAGACACCCGCGAGACAAGCTGTTCTGCCAGCCTATACTGAATGACTCACACATTTTGCACCTATCCTATATAAACCCCCATTACCCACAAATGTTGAGGAATGCTTTCAGAGAGAAAACCCTAGCCAAACACATTTGCAATTAGAGATTGTCATCCCCACCTTTCTCTATACACTTGCTTGTGGTATCTCCTCAACCCTTCCCTCTCCATTTTCCATACCATTGAGAGGTTGATAGCCCAAACACTTACCACACCTTTTGAGAGTGTTGAGTGACGTTTTGGTGCTGCTGGGAAGCATTGGAAGAAGCCTGGAATGGCAGATGCAACATGGAGCTTGTTGCGGGATCCGGAGAGCTAGACAAGACACGGTTCCGAGAAGCCTTGTTGGAGTAGGAGCTTGGAGGGCTTAGGTACATCGGGTAGATTAGGCTTGGAGGGTCTCTTGCTTACTCATGTATTCCAACTGATTGTCTAGTGGATCGATTTCCGCTTGGAGGGCGGCGGAGAGGTTTTTCGCCGAGTTCTTCGGTTTCCTCTTCGAGAACACGTTTTGGTATTTTCTGTGTTTGCATCCTTCTTCCCTACTCTTGTTTATTCCATTATACTGCTGTGTTGCTTAGTTTATGGATTAGAGTAGCTTACATGTTCATCCGCTCGCTTTTACACTATTCCACACTTTATATCAAAGTTGTGTAAAATCTACCGAGCCGTTTTTTAAAATTAGGAGGTCTAAACAGCTCTTGTGTTTTCAACACGTATTCGAGCTTTCAATTGGTATCAGAGCGGGTACACTTGCTTGGTTTAAATACCTTAGTGTGATCCTTGACCCTATTTGAGATGGACCGGTCTCAATCGCTCAATGTTCCACCATTTTTTGATGGGAACAATTACGCATTCTGGAAAGTCAGAATGAGAGCATTCCTATGTTCTATTGAAGATACCGTTTGGGATGCGGTAGAGCTCGGCTGGACTAAGCCGGAAGCTCCTAAGGCTAATTGGGATAAGGCGGCTCTTGCAGCAGCCAATGCTAATAGTAAAGCTTTAAACGCTATATTTTGTGCTGTGTCTCCTGATGAATTCCACAGAATCTCTCATATGACAGTAGCCAAAGAAGCTTGGGAGATTTTGGAGACTACTTATGAAGGTACAAAGAAAGTTAAGGACACAAAGCTTTAGATGCTTACCACCAAATTTGAAGAGCTCAAGATGGGTGATGATGAACTGTTTGATTCATTCTATGGGAAGCTCAATGAAATTGTAATTGCTAAACTCAATCTTGGGGAGAAGATTGAAGATGCTAAAGTGGTGAGAAAAGTATTGAGGTCCTTGCCCGAAAGCTTTAGAGCAAAAGTTACAGCCATAGAGGAAAGCAAGGATTTGGATGAGATTAAAATTCAAGAATTAGTTGGGTCTCTCCAAACATATCAGATGGGACTGCCTTCCCATAAGATGAGTAAATCACTTGCTCTTAAAACCATCACCGAAAGGATGGGTGATTCCTCCGAAGAAGATGGGGTGGAGAAGGAAGTAGCATTCCTTGCGAAAAACTTCCAAAAATTTCTGAAGATGAAGAACAGCAGGAAACCATTCAACAAAGGAAGATTTTCACCTTCAAGAGGTGATAGGAAAGAGTCTACAAGAAAAGAAGGGAGAGAGTTTCAACCTTCTTCAGAAGTTATATGCTATGAGTGCAATGGCCATGGACATCTAAAGAAGGAGTGTCCAAATTTTCTGAAGGGAAAAGGCAAAGCTTATGCCACGACACTCAGTGATTCAGATTCCTCTGATTCTGACTCGGAAGAGAGCTGTGACGGAGAGGGAAATTACTCCGCATTCATGACCATTGCTCATGTGGAGTCATCGGATGATTTGGGTGCACTTGTGAAGGAGCTTGGTGAGCATTCTGATTCAGAGTCTATTGGGATTGTGGAAGAATCAGATGCTGAAGAAGAAGAAGAGAATTCAGCTAATCTTCAAGAAAATTACTCCTTATTACTTGAAAAGTTGGGAGAGTATGCCAGAGTAGCCAAGGTGGCTGTCAGGAAAATGAAGAAAGCTGAGGAAGATTACAGAAGTCTCTTGATCAGATATAAAGAGGCTAAATGTGAGATTGAGACACTAAATGGCGAGTTGTCTGAAGCCTATACGAAGGTGAGGTTTCTTGAGCAAGAGGTAGTGCAAGCTCATGCCAAGATAGAGAGAGTCTCCTCCCAGAAGTTAGATGATGTTATCTCATCTCAAAAACCTTCTTCAGACAAATCCGGGTTGGGATACACCGGAGGAAGTAGCTCATCAGCCAAAACTATCAAAGAAGTGAAATTTGTGAAGGCCATAGAGCCTAGGGTAGAAGAAATCATCCCTAAGATTATTAAGGCTGAAAAGAAGAATGTGAGTGAGCAACGGATGGTAAATAAGCTCCGAAATCACTCCATGGATAGACATGAAACCAGAGGAAGATCTCTCCCAAGATCACAACGGAGTCCTAGAACGGATTATGTGTGTCACTACTGCGGAATGCAAGGACATACCAGACCCAACTGTCAAAAGCTGAGATCAGACAACAATTCAAGCGCACCTCGGTCACGAGGAAGGAGAAATGACATGAGGTCTTGGGGTGGTGAACAACCGAGAAGTCAAAATCGTGATCCTGGCATGATGGACGTGATGAAAATGATTGGTGCCTTCACCACCTGCTTGGAGAGTTTCACCAAAAGGTTTGAGAGTCCAAATTCTCATACCCAATCCGTTAAGGATATCACCCCAAACGCACATGACGTGTGGGTGAAAAGGGGTACTCATGCATAAGCATTATAACATGTCCATGCATAAATTCTTTCAATATATAGGGACATTTGCTGTTGCATGTTTTCATGCATTATTTTTTACTTTGTCTTGTTGATTTGTACAAATTGTCTTTGGTACTTCTTTTGTTTTATTGCTCTTCTTGGGTGTGTTAAAAAATTTCAAAAACACATAAAAATTAGAAAATCCAAAAAGTTTGATCGCTTCGTTGAGTTTTGTCTCAAAACATGTTTTGCCTTGTACCTCTGTACTTATGGCTTTGTGCATTTAAAGAGCTTAGCTTGTCCCTCATGCACTCATATCATTGTGGAAGAAATTCTGAAATCTATGTGACTGTTGTAAATAGATCTTCAACCTTGTCATGAATGATTAGTGAATGGTTTTGCTGATCTTGAGACATGCATAGACTCATGCCTATATATCTTCCCATTTTTTTTTTGCTTAAAAGAGCTCTCTAATTGTAAATCTCCAAATGAAAAGAGATATAGAGCTGCAAAAGCCTGTCGCACAAACTAGTATTCGACTAGGAAAAAGGGAAAGCGACCAAAATAAAATGTATGATGCCCAACAAGCCAAAGGCTAACTCATCAATTGAAATATCAAAAATTTCAGGCATTTTTCTCTAAATGAGATCCTCTTTGCTCAAAAGTTGCAAATGTTATGTTATATATGGAGCCAAATGAAAAGCTTCATTGATTTGTTATCTAGTACGTATGGGAGGTCATATATGCATGTTTCTATAATTGAGATAGGTCACATAATCTAGTGCTTGTTGTGTATGCCTTGATTGAATTGATCATTGAAGCTTCACATTAGACTAAGGACTATCTCATTTTGATATCCACACACAACACACAAGTCTATGCTCAACGGATGTCATAATCATGTGTGTGATTGTACTTGATAAAATGTGTTTTTCACATGCTCAATCTTTGTTGATCAAATCCAAAAAGATTTTTGAGTGTTTTATTTGTTTTTGAAAGTGTTTTTATACTTTCTTATCTATTGTTTTTGATTAAAAAACATGTTTTTGTGTTTCTTCAAACACTGGCACAGGGGTTGTTTCGCGAGAAGCTTGCGACTTAGAGCTTCCCGCGAAAAGGGGTTGAGGGAATTCTGCTTTTCATCCTGTCACACAGAAACTTTCGCGACTGTCTCGCGACTGTATCGCGACCAAAAGCTACTCGCGAAATGCTGTTTGGCTAAAATTGAATTTTTCCAATTTCAGACAGAAGCTACCGCGACTGTCTCGCGACTGTGTCGCGACTTAATGCTTCTCGCGAAAATTTTGTGCTTCAGTGGCACCTCTCGCGACTGTCTCGCCCCTCTCTAACCCGCGAAAAACGCGTGTTTTCAGTTTTTATATAGCTGATGTGACAGTTTTTCAAACATTTGTAACTTCCCTCGCTCAACCTCTCTCAAACTCTTTCAACCCAAAAACACTATTCCATTCATTTCCCTTCAATCCAAGCATTTTTTCTGCGTTTTCTTCTTCAAGGTATGTTTATTAACCTTTTCTTTATAAGTTTTTACTTAGATTATGCAGATTTTTGTGTTAGGGCTTTCAAAATTGGGGATTTTCGAAATTTTGGGTTGGGTTTCAAAATTGGGTGAATTTCTTCATTATTTCTTGATTGGGCTGTGTTCCATTTGATGTTTTTGCACTTGTGTTGGCCCCTTGTGGTGTTTTTTATGTATTGAGGGTAGATTTACATATGTTCATGCATTATTCATGTTTTATTTGCATGTGTGCACGCTATGTGTTTGTCAAAATGTCCAAGTGACATTTTTGTGACAAAATGAAATCAAGTGATGTTAATCCATGGTGTTCCACTTGCTTGTCATTATTCTTCTCAAGTTTAGTCTTTGTTTGTGTGTTTTCACTCACTTTGCTTCTGTTGCACATGCTTGGCACACACCTAGGCACACTTAGGCACCCTCATGCATCACATGCCGCACACACTCATCAGCAAATACACATAGACACACACTTGCACTGTCTCGTATTTTGTTGCATTGGCATTATGCTTTATAAGTTGGAACCTTTTAGCATAAGATTTAGTGTGTTTCATTTTTTTTGTGTGTTTTAAGTCCAATTTGGAACTTACTTGAATCTAATGACGGTTGACTTCTAATGTGTGTTGGTGCATATTTTTTTTTCTTCTTTGCTTGGTAAAATTGTGCAGATATCTCCCACCAAGCATGCTGCTAAGAAGAAATCGTCTTCAAAAAGAGCCCGAACTGAATCTGATAACTTCCGGTCTATGGAAGCTGATATGAAATACAATGACTGCTACAAGGACAAGACAATCATCATAGAGCGTGTAGTCCAGTTAGAGACTCTTGAGGACACTTTCATTCCTGAAGTGTTCAGAGATAGAACTTGGACCAAGTTGCTGAACCCAACAGGAGTGGTCTATTCAGAGATTATCAGAGAGTTCTTCTCCAATGCCACTGTCAACGGAGATTGTATTGAGTGCTGGGTACGTCATAAGGAGTTTGTGATTACAAGAGAGAGCATTCAAGATTTTCTGGAAACTCGTCCTCCATCTCAGCCAATCACTGTTGCTTATGAGGACAGAATGGGTTCTACTCACGAAATGATCAAACTTCTTTGTGGTGAACCGAAGAAATCATCCATGAACACCATCAAGTTCTCTCCAGAAATGAGGACCCTAAGCTATGTGATGATTCACAATCTTTATCTGGTCACCAATCTCACCACTCTCTCTGCTCCGAAAACAAGATTTCTATTTGATCTCTTCACGCATAAGGAGATTGACATTTGTGGTCATATCATGCATGTCCTGAAGAAGAGCATCACCAAGCAGAATTCACGGACTTTGATGCCGTTTCCCTCTTTGATCATGGGATTGATTGCTAAGGCAAAGCTCAAGCTGCCCAGTGGCCTCACGGTTGTTCAGAGGGACTATCCCATTGGTGGTCATACACTAACTAGAAGCACTGCACACATCAAGGGATCGAAGACCGGTGTGCATACCATACCACCACCACGACAGGTTCAGCAGGAGGAAGGTGAAGATACAGAGGAAGAGATTGACAGGTTCACCTCGGTTCCTGATCCTTCTGCACAGCCATCATCTTCGGCTCCTCCACAAGGCTTGAGCAAACTGGATCAGCTGCTTGCTAAGATGGATCAGATGTCTACGATGCTTGACTCCCATGTGCAGTACACCGCGGACCAGTTTACATACCTTCAAGGACAGATCACCGCGCTCTCTTCTCAAGTGCAAGATTTATCTATGGAGCTCGTCTTGGATTCAGAATCGGAGCAGTTCTGACCCTTTGGCGATTCCGGTCAAAAAGGGGGAGAAAATTCTAAGGGGGAGCTAGTGAAGAGCTTGCACAGCGTTAGGGGGAGCATAGTCTAGCAACTTAGTATCATTGGTTATTGGTTTTAAAGACGGTTTTTATTCAGTTTGTTTTTAGTCACATAACTGTTTTAATGCTTTTGGTTTAAGACTTTGTTACCATGCTTTATTTAAGTATTATATCAGTTGTTTCTTTTGTGATATTCTCTATGCTTTGTAGTATTCTTTGCATGTACCCATGTTGCTTTTGTAAGCTTTAAGGGTTGTTTTGCTTTATTGCATAGTTTTGTAGGCTTTTATGGTTTGTGCCATGTATTTGCAATTCTTTGCTTATGCAGCCTTTATGCTTGTGCTTTTGAAGTTTAATGTCTTACATTTACTTCACTACATCACTCTTGTGCCCGTGTAGGATTGTTCCTAGATGCATATATGTTCTATGCATTGGTCGAGTGATGAACACTCTTGTGCCCTTGTAGGATTGTTCCTAGATGCAAATACTTTAAGTATTTTGCATTGGTTGAGTGTTGGATTTGCAAATGGTAATCTTCATATGAGCTTGTCATCTTGCATATCCGGATGTTCATTCCTTGTGTGAATGAGCATAGTAATTACGTTTGTATAGTGATTACTTGTTTGATCTTGCCATGATCTAGTGTTATCTATTTCATCTTACTTGATCATGCTATTATTGCTCCATATGCTTTTCAAGTTTTCTGCATACAATGATATACTTTGTTGTTGTGTTTCAGGAGTTACTTGTTCATATGTTTCAACAGCTTATCAGAATCTAGAATTAGGTGTGAGTGAGTTTTGCCTGTGTTCCCAAACTCACGTTTAAGTCTAGAGTCTGTTTTAGGGTTTTGTCACGGAATAGCCAAAGGGGGAGATTGTAAAGTTGTGATTTACAACTATGTGTTTTGTTGGCTTATATTCCGTGCCAAATTTTATTGTAATTAATATCAACTGTTTATACCCTGTATTAGTTGTGGGAATTGATGTAAGGGGTGTGTGATAGAGAGTGTGTGAAGACTCAAGCAAATTGGAAGCTGATGGAATCTCGCGGGTATGTCGCGACTAAGCTTCCCGCGAAGTGAGGCATGTGCCCTACACATGCTGGAATGCGAAGAGTCAGTCCAGGTGGAGACAGCTGTCTCTCGCGAGTATCTCGCGGGTAAGGCCTTCCCGCGAGACACCCGCGAGACAAGCTGTTCTGCCAGCCTGTACTGAATGACTCACACATTTTGCACCTATCCTATATAAACCCCCATTACCCACAAATGTTGAGGAATGCTTTCAGAGAGAAAACCCTAGCTAAACACATTTGCAATTAGAGATTGTCATCCCCACCTTTCTCTATACACTTGCTTGTGGTATCTCCTCAACCCTTCCCTCTCCATTTTCCATACCATTGAGAGGTTGATAGCCCAAACACTTACCACACCTTTTGAGAGTGTTGAGTGACGTTTTGGTGCTGCTGGGAAGCATTGGAAGAAGCCTGGAATGGCAGATGCAACATGGAGCTTGTTGCGGGATCCGGAGAGCTAGACAAGACACGGTTCCGAGAAGCCTTGTTGGAGTAGGAGCTTGGAGGGCTTAGGTACATCGGGTAGATTAGGCTTGGAGGGTCTCTTGCTTACTCATGTATCCCAACTGATTGTCTAGTGGATCGATTTCCGCTTGGAGGGCGGCGGAGAGGTTTTTCGCCGAGTTCTTCGGTTTCCTCTTCGAGAACACGTTTTGGTGTTTTCTGTGTTTGCATCCTTCTTCCCTACTCTTGTTTATTCCATTATACTGCTGTGTTGCTTAGTTTATGGATTAGAGTAGCTTACATGTTCATCCGCTCGCTTTTACACTATTCCGCACTTTATATCAAAGTTGTGTAAAATCTATCGAGCCGTTTTTTAAAATTAGGGGGTCTAAACAGCTCTTGTGTTTTCAACACGTATTCGAGCTTTCACATATAATAAAACAAAACCATGCTCGGATAAGACTGATCGGATGCCTTGAAATGCGTGCACGCAAGGCCGAAAGGATCAACATGTTGATGGTTGAAGTTGAAGTCATAGAGCCTAAGCCAAGACAAACCTTACCCAAATGCCCCAAACAGCCAAATTCATGAATTGGGATCAAAATTGGTATTGGCTTATTATTGTTTTATATTTTTTTTTTCACTACTCTAAAATGTTCGATGATTAATTAAGAAGATATTGCGACTAATATAATCCACATCAGTGAACTATTAATTAAGATTTGCTGATGATATGATAATAATCTTCTGAAAATTTGATCTTTATGGTTTTGGTGTTGATAAAATAGCAAGCATTCTTTGATTTTTTTTAGAATTACTGCAACAATTTCTTTATATTCGGTAAAGGTGGCAGCACGAGAAGCTGTGATAAAGACAAAAGATTACGGATTTTATTTTGCTTTGTTGTTGCAATTTATACCTGGTTAATTAAATTTTGCTAAGAAAATTTATATTATTTTTAAATGACATTAAAATGGTTTCAAATGATTAAAGAAATTTATATGGAATTGAAGTAATTTTAAATTAAAAGGATACTTTGCACAAAATTAAGTATATTATATTATTATTATATATAGCATTCACTTTTTTTTTTCTTTTTTTTTTGACACAGAATATTGTAATTTTTTAGTAACAAAAATAAACATGACCGTCATTTCTAGACTCATTAGCACTAAATAACATGACAACTTTTGTTATTTCTTTGCTAGTTTGTTGTCATCTACTATAGACAACGGCGATTAAGTTAAAATGTAGCAATCCAGAATAAGTAATTTAGGACAAAGTTTAGCTACAAAATTGGTTGTAGTCTAAGATTATAGCTTTACTCAATATCTTTTTATTGAAAGTATATTTTCACAAATCAACTATTAGATTACATTGTCTTCTTATATCCCCCATACTTGCAAAATTTCTAGAAATTAAAGATCAATAGCTATGTCATCAATAAATTGTTTAAATTACAAATTTTTGTAGTTTAAAATTATGCATAAAATATAAACTTATAGATCATATAGTAAATAATATCTTATTGGCATAAAATTTGACATGTATATTAAGAATTTAAAGAACATGCAATTCAACGGTTAAATTCTCAAAATATGCAGTAATGTTCCTCTTATCTTCTTCACTTCTTTCTCTACCTTTTCTGGTGAGGCTCTTGCCTCGGGTTGGCTTTAGCCTCTTTCTCTATCACTATCTCTACCTTTTTCTATCGTGACTGCATGTTTAATTCTCGAAGGATATGTGCGCGAGTAGGATCCACTAGGGATGGTGAAGAACTCATTGCGGAGTAGATAAGGAGGAATCTTCTACCTCTCACGACTTGTTTAGAGATGAGAAACTAGCCGAGGAGTAATATGGATGGACTTACTGAGGAGTAGTGTAGATGTGTGATCCACTAGGGAAGAAGCTTTTGCTTCCTATAGGGTTCATTAAGGATTTTGAGGGAGAATCTTCTACTTCCTCACTGGGGATTTTTTTTGGTGTATGGGATTCATTGGGGAAGAATCTTCTTCTTTCTTATTGAGGATTTGCTTTAATGTGCTTAGGTCCATTGAGGAAGAATCTTCTGCCTCTTCCATAGAGATGATACTTGATATGCCTGAATTATTGAGCAAGAGTCTTCTGCTTCCTTCATGGGGATGATATTTGATAGGTTTGATCTTTTTTAAGGAAGAATCTTCTGCTTCCTTTACTAGGGGTATTGCTTGAGACACTTGAAATATTGAATCTTCTGCTTCCTTACTTGAGGAAGATGTTTTTGATATGCTTGATCCGATGGGGAAGGCCTTTGATGTGCTTGAACTACTGGGGATGGTTCTTGATGTGCTTGAACCACTAGGGATGGTTTTGATGTGCTTGAATTAGGAAAGAGTCTTCTACTTCCTTTACTGCTCACTGGGGAGTCCTTTGATAATTTGTGTTAAATTGTAGTAATCTTGAGATGTTCTTCTTTTTTTGAAAGAAAGATATATATTTATTTTTTTTACTGTTCATAATTAAAGTACACATAGTTTAGTAGTGAGGTCTAAACTACACATAGTTTAGCCATCATTTGTGTTCCCGCCTTTTTATTTCCCAACGGTTACCAACCGTTTTTTCTTCTTCTTCTTCATTCTCTTCATCTCCCTCACCTTTTTGCATTCTTCATAACTCATTTCTCTTTTCTCTCTATAAAAACCTCCATCCCTTCTCTCTTTTCCTCACTTCCTAATTCTCTCATCCTCTCAATCCCCCTCATTTTCTCATTTTCTCTCATTTTCTCATCATCTTCTTCAATGGCATCCAAGGCTAAGAAATCTTCCTACTTCCTATCTTCTGATGCCTTCCATCTTACCTGCTGAAGTGGAGCCACGAGGTTGGTGGGATCCACCATCGACATACTAGCCAGACCACATTCCCATGAGTGAATCCATAAGTTTTTTTTTTTTTTTTCTCATTTTGAAGTTTCTCTCTAATCTTTAGTTTAAATGTGTTTTTGGCTACGTAAATGCTTGGGTTTTGTTGTGGGATGGGTTTAGATGAAAACCTGACACCTTAGGAGCAGTAGGAGCATGTCTAGGATTGATTTTGGATGATGCTTCTTTGAAAATGTTGAAGAACTGCTTCTATTTGTGTTCTTGCGTGCGTGGGCCTGGGCTTGGGTACGCAGCTCTGTTCTTGTGTACGTAGGTATGTTCTTGAGACTCTGCGTACATGGGGTCTTGTCTGCGTGTGTGGGCTTTAACCCACGTATGTGAGACACCTAGCAAAAGCTTTGCTTTACCCATTTTCACTCCTTTTTCTACCGTTTCACCTCCATATGCAATTCTAACACCATTTTTCATCATTTTTGCATTTGAAAATCACTATATACTCTTTTTATCTTCATTCTTAAATCAAAACACCATATCTCTAAATTTCACTAGAATCATAAATCTAATGACATCTTTCTTTTTGTAGTCATCATCCTCTTACGTTGGTAGGGGAAGCACCAATAAGGTGGTGGAGTGGTTCAACCTACCTGTCCTCGAAAGTAGGGGTTATATCCAAGAGGCAGGCTTTGAGCCTATTATCAGTCTTCTTTCTAAAACGTCTGCAAGTGCTACCTTGGCGCAGTGCCTTATTGAGAGGTGGTGGGACACCACCCACACCCTTCATATTGCCGAGCGAGAGATGACGGTGACTCCCAATGACTTTTATCGCTTGACTAGCCTTAGCTTCGAGGGGGCATCATTAGTTTGGACAATGTGTTACCAGCTGGGCATTGACATGTTAAGGAGGAAGTACTCTACTGAAACCATCCCTTACTCTGACTTGGTCTCAGATTACATGTTCCATCCATAGAGGACTATGGAGGAATGCATTCTTATGGCTAGGGCTTTCCTTCTCCACTTGTTGGGGGCCTAACTTTTTGCCAATGGTGTGCAAATAGTGTCTTTAAGGTGGCTAACCCTTTTCTAGGACTTTAGGGAGGCACAGAGGGCTAACTGGGGGCAAGCATGTCTTGCTTATCTTTACTCCACCCTCGACACTCTCAGTTGGGGTACCTTGTGGCAATTTATGCCGCCTTGGAAGCTTTTTGAGGTTAGTTCTCTTTTCATCTTTTGCACTTTTGTAGCTTGTAGTCTTGCAAGCTGTATTGTCTTGAAAACTATCATCTTGCAAACTGTCACCTTACAAACTGTCATCTTGCATCTAACTTGTGGCTTGTGCTTTATTCTTGCAGTGGTTGGTTGTTAGGTATGGCCTCATAACTCTAGGCACCGACCTAGTTCTGAGGGATTTTCACCAAGTGAGGGCATATCTTACAGGATTGTCTTTAGATGAGGTAAATTTAAAAGTTCTAGTTGTTCATGCTTCTTCTTGTATACCCTTAGGATACTCTGTTCCTAACCTTGTGCCTTTATAGCTAAATTGGGCCCTGTGGGCCAGCCACCCCCTTCCTGCTACTCAAGACTTGGAGCTTTCCGCTTTCTTTGCTTTGGAGATTACCCAACTCCTTGAAGAAATGGGCTTGAGGGCTCTATATTTGGCAGAGAGGGTGAGGTGCTAGTTGGAGGGTAGGGATAACCCATAGATTCTGATGGACCCACCTAAGTTCATGCTTGCCCCACACTCTGTGATTAATGCTAAATACAACTCGTGGGGGAGTGGTGTTTCCTATACCGAGCAGCTTCTTGAGGGAGGAGTCCAACATCACTTGCCTGATGCTTTCTTTTATTGTTTAGGTATATGCTCAAACTCTTGTACTTCTTCTCTCTCTTTTTTTCTTTGTTAGTCATGACCCCTAATGTGGGAAATTATAATAGGGGGACCTACTACCGGTGAGCCCATTGATCCTCCACATATCCCTTAGATGGTCTATGCTTATGGCTCGGATGGCTTTGCTAAGGAGTGAGTCATGCCCTGCAACCCTAATGTCATGGGCTATCCTTTCCCAACTAACAATTGAGCGGTGAGCTCTTTCTCCCCTTTGGCTTCTCTCTTTGCCAAATTTCTCTTCTTGTTTCAATCACTAACCCTTTTGTCTTCAAATTGCAGCCCATTATCCAAGAGCATAAGGAGTTGGTATGGCTGGCCGGGAATCTTAAGTTGGCGGTGACCAACTACTCGAGGGAGCTATATGGTCCTTGTGGAACGGCCTACCCAAGCGGTGGTGGTGATGATGATGATGGTGGCGAGGAGGATTCGGAGGCAACTTCTAGTTACTAGCCAAGGAAGAGGCAGCACCATTGATCTGCTATAGTCACAGCATATATACAACAAACAACACACAGCTTTTTCTTTTCTTTTTTTCCTTTTTTTTATTCCCTTTAGTAAACATTTGAGTTTGGTTTGAGAAAAAGGATTGTATTTAAGAACATCTTTTTACATTTATGCTTTTGATTGGAACTTAGTATTTAATTTACAAGATAATGATAAATTGTATGTTTCTATACAACTTTGCTTCTTTGATGCTTGCAACTTGATGCTTAGAATATGTCTTGAATGGTTCTTTAGGTCAAAGAACCCTAGAAATCCTTGGGAGTAGAAAACTCGGTTCAAAATAGGGGAACAAGGGCTTTTGCCAAGCGCCGTGCGTATGTGGAAATGAGCCTGCATACGCAGCTTTGACTTTGCATATGCAGGGTTGATTCTGTATATGTAGGCCATGGATCAAAAAAACCCTAGTCGTCTTACTTAGGTATAAAAGTAGCCATTTGAGTCCAAAATCCTTATCAACGTATTTCCAACCCAGAGAACACTTTTATGAGGTCTCCCAATGGCAGAAAACTCTCATCTTGATGTCTCCACTTGGATTAGGAAGCTTAGTCCCGATTGCAAAGATTCTATTGCTCCATATGGTCTTTCTTGCATCTTCCCTTACCATCAAATTAGGGTGGATGAGCCTCTTCTTCATGCTGCTGCCAATTATTGGGTTCCTTCTCGGCATGTATTTCGCTTCAATAGAATAGAATTATGCCCCACTATTGAGGAATTTGCTGCCATCATGGGTGAATTGGAGATTGATGATCTTATCTTTCCTACCATGGGTGGAGATCTTCCTTCCTTGTTATGAGTTATGTTGGGAGTCCTTGAAACCACAACTAGTAGATGGTGTGTCTTTAGCAAACTCAACCCTAGGCTTGTCTTTGATTACTTTTCCGGTTCGGCCCTTCTTGAGGGTGAGAGGCCACGATCGTACTACCTTCATGCCTTTTGCTTATGTGCCTTTGCAAGGTATTTCTTGGTCCAACAGCCATATTGTGTGGACCCCTGGATATGCATAGTGGCTTATGTGCTAAAGAGAGGTAATCTGGTGGGCTTGATCTTGGCGGAAACTCTTAATGGTTTGGATGCCTTTTAGAGGAAGGAAGCAAGCTTCTTTGTGGGAAGTCCTCTTCTTCTTCATGTATAATCCCTAACTTTTGCCTAGGTTTTTAACCTAGAAAGATTCCTCTAATTTTGCATAGATTGCCTTTCAGTTTTCAACCCATCGAGGCACCTTATATTGTTTTTCATCATTATTTGTTCCATTTTTTTTTCACTCATGCTCTCCACACTTTTTTTTTTTCCCAGATATGGCTATAAGAGAGGCTTAGGTTGCTTCAACCTCCTACTGTGCCCCTTAGCATCTACCTTGCTAGGCATCTTAGAGACTACCGACTTCAAAATTTCATGGGCTTTGAAACGTACATGGAGTTTATGGGTCGCCTTAAGGAGACTGACATTCAATGGGTCATGGAACGATGGCATATCTTAACCATGGTCCATAGTTGCTGCAAAGATCATTGTATAGAGTTTAATTGGGCTTCGATGCTGCTCTTACTACACTACTTGTCATATCTCAAGGCAATTTGGAGAGTGTCAAAGAGCTTCTAATGATTAGGGTTCCTTCCACACTGCGGTGACAAAAGACGTTCTTCTTCCCAAATACATCTACCCCACTGCAAGCTACAAGCAATAGTTAGAGGATAATATGAAGTGGGGTAGATGAGAGAATTTCCCTTGATATACCCCATGTTTTACTTTTCTACACTTTTATGATTCTGATTTTTTTTTTTTTTAATTTTATAAAGGATTTCAATGTTCCAATTCCCTTATGAAAAAAAACTTATTATCTTTTAATTTAAGCAATGAGAGAATTTCCCTTTTTTATTATCTTTGCTTATTGTTATCTCTTTTATTATTATTTTCTTTTCTTTTCCTTTTCCTTTGCCATATAATTTCTGCCCATGATGTCATTTGAGGAATTTTCGCCATGCCCATGCTCTTTTCCCCTAACTTTTGTCTAGATTGCCTTTTCGAGTTTTCAATCTAGCAGGATTCTTTTGCCTTAATTTTTTCCTAGGCCACCCTTTCAAGTTTTCAACCTAGCAGGCTTTTTTTCTTTTTCTTTTAAATGTGGTATTTTTGGAGCCTATCCATGTTAATGGGGGTAAAGCATCTCTTCCCAATCCAAATTTTTGATTCTTGTAGCACCTCCAGACATGATCTTCTTAATGATAAAAGTCCCGGATCATCTAGGCTTCATTTTTTATCTTGGATCAAAAGTCTCAATTCTAAGCACCTTTAGAACCAATTCCCTTTCTTTAAGGGTTTTTGGTTTCACTTTCTTGTTGAATGCTCTAACAATTCTTTTTTGGTACCCTTGTGCATGGTATTGTGCCCTAGCTCTCTTCTCATCTATCAAAGCCAATTGTTCATACCTTGCCTTAGCCCAATCCTTGTCTAGGACCTTGGTTTCTACCAATACCCTCAAAGATTGTATCTCCATCTCAATAGGAAGTAACTACCATAAACCAAGGAGCAAGGTGTTGCCCTAGTTGATGTACAGATAGAAGTCCTATAACCCCATAAGGCAAATGGGAGCTTCTCGGCCCAATCTCTGTATGTCACTACCATCTTGGCTAGGATATTCTTCACATTCTTATTGGCTGCTTCTATGGCCCTATTAGCTTGTAATTTATATGGTGAAGACTTGTGATGCTTAATGCCATATTCTTCCATGACCCTTCGGACTTCACCTTCAAAGTGGGAACCATTATCAGAAATGATCTCTTAGGGCACCCCAAATCGACATATGATGTTATTTTCTAATAATCGAGCCACATGGTTAGCCTTTAACATAGAATAGGAGGCCACCTCCACCCACTTAATGAAATAGTCGATTGCCACTAAAATGTACTCATGCCTATTTGAAGCCTTATGAGCTATCCTTCCAATCACATCTATGCCCTAGACCGAGAATGGCCGTGGAGAGGTCATGCTATATAACACACTAGGTGGTACATGGTTCAAATTAGCGTGTGTCTGACAATCATGGCAACTTTTCACATAGTCCACACAATTGGTCTCCATTGTATTCTAGTAGTACCTTATCCTTAGGATTTTCTTAGCTAACATTCTCCCATTCATATGAAGGCCACAAATCCCTTGATGAACTTCTTTCATTACTCTTTTAGCTTCTTTTCTCTTCAAGCAACAAAGGTATCGTAGGACCTTCTATAAAGCTATCCCCCACATAAGTTGTATTAAGTTGCCATCATCCTAATGGAACGATGTTCTCTCTTGTTGGCACTATTCGGATATGTCCTTAGTTCCAAGAACTTCATGATGTCATGGTACCATGGAACTTCCTTTTCCTCTATTGCCATTACTGAAGCTTCAGTCTTCCTCTTGTGTACTTCTTCATAACTTTGCTCAATCTCTAAAGGCCATGCCCATACTTCCTCAGGTATTTCAACCATGGAGGCTAAAGTAGCTAAGACATCTGCAAATTGATTCTGAGCTCTAGGGATGATTGTGTATTCAATCTTGTCAAAGGTCTTGGTCAAGTCCTCTAAATATTATTGATAAGGCTTCAAATGTTCCTCCTTCACCTTCCACAATTTTTGCGTTTAGGCTATAAACAAAGTTGAGTCCCCAAAGGCTTCAACTTCTTTTACCCACAATTCTCAAAAAGCTTCCTTTCCAGCAATGCAAGCCTCATATTCAACCATGTTGTTAGTTGATTCAAAGTTCAATTTAATTGCCAAAGGCATGTGAGACCCCTTGGGAGTGTTCAAGAGTATCCTTATCCCATTCCCATATTGGCTTACAACTCCTTCAAAGTACATCTTCCATGTCCCTAGCTCAACATCCAAAATGTCCTCATCCGGAAAGTCTTCTTTACCACCTTCCCCCTCTATATGATTCTTGGTACAAAAATCTGACACGATGCTTCCTTTGATAGTTTTCTTAGCCACATACTTCAAATTGAATTCTATCAGCAAAATTAACCATCTTGACAATCTTCCACTCAAAGCGGACTTCTTAAAGAGGTGCTTCAATGGGTCCATTCTGGCTACCACCCATATTTGGAAAGGTAAAACGATATGCCTCAATTTTCTTACGGCCCAAACAAGTGCAAAGCATGACTTTTCTATAGGAATATACCTAGTCTTGTAATCATGGAATCTCTTGCTCAAGTAATATATAACTCTCTCATTCTTCTTATCATCTTTTTGTGCAAGCATACTTTCAATTGCATCTCCCATGATAGAGAGGTTTAGGAGTACGGGTTTTCCATGTTGTGGAGGCACTAGGATAGGCAGGTGGGGGAGATACTCCTTGATAAGTTCAAAGGCTTTTTGGCACTCATCATTCCATGTTTGTGGTTCATTCTTCCTTAGGAGTTTGAAGATGGGCTCATAAGTAAAAGTGAGCTTGGCAATGAATCGACTAATGTATTGTAGTCGACCTAAGAAACCCCTTATTTCTCAAGGTTTTCAGACCCGGACCATTCATTGAACCGTAAAAGGGAGATGTTAAATGTTTTTGAGGTCGAACCGAGGTCAAACCGGTGTCGAACCGTGATGACATCATAATTAATTTAATAATTATTTTAATATAAATAAATATATTAAATTACTATAAATAGAAAATTTAACTAAAATAATACAATTAAATATAAATATCTATATTTCAAATATATATTTTCATATCATAACTTTTACAAGACAAATAAGAAATATCAAATCCTAAGCAAATTTAAATGTAATAGTACCATAACATTTTATACAAATTTTGCCACAATTTGCAACGTGATGGGATGTGAGTGGTAGAGACGTAAACCCAAATTTTTTTTTTTTCATTACTCACACTTTGCCACGGGTCAAATTATAGCAAAAAATTGTGTAAAATATTGTGATACTACATTACTCTTAAAAGAATAATGCTAGAGATACAAATTATTTTACAAATTTTTTTTACAAACTACTGATGTGGTGAGGGATTATTAGTAAATAAAAATATGATATTAATTGTGAGCCTAGATGAAAACTAATAAGAGGTTGGCCATATCAACATTTTGTAAAAATGTTGTAAAATAATTTGTGCCGAGCATTACTCTTCTTAAAAATACTTAAAATATTTAATACACCTAGCAATGCATGTCACATCATGCTGGGCAGTTGAAAAAAATCTGAATCTAATCGCTGAATTTTTTTGCTTTTATTAAAAATTTAAAACCTTTCATCATTCCAATGCTAGCCACGTGAAGGAATGCATGTCACATCATGTTAGGAAGCTAAAAAAAATTTTAATCTAATGGCTGAAATTTTTTTGCTTTTATTAAAAAAATAAAACCTTTCATCATTCCAATGTTAGCCACGTGAGGGACTTAGGAATTCAAAACTCAAAGCCAGTAACAAAGCAACACAAGAAAGAAAGAGAACATAGCGGTAGCATTCAACGAAAAAGAGGAATTACAGAGTGATCTCCATCCATAGAAAAGAGAAAGAAGAAGAAGCAGCAGCAGATGACGAAGGCGTGATCAGCGACTGTGTTGGCAACCTACTGGCTATTGCTTAAACAGGGCGCAGACCCTGTTTTGTTCTGTTCTTCTTCTCTTCTCTCTCTTTTTTTTTTTTTTTGAGGAACTTGTCTTCTTCTTCTTTGGTTCTTCTTTTTTTCCCTTACAAATCCCTTAGTTCAAGATCTGAAATTATCAGATCTCCTTCTGACCTTTGTTCTTCTTTGTGTTCTTTCATTTCTTCTAGATCTGATCATAACTTCATACTAGTGTAGTGGCCAAAATTCACTGGAAAAGCTGGAAAAAAAAAAAACCGTTCGAACCTCAAAAATCGGTCACGGTTCACAAAACCAGATGGTTGGACTGCGGTTCGTGCAGGTCCCCTTTTTTTTTTGCATGGAACAATTCTTCACGCTAAACAGACCGTAAAGCTGAATGGTTCGAGATTTTTCTGGTCGGACCGTACGGTCCGATTCGGGTTTCAAAACCTTGTTATTTCTTTCTCACTTTTAGGTGGCGGCATCTCTAATATGGCTTTGATCTTAGATAGGTAAACTTCTATCCCTCTATTACTCACTAGTAAGCCTAACAACTTTCCAGCGGTTATTCCAAAGGTGCACTTTTGTGGGTTCAATCTCAATCTATATTCTATAATCCTTTTGAAGAACTTCCTCATGTTTATGGCATGGCTTCCTCTATCCTTAGATTTTACTATCATATCGTCAACATACACCTTTACCTCATTATGCATCACATCATGTAGCAAGGCTATAGCCACCCTTTGGTAGGTTGCCCTAGCATTCTTGAGGCCAAATAGCATTACCGTGTAACAACAAATTCCCCATTCTGTAGTGAAGGTGGTTTTGGTCATGTCCTTCAGAGCCATCTTGATTTGGTTATACCTTGGAAAACCATCCATGAAGGACATCATTGCACTTCTTGCCATGTTATCCACTAAGACATCAATGTGAGGGAGAGGAAAGTCATCTTTAGGTCATGCTTTGTTCAAGTCCCTAAAATCCACACACATCTTCACCCTTCCATCCTTCTTAGGTATGAGCACAACATTGGCTACCCATTCGGCTTGGTGTACGGGTTTGATGAACCCTACCTTCAATTGCTAAGTGACTTCCTTTTTGATTTTTAAGAGCCATTTGGTCCTCATTCTTCTTAATTTTTGCTTGACAGGTACAGTGTGGTCGTGAGTATCAATGTGATGTTGAGCTATCTCGGGGTCAATTCTAGGCATGTCTTCATAGGACATTGCAAACACCTCTTGAAATTCCATGAGGAGTTCTCTAAAATCTTTCTTTTCTTTTTCATTTAGAGTTGAGCCAATTTTAATTAAGTGTGGATTCTCATCATTGCCCAAATTAATAGTTTCAAGAATTGGTTCCATAGGTTCAATTTTCTTTTCCAATTTTTTATTAATTTCATTTTCAAATTCATTTGAATCATTTGAGTGCAAAATTTCAATGTTATGGGACACATCAAAGTAAGCCATATTAGAATTCATCTTATTGAAAATATTGAAAAGTACATTAGAACTTACATTACAAAACGTTTTTCCCCATGTTTTCAGAAAACCCAACCCAAGTCCAATTATTAATGGGCCGTATAGTAGGCATGATGAATTTGGAAGGACCACTTGGCTCTTCATTGGTGATGGCAAACACATGCCCACTTGTCTTCTTCATGGTCTTCATTGCTTCAATATCCATATAGTTCACCCAATCGGCCTCTTCTTGCATTTCTTTGATCACTATGGTAGTTTTCTCCTTGAAAGTGAGTATTTCATTAAATAACATTTGCTAACTTGGATACACCTTTCCATCTTTGCCTACCCAAGTTTTGGAGAAGCCATAATAAGGGAAGTCTCCTTCTTCTTTCACGAAGTTCCCATTGAGAGGGCCATGGTTTTTCTTGATTCTGTCGTAGCCTTTAAGGAATCCTAGAACTTCCTTGGTCATTTAAGTTGTGATATTGGGGAACTCAACTACCCCTTTTCCTTCCTTTCCAAGGCCCATACCAGCCATGTATCCCATGTTCTTCATCATTGCAATCACCTCATGGCTACAATATGGGAACAAATTGGTAGCATACCTTTCATCCTTCAACCCATAGTCATTCATTCTTACGAACTCAAAGCCACTCATTTGAAGCTTATTCCCTCTTTCCTCAAGTCCATAAACTAGTGCTAGGATCTCACCATCTCCAAGCACTATGGCAATCCCTCCTTTCCATGGGATCTTCATCTTTTGGTGTGGTGAGGAGGGGATTTCCCCATTAGAGTGAAGCCACTCCCTTCCTAAGAGAAGGTTGTAATTTGGGGTGATGTCCCTGACATGAAAATCCGCAATGGTTTCCATTGGCCTGATCTTACAAGGGGCCTTGAAAGTGCCTGTGACCTTCCTTGAAATGTTATTGTAAGCCTTTATAGTCAAGGGAGAAGGAATGATGGTCTCCATGTCTAGGCTAGCAATGAAGGCGGTCCTAAAAGGACAAACATTCAAGGCAGATCCATTATCAATAAGAACCATTGGGACCTTGGCACCTATGTATTCAATGGTGATTTGCAAGGGTCTGGTGTGAGTAGCTCCTTCGGGAAGGAGATCTTCATCAAAAAAAGTAAAAGCCTAATTACAATGCCACTCCCTTTCCTTTTATGGACCTTTGCCCCTTGTTTCATTGGGCTTTTGTCCATTTATAATAAAAGCTCTCATCTTACTCTCATGGGCTTTCACTAGAATGCACCTAGGAATTTTCAACCCTTTGTCTCAAACTTAGGCTTACAATGTATTCATCACTTTTGGGCTTCCTAATCTTTATTCAATATTTCATCATTTTTTTTTTCTTGGAATAGCCCTCTAGCTAGAATGCATTGTAGCCTTCTCAAAGTCTATGAAACTCTCATCATTTTAGGCCTAGGCATGCAACAAAGAGGCCTAAGATTAAGGAAGTTCATTTTGGCATTGAAGGATGTTGGAAGCTATGTCCATAGCGTATTTGTTATCTTAGGCCCAAAGTCCTCATTTTCAAAAGGGCTACACTTGGGCCTATAATAGCAATTAAGTTATGGTCTTATGAACCTTTTAAGTTTGGATATGCCTTTGGATTTTAGGGACAAGCCTCTTATATGTGAGAACTTCTTTTCTTTTGTCCCACAACATCTTAGGGTATACCATAACTTTAGGGCCATCCCTTCCATTTTTATACCTTTTATTTGTCCTTTAGAATTAGGTGAACACATGATATATGGTTGAATAAACAGGAGATATATAAAGGGTACCCTACATGGTAGGATCTAGGATCTCTCTAGTGTGGGTAGGCTTCGTAAGGCTAAAGAGATAGATAAGTAGGTCACTCATAACTAAGTGGGCTATAATTCCAACTGAGGGCCTAGGTGGACACCATAGTGGTTTGGCAGCAAACCTTTAACGTACTTAAGACCCATTATAGGCAATGGCATTGATTGTGAGTTGGTGGGATGAACTTCAGAAAATTAAGGCCTGAATGGAACCTTCCATCTTCCCATTAATCACCAACCAAGGTTAAGGGAAAAGAACCAATGATGTGTATGCAAAACAAGTATTGAAAAAGTTTTTATTAAGGTTAAGAAACAAGAAACATAGGAATCAAATTCACCATCTCCAACAGAGTCGCCATTGTGGGTGTAAGGGAAAGAGTGTTGGAGTCGCCACCTAGTTATATGGTCTAGGAACCATGAATATAGTGTCCTTTTGAAGAAGTACCTTTTGTCTTACTACCAAAGTATGGGTTCAGAGTTTAGGTACGCCCTTGGAAAGGTGTTAGACACCCAAGATTGCCTAATCCTAAGGTTGGCCTCCCTTTGTTATGTCTTATGCCCTAACCTTATTAAAAACATGTTCAACACTTTCATCTATACTCACACACACACTAGCATACATACAATCATTGCATCATTCATCCCAAAACACATATCCATCCTTAAAGCAATAAAAAGCGGAACACATATGAGAAACCCTAGCATGTGAAACCCTATCATACATCTCAAGGCAAGGCAGCAACCCAAACATGCTAGCAAAGCAAATCACATCATAAATCAAAGTAAGGCATCAACTTCATACACATATATCAAGGAAGGATTAAACAATCAACATGCATGTTCATGTGAATGCATAACTTACCTTATTTACCTTGCAGCACCTCAGCACCTATCGCATCATGAATGGGCATGTGAATGCATGTTTATGGCATCGAAGCAAGAAACAAGCATAAAACTTTAATCTAAACATGTGATAACAAACAAACATGTTAAAGGACGGACAAGCAGTTATGGGGCTTAAAATATATGAAAAACAGGCTACATAGAACAAACATGTAAAAGCATAAACAAAACAAATAAAGATTAGGGTTTCTGTGTACGCATGAGTTCAGCTTGCATGCGCAAGCTAGATCATGCATATGCAGATCCTTACCTAGAAAACCTAATTGACATAGAAATAGAGCAGAAACCCAACAAAATAGAAAATCGTAAATCTAGCAATCTAACATGCTAGAAAACATAAAGAAAGCCTAAAAATAACATAAACAAACATATATAAACATAAACTATACAAAGAAACAGATTAAAGGTAGAAAAGGAAAAAAAAAAAAAAAAACAGTTCAAAAGAATACCTTAAAGCAAAATCTCCAAAGCTTGATTTTTGACCATTCCTGTAGTGACCCAAAAAGGGGGGTCTTGCATTTCATAGAATCCCACATCGTCTAGGAAAGCACATAGGAATGTGTTTATAAGAAATGACCTCCCTTCAATGTGTAGAGGCCTTTTCTCCGCTGCTATGTGCTTTGGGGGAGAACAAAACTGTGAGGGGTATAAGGCCCGAAAGCGAATAAAATCTACACAGGTGGGGTGGGGTCCTTACAATTCCCCTTAGTCAATACAATCACAATTCAATAAAATAGTGATTAGTAATCTTAATTTCAAAGGAATGGGGCCAGAAAGGGTCCCAATCAAATAAAAAAGACATAAGGGTGTTTTATGCAAAACTCCCTTTTGATTCTCTATCTTCTAGTGAATCTTAGGTTTTTTTACGTGAGATTTCTCTGTGTGCGTTTTGAAAATGTACCATGTAAGGCTTCTTATAGATGAAAAAAGGGGTTTGGAACAGCTCCCAGATGAAGTGGGATTCATTCTAGACCTCAGCCACTATTTCAAAAAACTTGTCTTTCATATGCTTTTGAAGCCCTAGCTATGTATGCAAGAATGTGCCTACATACGCATGCTTTAGCTTGCGCACGCAAGCTGTGACTTACATATGTAGGCTAAGGGCCACTTTGATCATTTAATTTTTCAAAAATAGATTTTTGCTCATTTAAAAGATTATATTTTCTATTTTAACACTCCTCAAGTCAATTTAAATTCTGTAATAAACTCTTCCCTAATTTCCTTGGTTTCCATATGAGGATTATCCTCCACTGAAGCCATCAGATTGCTGTTCTCCACCGCCATGTTCACACAATTTTCCCCTATTCTCAACACCACCTCCTCATGTAACCTAGACTTATCAAAATACCTTGGGATGAAAATCACCTTCTGATTTAAAGGCATATGGTGAGGAGCTTTTAGAGATGAATTGAACTGCTTCTGCTATGCCTTGAGAGTTCCCCTACTCTGAATCCACAATGAACAGTCCTTGTTGCCATAAGTCAGCCTACCACACCAATAACAGAGGTTTGGTAGGCGCCTGAAATTAAAAGATACCCAGGACTTCTCCCCATTCTTAAGAGTGAGAATTCTCCCTTTGCATAATGGTAGCAAGAGGTCAATCTTAATTCTTACTCGAATAAAACTACCACCCTCCTCCGTTTTAGTGCCAATGGATTGAACCACCTCTCCAATATTCTCACAAATGTTTTCCGCCACATATGTAGTCATTTAGCGAGTAGGGATGTCATGAAATTGAACCTAAAACACCACTGTCTCAATGTCAGGGAACTTGGAGGGATATCTTTTTCATATCTCTGTACCACCACTAGATGTTTATTGAAACTCCTTGGTTGGCTAATCAGAATTTGATTAACGTCTTGTTCATCATCAAAAACAAGCAAGACTTTATGATCGTTTAGATTTTGAATCCTAAAACCTTTGCTACACCGCCACAATTGTTTGAAAGTCCTACCTATAGTATCCATGTTCAGAGCACGAGTAGTAAAGAATTTTGCCACAATTATAAACTCATTTGACTTCCGAGCTTTTATGATTACAAAGCCCGAATCTTCCCTTCCAGAAAGGATAATTTTCCTTAGGACCTACATAACTCATCCATAACTATAAACCAAGATTTCAAGGAATCCGAAGAAGAAAACTGTTTCCCAATAACCCCAAAGAAGAAAGACCACAAGCTCTACAAGCACACTTGGTACTTGAGAGGACAAACACACCTATAATAAGGGACAAACAATTCTACAGCCTAAGAGAAGATGGAGAAGACCACCTTTCTTGGGGGATCGGGCTGGGGGAATACTTGAGTGATAGATGAATTTTTCTCCCTTTTGAAGCTCAAAAAATTAAGGTGATTCCACCCTGTGCAACTCCCCAACCAGATTTCCTTCATTGGTCATTGAAACAAAATGGAGTATACTCTATAAAGTCGGGTTATAAAGGTCTATGTGAAGATTCAAGGAGGAAGTAGGCTTAATAAATCAATTAACATAAGCATGAATATGATTTTTTGGTTTTTTAATTTTTTCTTAATTTCATATTGGTCTCAAGTATAATATATGTATGTTTGAATGCATGTGTAAAATTTTCTCTATTGGAATCAAATCCTTGCCCCACTAGTGTTTAAGTCATTAGATTTGTACTCAACTATGTTATATTACCAGTACATTTGTCCTATAAAAAAAACTACTCACATTCGTCCACCCCAAGGTCTTATGATATCCACTTGCCCCCATCTTGGGGCCACCCAATGGGATTCTGTGTGTATGTGAAATTGAAGGAAAAACTTTCCTATTTTATCAATGAATTTTAAAGTTTAAAAGATATAAATTAAAAAAAGGATTGAAGAAAAGGGAAACTACAAAAGCAAACATTTTAATTGCAGAAAAAATTATTAAAAAATATTATTTTTTACATTTCTAAATTTTTAATATTTTAAATTCTTTAAGTAATAATTTATTAATTTTCATAAAATTAATTGTATTGTGATAAACTTTGGAAATAATATAATTTTTATAATTTAATGTTGTTTTCAAGTTAAACTCTAGAGTTCTAAATGCTCAAATTAATTTTTATTATATAACTTTAAATTCTTATAATTTAATCTGTAAGGGGCTAAATCAGCAGCCCAACCCAAGTTAGATGGCTAGGTATTGTACCGTGGCCCAGTGTAATTAATTTGTAGAGGTAGGTTATCAAGTCCAACCTTTTCCAGCCTAATTAGTTATGTTAGATGATTCAAAGAAGAATATGCAATCAAGGAGGAAGCTTCAAGAGGGAAAAATAGTAGAAAAAGATAGAATTATTGATATAAATTCTTCCTTGGGTTGGTTTGAGGAGCCTAAACTCATATGATATCACATTCTTGATTAAAAAGTTCTTGATTACACTTTATGTTTCTCTCTCTCATTGTTCTCCTCCCCTTTTGGAGGAGTTCCTTTCCCTTATATTACCTAGGTTGCATCTCAATCCTTCACTTAGATAGCCACTACTCTTCACTTAAATGCTTGTCCCATCAGGGCCTTGCTGGAGGTGGTAGAATGTGCTATAAGCTGTGAGGGTACTGTTTAAAGGTCATTATGACATTAATGCGGCTAGCTGAGTTGGTGTCGTGCATTGAATGCGAAGGTGATGGGTACTTTACCTAGAAACTTCCCCCTTTCTTTACTTGTATGTCTTTCCTTCCTTCCTCGGCTCCTAGCATTTGTGGACTTGATGGTCATTATTTGGTCCCCTGAAGTGTACTTGTCCTTCGGGTTCCTCAAGCATACCACTCTCCTCGTTTTCTCGAACAATCTTATCCAAATTGATCTGGACCTATCTTGGCATATAGTTGGGACGTATTGCCCTTTGGGACAGTTCTATTCAATGGCTCCCCCTCTTTGGCTCCTCATCCCCTACAATAGCCCCCTGAAACTTCACTCCCTATACTATTTGGGGAAGTGGAGTTTCGGTAGGAGTTGGGGGAATTGGCACGTTCTAAATGTGTTCCCACGTAGGGATGTCTTTTCAACAGCTCTAGATATGCTCATGATGCTTTGGTATCCTCAACATTACTGTAAATGCTACTGACGGCTCTATGTCTCCCATGTTCTATGGTAAGGAGTAGGGAGATTATTCTTCCCACTTTTTGGAAAAATGACCTCTCCCTCAGAAAGTTTGCTGGAGGAGCCTAGTTTCCTGCACTCGTAAGTTGTCTCAACCTTTTACTTTAGGATATAATTTCCTTCTTTTGTTGTTTTTTCTTCTTTTTCTTCCTTTCGTTTCTTAAGATGGGTAGATTTGCTAGCCTAGTGGATACCCCATAGAAAAAAAAAGCCTTTAAGGTGTGATTGGTCACTTGACTCTATCTGATCTTATTACCAATATTAAGCCAAGAAAAAGGTCATTTTTCCTAATCTAATGTAAATAAATAAAAATCTCTTGATTCTTGAGTTCGGAAGTCTGGTTACATGTGGGGAAGGTGTTAGGCAGCCCACAATGCCTATCCAAGGATAGTCCTTTATTTAGATAAAATCTTAATTTAAGGACATTGGTAGTTAAAAATCATGCTATTGGGATTAGCTTTCAGGGCTTTAAATGAACTGGGATTTGAGGTTTGGTTTTGGAAAGGGTGTGGTCTCAATTAATGCTTCCCTAATGTGTTTGGAATCGATGCCAAATTTTCACGATGAAAATTCGGCACCATTTTGCCTTATTTTTGTGGTGAAAATTTGGCAGCGCTTCATCTTAGGTGTGTCATATCATACAAAATGCTATTCTCACAAAGCTTTCATTGTGAGAATATGGCAATGGAGGTGTCTTATTTTCACAGTGAAAATCTGACAGAGTTTGACATTTGGTGTGCTATGGCACATCGGCAGGGTTTCATGCCTGTGAATATGGCATGTCTCAACATGCTCGTGCTAGGACGAGCCGGAGCTCCTCAAATCATCAAAAATATTGATGCATGTCACATACACAGGGAAACCCATATCATTTGGTGACATGGATCAAGACGATCACACCACGATGATCATGTACACAATGTAGCATGAATATGCACCTACAACAAATTGCCTTGAGCATATACCCACACTACAAGGTTAAGAGCACTCGTGACTAGAGAGGGTCGCTCACATATATATATATACACACACACACACATACACATATCATGCACAATGCTATCGCACAAAGCGAGAAATTTAAGCAGACATTGCCAGTGTCCCAAAGGTATGTGATAAGTGTAATTTTTACATGATTTTTATTATCCTCTTATTTATTAAAATTGTTAGTTTTCCTTTATTTCTTTTGATTTGATTTGATTTTTTATTTATATTTATCTATTCATTTCTGCTTTGAAGGATTGAGAAGATTTCAGATTAATCCACATCTTGTGGATGTAAATCGGTTGACTTGAAAACCTAATTAAATTTAAGTCCAATTTGGATTAGGATTCCAAGCCGTACATCAGTTAGTATTTTTGGCATAACTTTCGGTTCAGATGTCCAATCGAGATGATTCAAGTTGAGCTGGAAATTTAACTTAAAGGGCTACAACTTTATGGTTTACCAAGAGCCAGAATTCTGACGTTAAATGCGCCAAAATCATCCATTAAGTGAAGCCTAAAAATCTGGGATTTTCTCCAAACGAGAATTCAACTTGTAATAGGATTTCTTGACCTATTTAAAGGCTCTTTAGGGAAAATTCAAGGGGGGTCGCATTGAAGAATATTTTTTGGGAGTCTTTCTGAGGAGGAGGATCTGAGGACAAGGGCGAAAGCTTCATACTGATCAACTAATTCAAATGAAAAACATAAGTTTTATTTGTTTTCTTTTTAATTTTACTATGAACTAAATTTTATTTTCTAGAGCGTTGATGTAGTCTAGCAATGAACACACAATTTATATTCTAAGTTATTTTATTTTTGATATTTCCATGATTGAGTGTTTAATTCTTATTCTTAATGCTTACTATTTCTTTTTTTACAAATTATTGTTTAATCAATTGAATTACAATGAGACCGAGAGGTGATTTGTTATTTTAGTTCTAGAATTAAACACCATTAGTTGAGCAAAAGTAGAGATGCTTTACCACAATTAGTGTGATTTTTCTAAAAATTCAAAGTACATAATAAGTCTCTAGTTAATTAAATTCACATAGAGATATGGAATTATTAGCTGAAGATATTTTTGATATTATTCAAGAGAAGATATTGAATAGTTAAGGAATTTTTAATCATCAACGGGAGATTATTAGAATTTAATAATTAGGAAGAATAAATTGTGTGGGATTTGTTAGGTGAAATCAACTACTCTAAATCCATTCTTATCATATTTTTACACTGTTAGATTTTTACGCTTTGTTAATTTTTTTTATTCGTAGATTTATTTTTATTAAATTGTTTAATTTAATTTAGATAGGAGAACGTTCCATTTATTTTCGATTTTCCCAATAGTAATTTATTTAGTGAATTTTGGTATTCAATAACATAGTTAATCCTTGTGGGTTTGACATTCGTTTTCTAAAAAGAACACTTTACTACTTGTTACAATTCTGTGCGCTTGCAGATTATTTTACGCGAACAATATGGCCCAGCAAGGTATAGGAAATGTAAATCAGACATTGTCATGCCCAAGGAATATGGCCTAAGCGAAGTGCAAGAAAGATAAAGGGTACTATTGGGAAATTTATACCTCGATTGCTAAAATTAATAAGTTTTAAACCCAAGTTGTTAATTAAATTTATTATGAATAAATCTTGTTAAAACAAACAAGCATTAATATCATGCACAGCGGAATAGTAAATAAGACAAAATATGATGATTTAGGAAAACCAATGAAACAAACTAGTTTCATAGTAAAAAGTCTGAGGGGAAACCTTTCCAAAATGCAATTCATTATAGTAAAGAAAGTTTCAGATCTAGTACAAAAAATTTGTCCCTAGACTGTACGATCCCCGTAGATGAATTTACAGTAGAAACCTTCTATTGCTTTAGAACCTCTAAACTCTTCAATATCTAAATGCCACCCTTTTGCATGAATCCTAGTACGTGACTAACTCCAGCAACTTAAAGATGTGGTTGGCTACAAAGTTCTTCACTTCATCAACAATGAAGATCAAGAAGCACTTCGTTACAAAATCCTAAGGCGCAAAAGACGCAATAACTTTTTGTAGAGAGAATAAGGCACTAGGTCACTTTCTACATGTGTTCTCCACGTATAGTAGGAATTAGGCTTGATGACACATGCAAGCAAGGACTCATGCACGAACATGTAGGCAAGCATGCAAATATGCAAAGAAGTAAAGAGAGCTAAATGGGTGGCACAAAGCAAGCAAGGCAAGCATAACATCGTACAAGGCAGAGAAAGGGTATGCATTAAGAAAACCGACATTACAGGGACGTGTTCTCACAAATGATTACACCCAAACAAGTCACAAGTGAGACAAATGCAACCACACACAAGCAAGGGGCCCCAAAGACCAACAAGCACAGGCCCACAAAGGGTACCAAGCATTTCAAAACCTAGATCCAAGTAGGAAAGCATGAATATAAAGCATAGATGCAAGCAAGCATACACATTTATAAAGGAAATGATCCAAACCCTTTGATATAGGCCTAGGTGTATGGATGTAGGCCTAGATATAAGATCTAGATCTACACCTTACCTAAAGGGCCAAAACACAAGAAAGAGGTACATCAAGAGACAAAAAGGCTACAGAAGCACATGGCATAGCATCCAACACGTAGATCTAGACACATAAACATGGCATGGAGCACACAAAGATATAGATCTAAGCACAAACATGGCAAAGAGCACATAGGCATATAGATCTACGCACAAACATAGTATTTAGGCATACCCTAGCCCAAGAAGGCTAGGCCAACATCATCAAACTAATAAAACATGTTAGAAAGCAAGATAAAGCAATAATATACCATGGAAAGCAATAAAACATGTTATAAAACAAGATAAAGCAAATGGTGTAGATTGTAGCTAAAAAGCTACATCTACACTCTTAAAACGTCAAATCCAAGGTCCAAAGACCAAGGGAGAGGAAAAAGAGTGCAAGTACACTACCTCTTGATTGTTGAAAAAAGAGAGAAATCAAAGGTCTTTTTGATGTGTTTAGGAGAGAATTTGGAGAGGAAAAGAGAGAGGATTTGCCCAGAAAATGCTCCAAAAATTTCCCAAAACCGTTTATTTTTATTTTATTTTTATTTGAGGGGGGTCCGAGGATACAAATAGCTGAAAAAGTGACCTTTCGGCTTTCAGCGGCCACTAACCACTTAGTGGCCGCTGGGTCTGATGCTAACATCAGCAATATTGACTTCTACCCTAGTTTGACTTTGGATACATATTTGAAGGTCTTCCTGAACTATGATTAAGCTAATCGTGGAGTCTTTGGAATGATATGGATGGCTAGTTTTTAGAACACTAAAGATATTGAAATTCTGACGATCGAATCAAAAGCTAAGGCCTTAGGAAGTGAGTTGAAGCACTTTGCAAGGATTTTAGGATATCTCAATCGTTTTAATTTCGATTTTGACCCATGAATAGTTGTTGGAAAATGAATTCAATAATCTTTGCAATGACACTAGTCTCAACCCATTCCAATGGTCAGATCAAAATTAGGGTTTTTAGGGCATTCGAGAGTCAACTTTGGGTCAAACTTAGTCAAAGTTAATAAAAATCAACAAGTAGCTCGAATTTGATGTAGAAACATGAATTATTATTATTATTATTATTATTTTGGGATGATTTTGACAAACTTTGAATTTTGATCAATCCAGGGTTGACCAGAGGCATTTTGGTCAATTTGACCTGAAATGACACTTCGAGTGCTCTAATGCTCAAACAAGTTACGCCATGTCAATCTAGATGTTTCCGCATCCCTATGGAGAAAAAATAATTTTTTGGAATTTTCGAGGTCCTGTAAGCAAATTGAGGGCGGACAAAATATAGTATATATACGAACGAAGACCCTTCTTTGTTGACCTTGAAGATGTTGGTTAAATCTGGTTTTGTATCTCATACAAAACACATAGCAGAAGCAACAAACAAAGATCTATTTCATTCATGATCGATAACTTGCACTATATAAATTTTAGAATTTAAGAACAAAATAGCGTACCTTGGTGCGGTGAAATTCAAAACAAAAGATTATAAGTACTTGAGAACACTTTTAATCTTCACTCCAATTCTACTTTACACCCAAGAAGTGTGGTCTCTCAATCAATTTCCAATGGAGAATAATTGAGTGGTTTCACTCGCACATACACACCACTTTACAATGGTGTCTCACTTTTTCTCTAATAAAAATTCTATATGTCTCTCCCTTTATATATAACTGATTATCTAATTGGGACAACCTATTGGGCCTTTCCAATTGGTCTTTAATGTGTGGCTTGGAGTGGGACCAAAAGGACCAATAAGACACTAGCTTCAATGGGCCTTGGGCTTTTCTGTCAACTCTTGACAAGTCCAAAGTTACCATTAATTATATTTAATACCACTATATAAATATAATTGCACTCTAGGCCTTATTAGTAAATTATATCCCAAAACTTTATTATGCGTGCACCCCCTTCATAAAATATTCGTAGTAATTCAAAGTCATAAATATAGACTGTCACTTTGAAGATTACTACATCTTAATCCTTGAGTACCCAGTTTAATCCTTCTAAGTTATTCATTATATATTTATGAAATCCAAATAAATATATACTTTGGTAATTTCTTACCAAAGTGGTTAGGCCTAACTCTCTGAATAACTGAACCCATTAAACTTATCTCAAGGGAATATTTTATATCTCCTTTAAGAGACTATGAATTCCATCTTGAAAATATTTGTTCCATCAACACTAAATGTAGCTGCCCAACATACTGAGGTTTTGACCGTTACTTTAGATCTCACTCCTGATATATCAAAGCAATATACACTTCATGATTAGGTCCATTATTCTATCAAGATTAAGAGTTCATGCAAATATAAGTCGTGAGATTTATTATTCAATTGACAGTTGTTAGGGGAATAATAAATCTCACAGCGATCCAGTTCAATATGTCTTAACTCTTAAGACATATTAACACATCAACTAGAAGTCTCCACTTCCATGATCATGACAAATCATCTTAGTTGATATGTTATAGTCTTCGTAGATGAAATGCCCAATTTCATCACCGACTATGAACTAAAATTCTGAGTTTACAAAGAACTTGTGACTATATCTTCTGTGACTAAATCACATAAATCACATACTATGCATTTCATGGACTAAATGATAATGTCCGAATATTCATGTTACCATTATTTTAGGTAATAATAAAACAATTTTATTAATTATAATATTAAGTCATACATCATGTCATACATAATGTCATACATAATATCATACATAGCATCATACAATAGGATTTAAGGGCACTAATCCCAACATATCTCCCACTTGCCCTAAAGACTATTGTGCACTAATCTAACTCTCATTCCCTCCAAATGTGACTCGAAGGTCCTTTGAGGCAAGGCTTTGGTAAAGGGATCTGCTAGATTGTTTGCACTTTCAATCTTTGCTACCATCACATCTCCACGAGTAATAATATCTCTAATGATGTGGTACTTTCTCTCAATGTGCTTTCCTTTCTTGTGATTCCTTGGACCTTTTGATTGTGCAACTACACCACTATTGTCGCAAAACAATGTGATGGGAACTTGTTCCATTCTCATTACACCAAGGTCAGAAAGGAATTTCTTGAGCCATACAGCTTCTTTTGCTGTTTCACAAGTAGCAACATATTCTGCTTCCATGGTGGAGTCCGCAATACAAGATTGTTTGACACTCCTCCATGTTAAGGCTCCACCTCCCAAGGTGAATACACATCCTGATGTGGACTTTCTGAAATCTAGATCCGACTGAAAATCTGAATCTGTATAGCCAATGGGTATCAAATCCTCACATCAATAAACAAGCATATAATCTCTCGTTCTCCGTAGATACTTGAGAATATGCTTTACAGCTTGCCAATGTTTTGGTGCTGGATTTGATTGATATTGGCTGACCATGCCAACTGAATAACAAATATCTGGTCTAGTACAAAGCATGGCATACATGAGACTTCCTACTGCAGAAGCATAAGGAACTTGTCTCATCATATGTTCTTCCTCTTGAGTCTTAGGCCTTTGGTCATCAGACAGAGGTACTCCATGTCTGAAAGGAAGTAATCCCTTCTTGGAGTTTTGCATGCTAAACCGTTCTAGAACCTTATCTATATATCTAGCCTATGATAAACCTAATATCCTATTCTTGTGATCTCGCCAAAGCTTGATCTCCAGAATAAAGTTAGCCTCACCCAAGTCCTTCATATCAAATTGGTTTGACAACCACACTTTTACCGATGACATTACCCCTACATCATTTCCAATGAGTAGAATGTCATCAACATAAAGCACTAGGAACATTACTACTTTATCTCGATGTCTTTTGTACACACATGGTTCATCAAGATTTTGTTCAAAACCAAATGACTTGATTGCTTGATCAAATCTGATGTTCCATGACCTAAATGCTTGTTTAAGTCCATAAATGGACCTTTTTAACTTGCATACCATATGCTCTTGGTTCTTTGCTATGAAACCTTCCGGTTGCATCATATAGATTTCTTCTTCAAGATTGCCATTAAGAAATGCAGTCTTGACATCCATTTGCCAAATCTCATAATCATAATGAGCAGCAATGAATAAGAGAATTCTGATAGATTTAAGCATGGCTACTGGCGAAAAAGTTTCATCATAGTCAATACCTTCTTTTTGTATATACCATTTCGCCACTAGTCTTGCTTTAAAGGTTTCAACCTTTCCATCTACCCCTCTCTTCCTCTTGTAAACCCATTTGCAACCAATAGGTATAATGCCATTAGGCGCCTTTACAAGATCCCAAACTTGATTGGAATACATGGAATCTAATTCAGATTTCATAGCTTTGATCCAATGATGTGCATCTATATCATTCATTGCTTCTTCATAAGTGTAGAGATCCGATTCAGCCTCTTCTGAGATAGCTTTATAAGTTTCTCCCAAACCTATGAATCTTATGGGAGGCCGAAAAATTCTCCTACTACGACGAGGCACCTGTGTACTAAACATCTCATGAGTAGTATCTTGTGGTGTATCCAATACAACCACATCATCCCTAGTTTCATCTATTGGTTGTTCAACTAAAGGTTCATTCATTTCAACCAAAACAACTTTATTTCTAGGATCAAAATTATTCATATAATCATCTTCCAAAAATTTGGCATGTGTGCTAACAAACACTTTGTTATCTTTATGATTATAGAATAAATAACTCTTTGTTTCTTTTGAATACCCTAAAAACATGCATAATTCGGTTTTAGATTCCAACTTATCAAACTTCCTTTTCAACACATATGCTGGACATCCCCAAATGTGGAGATATTTGATACTAGGCTTACACCCACTCCATAATTCCTTAGGTGTGTTGGGAACAGATTTTGATGGAACTAAATTCAAAATATGCATTGCAGTTTTTAGTGCATATCCTTGAAAAGAAACTGGTAAAGTTGAGTAACTCATCATGGACCTAACCATTTCCAAAAGAGTCCTATTCCTTATTTCTGCTACACCATTCTGTTGGAGAGTTCCAGGTGCAGTCAATTGGGATATAATCTCATTTTGAGTTAAGTAATCCTTGAAATCCCCAAGAAGGTATTCGCCACCACGATCTGATCGAATAGCTTTTATGCGTTTACCTAATTGATTCTCAACTTCAGCCCTAAACTCTTTGAACTTTTCAAAAGCTTCGGACTTCCGTCTCATTAGGTACATATAACCATATCTTGAGTAATCATCGGTAAAAGTGATGAAGTACTCATAACCTCCTTTTGCTTGGGTTGACATAGGACCACATACATCTATCTGAACTAATACAAGCAACTCTTGGGCTCTTCTACCTTTTGCATTAAAAGGTTGTTTGGTCATTTTGCCTTCCAAACAAGATTCACAAACTGGAAATTCATCAAAGGCCAATAGCTCTAAAAGTCTATCTTTGATCAGTCTTTGAATTTTATTTGGATTAATATGACCTAAACGCAAGTGCCAAAGATATGCTTCATTATTAGAAGGAAACTTTCTCTTTAATGATTTTACATGAGAGTTATGATCTAATTCAGAATTATATAATTCATACTTATCAGGAGTTAAAATATAAAGACCATCCACAATATTGCCAGAACAGATAAACACTTTATCCTTCTTTATTACAACATTGTCTTTTAGGATAACATAATATCCATGTTTACCTAAATAAGTTGCAGAAATTAAATTCCTACGAACATTAGGTACATACAAATAGTCTTCCAATATTAAAACTCTAGATTCAAAACATAAATTAAACACTCCAATAGCTACAACTGGAATCCTGCTCCCATCAGCCAAGGTAAGAAACATTTCCCCTTCATTCAGCTTTCTGGTCTCCTGAAACCCCTGCAAGGATTTGCAAATATGATTAGTACAACCTGAATCCACACACCAGGAATTTGTGGGATTCTGTACCAAACATGTTTCAAGAAGGAATGTACTTTTCATACCTCTATTCTTGGCAGCCTTAAATATTGGACAATTCCTCTTCCAATGTCCTTTCTCACCACAATGGAAACACTTTCCTTTGATTTTCTTTCCTTTGTTGGCAACTCCTAAGGCAACTTGTTTACCATCTTTCTTAGTGAAGTTCTTCTTCTTCTTCTTCTTACCCTTGCCTTTCGACTTAGGTTGAGAAGTAGAAGCTTTACCAACATTGGCTTCAATACTAGAAGTACCAAGGATGCCTTCCACTGCTACCAACTCATTCATCAATTCAGACAATGTATAAATCTTTTTGTTCATATTATAGTTAAGTCTGAATTCCTTGAATGATTCTGGTAGTGACTGGAGTATCATATTCACTTGGGATTCTCCATCAATATCGGCACCTAAAACTTCCAATGTATTCAGATTAGAGATCATCCTAAGACAATGCTCCCTCACTGAAGTACCTTCAGCCATTTTGGTATTATAAATCTGCCTTATAGTTTCTTACCTTGCAAAACGGCCTTGCTCACCAAACATCTCCTTCAGATTGAGCATAATGTCCAAAGCTAGTTCTACATCCTTCATTTGATGCTGTAGAACATTTGAAATAGATGCTAGGATATAGCACTTAGCCATCTCATTAGATTTTTGCCAACGATCATATCGCTGTTTTTCCTTAAGAGGAGCATCTAATGATGGAAAGCTAGGACATGGTTGAGTAAGCACATATTTGTGCTCTTTAGCAGTAAGAACAATGTTCAAGTTTCTTTTCCAGTCAACATAGTTGGATCCAATCAGTTTGTTTTGATTAAGAATAGCAACAAGTGGGCTAAATGATGCCATGATTTTAAATATGAAAATAACAAACATGAATATAATAAGTAAACTAGACATTATCAATTTAGCATATAAACATATAATATAGAACCTTATAAAACCATAAAATAATATATGCAACGACAAACCAATCCATGTCTATAATTCCTTGGTAGCAAGTTTATTATAAACACATTAATTGATTGAGAACTATTCTCATTATTAGTGCTATCATGATAACTCTTATCATACACTAATAATATGCTGTATTAGCTTTAGCCTCTAAGTAATAATGACATAGCTCCTTTGGGAGGTTAACATTACACTTAGTTTAGTGTACACCATTATCTAGAATCATGTGTAGCCACATTTCATCTCCCTTATAATGTTTAAACTTGTAGTACCATTGAACAAAACACCCTCCTTTGGGATCGCAAGGCATATACGCCAAGACGAGGTGCTTGTCCACAGTACTTTAAACAGGTTAGTTCAATCTTGTAGTACTATGAAGTAAACACCCTCCTTTGGGATCGCAAGGCATATACGCCAAGACAAGGTGCTTACCCACACTACTATAAACTGATAATGGAGGCCGTGAGATGCAACTCTTGTATCTCTCTCCCACTAGATATTTTTAATTAAAGGTTTTTATGATCAAGAACCATATTAATGCTAGAAACCCTTGAAAACATAATCCTAATCTCATTAGGAATAAATTTCATTAAATGAATACTTTAATCCTAGCATTAATATATATATATATATATATATAAATATATATAATGTAATATAATGTAATATAAACCCATATTACACTATAAACCCATATTGCATTACATATAATATAATATATGGATTATTACATGTAATATATGATTATTACATTATATATAATACGGATTCAATATGAAATGAAGAACTAGAATCCTTAATGCATGTGAATTCTTGATACATATGAAACACACATTAATATGTGGATCCAAGACATCCAAAGCATATAAAAATTTGAATGCATGTGAAACCATATAAATAAAGATACATATGTAATACACGGATTCAAGGCATTTATCACATCTTAATAAAATGGTCACCAAGAATTTTACCATACAAGATGGCTATCATGGCAACAACTTTCAATTAACACGTGATAACCAATTAAAAGCATGAATAGCCAAGGGGTAGAGTCAACATGGTTCACGCACATGGTAGTTACAAACAGTTACTTCAACAATCAATAACTACCATTAAGCATTGCAATTGGTGCAAAAAAAAAAAATCCAACAAATGCAATCAATTGGTTCATGCACATGACAATTTATTTGAATTACATTCAATAACTATATCCTTGGCAATTACTAAGACACGGCACCATCCAATAAGTTAAGCCAAGATGTCCATTCCGAACAAACCAATGCAATACAATGGTTATCATCATGAACTGTTATCCTTGGCAACGAACTGTTATCTCTTGGACAATAACTACTTTCTTTGAATGGATCCGTATCTTAATTGTGTGGCCACTTCGAACAAACCAAGAGAATATGCATCCTTTGGTGTGAACCCGATATCATCAAGAAACCGTTTTTCTTTTATTCTAAAATCCAATCACATGCTATACAATCATGAGATGAAAACCTGGCTCTGATACCAATTGTTGGTTAAATCTGGTTTTGCATCTCATACAAAACACATAGTGGAAGCAACAAACAAAGATCTATTTTATTCATGATCGATAACTTGCACTATATAAATTTCAGAATTTAAGAACAAGATAGCGTACCTTGGTGCGGTAAAATTCAAAACAAAAGATTATAAGTACTTGAGAACACTTTTAATCTTCACTCCAATTCCACTTTACGCCCAAGAAGTGTGGTCTCTCAATCAATTTCCAAGGGAGAATAATTGAGTGGTTTCACTTGCACATACACACCACTTCACAATGGCGTCTCACTTTTTCTCTAATAAAAATTCTGTATGTCTCTCCCTTTATATATAACTGATTATCTAATTGAGCCGGCCTATTGGGCCAGTCCAATTGGGTTTTAATGTATGGCTTGGAGTGGGACCAAAAAGACCAACAAGACACTAGCTCCAATAGACCTTGGGCTTTTCTGTCAACTCTTGACAAGTCCAAAGTTACCATTAATTATATTTAATACCACAATATAAATATAATTGCACTCTAGGCGTTATTAATAAATTATATCCCAAAACTTTATTATACATGCAACCCCTTCATAAAATATTCGTAGTAATTCAAAATCATAAATATAGACTGTCACTTTGAAGACTACTACGTCTTAATCCTTGAGTATCCGGTTTAATCCTTTTAAATTATTCATTATATATTTATGAAATTCAATTTCATAAATATATACTTTGGTAATTTTTTACCAAAGTGGTTAGGCCTAACTCTCTGAATAACTGAACCCATTAAACTTATCTTAAGGGAATATTTTATATCTCCTTTAAGAGACTATGAATTCCATCTTGAAAATATTTGTTCCATCAACACTAAATGTGGCTGCCCAACATACTGAGGTTTTGACCGTTACTTTAGATCTCACTCCTGATATATCAAAGCAACCTACACTTCGTGATCCAGTCCATTATTCTATCAGGATTAAGAGTTCATGCAAATATAAGTCGTGAGATTTACTATTCAATTGACAGTCGTTAGAAGAATAATAAATCTCACAGCGGTCTAGTTCAATATGTCTTAACTCTTAAAACATATTAACACATCAACTAGAAGTCTCCACTTCTATGATCAAGACAAATCATCTTAGTTGATATGTTATAGTCTTTGCAGATGAAATGCTCAATTTCATCACCGACTATGAACTAAAATTCTGAGTTTACAAAGAACTTGTGACTATATCTTCTGTGACTAAATCACATAAATCACATACTATGTATCTCATGGACTAAATGGTAATGTCCGAATATTCATGTTACCATTATTTTAGGTAATAATAAAACAATTTTATTAATTATAATATTAAGTCATACATCATGTCATACATAATGTCATACATAATATCATACATAGCATCATAAAATAGGATTTAAGGGCACTAATCCCAACAGAAGAGGATTTTGAAGTTTTCAACCATCCTGACCTGATCGAGCATTCTCAGGCCAGCTCTAGAGCTCAGGCCATAGGCAAGTTAGCACCAACCAAGGGATCACTGACATACTAGAAGGCATGGTTATCAAAAAGAAGACTCCTAACTTGCTGGCCTTGTTGAAATCCCACACCGGGGGTGCCACACCTAAAGTATCGATAGATCCAAGGCCTCCCACCCAAGATCACTAGGGCCCAATTGAAGAAGAGTGCCACCAAGGGCACGGGCTCTAACATTATTGCTGATCGACGACCTAGAATTCCTGCCTGTAACCCTGCATTGGTACTTGATGTGGCTCCTCTTCCCTCTAACTCCTCCATTAAAGATTTTCAACAGGGAAGGGCTGGCTATGTGGCCGACTCAGTCAAGCAGGCACTGCTCCTACACAGGATATGGCAGAGCTAAGGAACCTAAAGAAATACAAAGTGTTCCTCTCCCTAAAAAGGGACTTGGCCTTGGTAAGTTTTCAAAACCTCGAACCCTTGAGCTTTTGTTTCTTTTACTTATTATATAGGGAAAAATTCTCATACACCCCTTGAACTTTAAAGTAATGGCCAAGACACCCCCTGAACTTTCATTTTGGCCAATTTACTCCTTAAACTTCACATAACTGCCAAATCAATACTTCCGTTGATCTCAGTTAAGACACTAACAGAAAGCTAGCATGGTATCTCACGTGAACTTAAAATAATACCAAATACAAAGGCTAAACCGGTTCAAAAACTCAGAAACCTTTGGCTTAGTTAACAAAGAGGGAGTGAGTGAGATGATCAAACTAGAACTACCATCACTAGAGTTCTTATCCATGTCTTGGTCTCGCCCTTTAGGTCCCTACATCGCCCTATGGACTTGTAAAGCAATTGAGAGCTGCCATTGTTACAGCCATTATCTTGTTGCTAGTTTTTTTTTTTTTTTTTTTTTTTTTTTTCTACTATGTTTTTCAAATCCTCCATGTGTGAGTCTCTATTGGAATGTCATGGGTTTGTAATTTATCTCGTTGTTGTGGCCAGTGCTCTAGTGAGCATGTATGCAAAAATTCATTGCTTTTAAATGTGTCATACAACTGTTTGATGAAATGTCTGAAAGAGATATGGCTAGTGCTCTAATAGGATTTGGATGTTTGGTAGGATTTTACATTGGTTTTCAATTTCTTAACGATAGTTTATGTTTATTTTGATGCATTTTTACTAACTTATGCAGGCTAAAAACTTCATTTTGATTTTCAATTCCTACAATGGTGCTTTCCCATTTTGAACACTTGTGGTACTTTACGCCTCCTAACAATCTCACTCTAGGCATCCTGAATGGTTGAGTCATTGTCTATAAGATACAAAGTGAACGTAATCAAACCATGTGCATATATAGGTAGTATAAATTTGTTGCTATCTATTTAATAACCTTTGATACCAATTGTTATGCCTTTGGTTTTACTTTAACTGTTACTGGCTTCCTATATAAAAGATCCTTCATTATTATCCTTTTGATACCAACATTTTGATTAGTAAAGCATTTGTACACGTACCTCTCTCATCAAGTTCAACAGCATTTGTACACATACCTTATTCAATTGCTTTGATTTATACATTGACCTTTAAAATGTAAAAAGCACTAAACACGTGTCTCCAAATAAGGGAAGAAAGTCTCAACCAAAAAATGAATGTTTCCCAATGTACAATGAATTGAAATATCAATAATTGTTTACAAGTAGTAAATTGTTTCACAAAATGTAAAGTTGTTATTTACAACTATGGGTTTTGTTGGTTTTTATTCCGTGCCAAATTTGATTGTAATTATTGTTTAATCTTTCTACCCTATATTTATTCTGGGATTTGATTGTAAGGGTTGTGTGATAGAGAGAGAGAGAGTGAAGACTCAAGCAATTGAACACTGAAGAGTTTTCGCGGGTAGCTCGCGACTAAGCATCCCGTGAAGTGACTCAAGTGCCTTGCACATGCTGGAATGCGAAGAGTCAGGCTAGGATGGAGACAGCTGTGTCTCGTGAGTATCTCGCGGGTAAGGCCTTCCTGCAAGACAACCGCAGGATATTCTATTTTGCCAGCTTGTCCATTCTGATACACACTTTTTGTGCCTACACTATTTATACCCACATTACCCACAAATGTTGAGGAGTGATTCTGAGAGAAAACTCTAGACAAACACCTTGAGAGTTAGAGATTGTTATACCCACAATTCTCTACACATTTGCTTGTATTATTTCCTCAACTCCTACCTTTCCATTTCCATACCATTGAGAGGTTGATAGCCCAAACACTTACCACACCCTTTTAAAGTATCAAGTGAAGTTTTTGTGCTGCTGGGAAGCATTGGAAGAAGACAAGAATGGCAAATGTAACATGGATCTTGTTGTGAGATCCGGAGAGCTAGACAAGATACAATTCCAATAAGCCTTGTTGGAGTAGGAGCTTAAAGGGCTTAGGTACATCAGGTAGATTAGGCTTGGAGGGTCTCTTGCTAACCCATGTATCTCAACTGACTGTCTAGTGGATCAGTTACTGCTTGAAGGGCGGCGGAGAGGTTTTTCACCGAGTTCTTCGGTTTCCTCTTCAATAACACATCAACGTGTTATCTTGTGTTTGCATCTATCTTCCCTACTCTTTTACTTTCCATTTTACTGCTGTGTTGCTTTGATTATGGATTAGAGTAGCTTGTTTGTTTATCCGCTCACTTTTACACTATTCTGCACTTAGTATTAAGCTAGTGTAAAATCAATCGAGCTGTAACTTTTAATTGGGGGTCTAAATAGCTCTTATGTTTTCAACACATTTTCGAGCTTTCAGAAAAAAAAAATAAATAACACCCATTAAATCAATCATTACATTTTTTATTTTTCTAACAACATTAAAAAACAAAAGTATACTGGCCTATTACTATCCTTAATGTATTTTCTATCCAAGTATGATCATCCCTAAAGAATGCTAAATATTTTTTGGCCAACCATCTTGAAGAAATCTTACCATTCGTATGATCCTTTAGTGCCTTCTTGAAGACTACATCTGATGTAAATTTGAGTCCATGTGTTAGTTGCACATTCTTCATGCCATTGTGTTGGTTTGTTGCATATTCTTATTGATGCCACCACAATGGCTAAACCAATCCAACTGATTTTGACTGCAACTCACTTGACAAGTCCTTTGCAAACTTCGGATACCTAATACAAGAATCTAAGGTTTTGGCAAGGCAGCTCAATAGGACAATATTTTGTGCATCAAGGGACTACAACAAAGCAACATGAGAACTAGCTAAAGATGCAACAATATCAAAGACAGTAGGAGCGTAGATAGAGAATATGCCTCCTTGTATCACCAAATATATATATATATATATATATATATATATTCATGAATGTAAAAACTTAAAAGCAAAAAAAATGAATGTAAAATCTTTTTCACAATTTTAATACTATTCTATCATTTGAAAGAAAAAGGGGACCGGGCTGTTTAAGTCATGAAAGAATGCATGAAAAACGAAGTTACATGTACTTTAAAAACAACACCTTCCTTTTGAAGGGATGGGATACATTTGCATTTGAGATCATACTATTCATACATACATCACCTGTTATACTGTAAATCCCCGCTTTTATCATTCAACTCCCAAAGAGCAACTATGGTGGCATCAATTGGCCATATCTCTTTCAGAAATTTCATCAAATAGTCGTATAACACATTTAAAAGCAGTGAATTTTTGCAAACACGCTCACTAGTCACTAGAGCACTGACCACAGTAGTGAGATAAATTGCAAACCCATAACATTCCAATAGAGACTCACACATGGAGGAATTGAGAAAAAAAAAAAAAAAACCCAACAGCAAGACAACGATAGTAACAATGGGGGTCTCAACTAATTTGTGGGACCACAATGCGCTGTAGGGACATAAAGGGCGAGACCAAGACAAGGAAAAGAACTTCAATGACGGTAGTTCTAGTCTGATCGTCTCACTCACTCTCCCTTTCTACACTAAGCCAAAGGTTTCTGAGTTTCTCAATTGGTTCAGCCTTTGTATTTGGTATTTTTTAATTTCACTTGAGATACCATGTGAGCTTTTTGTTAGTGTTTTAATTGAGACCAATGGAAGTATTGATTTGGCAGTTATGCGAAATTTAAGGAGTAAATTGGCCAAAATGAAAGCTCAGGGGGTGTCTTGGTCATTACCTCAAAGTTTAGGGGGTATACGAGCATTTTTCCCTATTATATATATATATATATATATATATATATTCTTTTCTTTTAACCACATAATTTCCTCTGAGAAGTCTAAGGTAACTCTCCTCTCCTCTCCTTTCCTCTCATATATATATATATATATATATATTTAAACAGGCCATTCAGGCATTTCATGTCGCCGAGGAATGGGTGGACCGTGCCCCAGCCAAATCTAAAGAGAAGGAATCCCATCGGTTTGCTACCACCAAGGCTCACGCCTTGGCCAAGAAGAAAACCAAAGAAACCCTCACCAAGATGGCTGAAACTGAGAAGGCAAGGTAGAGCGCTGAAGCGGCAGTGGCTAGCGCTGAAAGGCAGGCTAAGGAGCAGTGCGGCTATTTTTGGAAAGCTGAGGAGCAACTGGTTCTCGCTCAGGAGAAGATTGAGATCCAAAGGAATGAACTAGAGGGAAAAGAGGAGGAGGTAGCAAAGGCAGAATAGGTTGCTTATGAGTTGGGGTAGAAAGAGACAAGGAAGGCCTTAAGTCCTAACTCAAGGAGGTATTTCGTGGGTTTTACCTTCAGGTTTGGGCTAAGGCTCTAAATGCTGCTGGAGTAGACTTTGTTAGGTTCTAAGGTCTTAGGATTTTATGTATTTAGAACTCTAATTTGTAATGTTGGCAAATCATGATCAAAACAATGTATTTAGTCTTGTTTAGGCTTGCTCAAAGTTGGTTTATTATTGTAAAGTTGGAATCGAGTGGCTACAGAAGTATTTGGGACTTTCGGTCTGGCTCGATCGATCAAAGAATAGACTCGATCGATCGAAAATCGCACAGGTTGATTTTTCTGCAGAATTTCCAACTCAGCCCTACTTCATTAAACATTTAGGGTTTTATGTTTTTACCCTAGGTATATAAACTAAACCCTAGCCACGTTTTTGAAGGTTGCTCCAGTTGTATTGTTGCTCATACATTGCTGTTTTGTGTAAATCTCTTGTGAGATCTAGAGGAGCTTTCCTTTACACAAAGCTTAGGGTTTTCAAGTTAGAGATAATATCAATATCTTGATGATCAACTTGGTTGCTACCATTGAAGCTTAAAGAATATCAAGCGGGGGTGCTTGTAGCTGATTGAAGAATCCAAGAAAGAAGGAGTCCGTGGATTCGGAGCTTGCACGTGGTCGTGTCAGTAAGTTCTACTGGTGGGTAGCATTAGGAAGTCAAGCGGGGAGCTTGTAGTCTTTCTGTATGAACTTCGATTCTTTCGCATAGTGGATTCAGGTTTACCTTGAGGATAGCTAGGTCAAATCCTCCCCAGGTTTTTACTGTGTGGTTTCCTAGGTCATCATATCTTGTGTTCATTTAGTTTCCGCTGCTTTATATCTTGATATGATTATTTGATTGCTTTAACCTAGAATTGCATAATTTGACTAAGTAACAACTTGGCTAATTAATCTAGGCTAACCAATCTGGTTGTTTTAAGGGGTCTAAAACCGTTCAGACTTTTCTTCAAAGCTAAGGAACCCATAGAGGGTCATCTTCCCTCTTGCTCTTAGGAATGTGGCCAACTCCTCTGCTCTTAAGACAAGCTCTGTTGTCATGACATCTTAGCCTTTGAATGAAGGTGAGAAGAGGGGTGAAGCTACTTAATAGGGGTGAAAAAAGAAAAAAATGACCATAAATTTTTTTTTTTTTTTTTTTTTTTTTGTAATAGGGCTTTTAAATTCTATACTTAGCCGTAGCTGTAGGGCTCCTTAACTTGTAACTCATCTCTTAATTAATGACAAACAAAAGTTTTCTTTTTATGTGTTATCTTGTAACTCATCTCTTAACTTGTTCACAACAGTACCTTAACTTGTAACTCATCTCTTAACTTGTGTACTTATCTTTTTCTTTTATTAATGTTATCTTTGTACGACATACATATCTTCAGTTTCTTGGCTAAACACTCATTACCTACATAGTTTGTGCCTTTCATAAATAAAAATAAGATTAGGCCAAGGCTCTATCCCATTCTTAAATTGCTAATTAGAAGTTACTCCTATCCCAGGAAAGTGACCCAAAGAGTCGAACCTAGCCTTAGGCTCAACCTTTAGCTCCCCACCCCCCCTCCCTTTTTATTTTTATTTTTTTTATAGGAGTTAATTTACTCAAGGCAGATGACCCGAAGAGTTAAACCTGGCTGAGGTTCTTTTTAACACAACCTTTTTTTTTAGTAGTTGATTTACCCAAGGTAGGTGAGCCGAGAAGTTAAACCTAGCTGAGGTTTTGTTTAACCCTTAGCTTTTTTTATTTTATTTTTATTTTTTATTTTTTATAAGAGTTAACTTACCCAAGGCAAGTGACCCGAGGAGTCGAACCTAATCGAGGTTCTGTTTAACCCTTAATGCAAACGAGTTTAATAACATTAAGGTATTGGTATGAACAAAACCTTTAAGAAAAAAGACAAGATATGAATAACATCAATATTTCTCATCAATAATAATATCTTTGTAGGTCATTTACATTCCACGACTGAGGGATTGGGATTTTATTTAGTCCTTTAAGCGATAAGCCCCAACTCTTGCCATTGATGTGACACAATAGGGCCCTTCCCAGTTAGGCCTGAGCTTTCCCCATGCTAGATTCCTAGCGTTCCCTACGACCTTTCTTAGGACCAGGTCCCCCGGCACAAATGCTCTTGCCTTGATGCTTCTATCATACCCTTGTTTAAGCTTTTATTGGTAATGGGCCAACTAGACAGTAGCGATCTCCCTCTTTTCTTCAACCAAGTCTAGGCTTGCAGAGAAGAGCTACTCGTTTTTACTGCTATCAAACTGATTGGTTCTCATCATCAAGAACCCTGTCTCTAGGGGGATGACTGCCTTGGAACCATACGTCATAGAAAAAGGTGTCTCTCTGGTCGATCTCCTTGGTATGGTGCAGTATGGACATGGGGTAACTTGTCTACCCATTTGCCATTTGCCTTATCTAATCTATTCTTCAGCCCATCCACTATAACTTTATTAGTGGTCTTGGCCTATCCATTGCTCTAAGGGTAGGCAGGAGTAGAATATCTATTCTTTATGCCTAGTTCACAACAGTACCTTTGGAAGGTCTTGCTATCGATTTGAAGTCCGTTGTTTGATATAAGAGTTTGTGGGACCTCAAATCTTGTGACAATGTTCCACCAAACGAATCTCTTCACATCCTAATCTTAGATATTAGAGAGGGGCTTTGCATCGACCCATTTGGTGAAGTAAACAGTTCTGACGATGACCCATCTTTGGTTTCCAGTTGCCTTCGAAAAGGTCCGACTATATCCAACCCTCATTGTGTAAAAGGCCATAGGCTAGAAAGAGGATTGAGGATCTCTCCTGGCCAATTAATATCTTAGGCATATCTTTGGCACTGATCACATTTTTTGACGAACTCCTAGGAAGACTTCTACATGCTAGGCCACTAGTACCCTTGAGTAAGAGCCCTATGCGATAAAGATCTCCCTTGGTGTGACCACCACTGATTCCTTTATGAAGCTCTTCTAACAATGCATCCACTGCCTTGGGATGAATGCACAGCAAATATGGCCCAAAGTATGACTGTTTGTACAAATTTTGTTCCTCTAAGAGCCAGTACCATGGTGGATTTCTTTAAGTCTTTTCAACCTCAGTTCTATCTTCGAGCAATGTTCTGTCCTTGAAGAACGATATTACTGGGTCCATCCAACTCAAGCCAATGTGCACTGCGTTTACCCCTATAAGGGTTTGGCTATCCCAACTTGATGCCATTAGATTCTCCACCATTATAATCCTTGGCAAGCTTTCTCCTATTGAAGTGGCAAGGGTTGCTAATGAATCAGTATGGGTATTTCTGCTCCTAAGCACCTGCTCTATAGAAAAGACTTCAAAACTAAACCCAAGTTGGTTCACCTAGCTTAAATACCACTGCATCCTTTAATCCTTGGCCTCAAAGTCTCCTCTCACCTACCCCACAGTGAGCCTCAATTCATAGAACATTTCAATTGCCTTTCCCTAAGATTTTTGATAGCATTTAGGCCTGTTAAAAGAGCCTCATATTTTGCCTTGTTGTTTATGGCTGAGATGCTTAACTTTAAGGAATTCTTAATAGTAACATGCTTTGGAGAAGTTATAACTATTCCTAACCTTGAACCCTTCTGGTTAGTGGCCCCATCCATGTACAATTCCCAATGTGGTAGAGGTGACACTACAACAACCATAATCCATTTCTCAAGCATACCTACCTCTTCAATACCGCCATTCTTTGCTCCCTTAGTGAATTCAGCTACCAGGTTGGCTAGAACTTGCCCCTTTATGGTCGTTCACGGTAGATAACTGATATCAAATGCTCCCAATATAGTTCCCTACTTTTCCACTCTCCTAATGTAGTCTAAATTTCAGAGCAACACCTACATGGGAAATTGGATAAGGACGACGACTGTATGTGCCTGAAAGTAATGGGGAAGCTTCTTAATGGCAAGTATGATGGCCAAGATGACCCTCTTTAAAGGTAGGTATTAGGTCTCTACTCCTTGGAAGGACTAGCTTACGTAATAGACAAGTTTTTGTACCCTCTCTTCCACCCAAACTAGAACTAGGCTCACTGCATGTACCGTGATTGCTATATAGGCACATAAGACCTCTTCTCTTTTAGGCCTATATAAAATTGATGGATGAGCCAAATAGTTCTTCAATTCGTCAAAAGCCTTGTTGCACTCCTCAAACCAAGCAAAGTCCTTCCATGTGTGAAGCAACTGGAAGAATGGCCTACATCGGTCAGCTAACTGAGATATAAATCTATTTAGAGCTACTGTCGTTCTAATTAGGCGCTGCACCTCCTTCGAGTTCTGAGGTGAATGCAAATTATGAATAGCTCTGATTTGATTAAGGTTGACCTCTATTCCTCGGTGGGTGATCATGTATCTTAAGAATTTTCCAGATCCCATGCTAAAGGAGCATTTAGAGGCATTCAAGCATGGCTTTTGCTTCCTTAGGATTGAGAAGATTTCATCCAAATCCCCCAAATGGGATACCTGCCTACTCTTCACCACTATATCATCTATGTAGGCCCCCACATTCTTGCCTACTTGAGCTTTAAGCATCCTTGTCACCATTCTTTGATAGGTAGAGCTAGCGTTTTTTAGGCTAAATGGCATTACTCGATAATGGTAGTTCCTAGTCGGGGTGAGGAATGCAGTCTTTTCTTGATCTAGCAATGCTAATAGAATTTGGTAGTAGCCTTAGAAAGTGTATAGGAAACTCATTCGAGGATGGCCAAAGGTTGCATCAACAAGTTGATCACTTCTAGGGACCAGAAATGGATCCACGCACACCCTTTGTTCCCTTGATTTCTTCTTGACTACCATTGTGTTAGCCAGCCACTCAGGATAGGAAACCTCTTTGCTGGCCCCACCATGCTTGAGCTTGTTAACCTCCTTTCTTATTGCTTCAGCATGCTCCTTAGAGGATCGCTAAGGCTGCTGCATCCTCGGTGTTGTGGCTGGGTTCACATTGACGTAATGGCATATAAACTTTGGATCTACTCCTAGGGCTTCATATGTACTTTAAGCAAAAACATCCAAGTTATTCAGTAGGAAGATCAACAACTTCTCCTTCCTGGCTAGTGGTAGTTGCGTTCCTACCTGGAAATACTTTTCATTGTCAACCCCAAGGATGAGTTTCTCCAACCCTTCACACTGCGCACTAGTTCCTGCCATTTCGTCTAAAGACCTTAACGCTCCAACTACTAATTGCTATGAAGTGAGGCCTGGACCAAGAGGGTTTACTTGCAGCGTTTGGTACAATGTAGGGTGAATAGGCATCAACTATAATGAAGTCTACCACAACTAATTCATTCCCTGTTTGTACTGCCAATATAATAATTCCTTTGAGGATTACAGTTTTTTTGTCAAATCCAACTAAGGGTATATCGTACTTACTGAGGTCCTCGGGCTTCAATCCTCACCCCTTGTATAAATCTGGATACATGATCTCAGCCCCACTTCCCTAGTCTACCATTACTCTTTTCACGTCAAACCCTCTTATTCAAAGAGTGACCACGAGAGCGTCATCGTAGGGCTGGAAAGTGCCCATCATACGGCCTCGGAGAAACCCAGAATTGGCTTCTCTTCAGTCCTAGTTCACTTGGACTCTCTACCCACTTCTTTTACCCCTAACTACAATGAAATGGTCATTACCCCAAACGAGACTAGCCTCCCTTTTCACAGCAGCAAAGATAATGTCGATGGTTCCCAAGGGTGGGCAAGGTGCCACATCCCATTAGAGACCCGAGCTTGATTGCTCTCCTTGGCTTGAAGGTTAGTGCATGAATTGTTTTAGCTTCCCTACTTTCACTAGCTATTCCAAAAAATCATGCAATGTCCTACAATCCTTGATCGTATGAACTTGGTCTTGATGATATTGGTAGTACAAGTTCTGATTTCGCATAGTGGGATCCCGTCTTATCTTATTTGGCCACATGAATTAAAGCTCATTTTTTATCTTCTAAAAAACCTGATATACAGGCTTTTTGAACACCAAGTTAACCGCCTGGGCATTGCTTTGGTGGGCTTGATTAAAAAAGTCTCTCCTTGGTCAGTTAGGTCCAAATTTGTTTGGTTGAAGGTCTCTTCACTTAGGCATGAAGACTTTTGCCTTCCCTTTGCCCTGCACCTGATCGTCCTCAACTCTTTTGTGCTCATCAATGTGATCCATCAGCTAGTTCATGTCCTAAGCAGGCTTCATGGTGAGGGACTTCCTCAAACCTGAGTTCATGGGTAGCCCCACTTTGAAGGTTTTGACTGCCATGTCCTCAAAGTCCCCGTCAATTTCATTGAAGATCTCCTAACACCTATTAGAGTAAGTTTTCAAGGACTCTAGAAGTCTAAGGACCCTGCTATAGGCTACAAATTTGGCACCAAATGCCCTAGTCAACTCCTCTAGGACCATATCGAGCTCTCTTCAAGTCCATCGAACCACCGCATGGCGATGGGGCCAAGACTCGACGTGAAAACCTTACACATGAAGGCTTTATTCCTAGAGTGGATATCCATCCTCTAATTGAAATGGGTAATGTACTTCACTGGGTTAGTCTCCATTATAGATCAAAAGTTGGTTGGGTAAAGGTGACTATAGGCACCTCATTTTGTACCTGGTTAATAAAATTTAGTCCTCAATCCCAATGATTGGCTTGACATGTCTACAAAAGGTAATTGAAGTTATTTTGATAGTTTGGAAGTAATCACAACTCAGAAGTGCTCAAATTGCTTTGAAAACTATGTTAAAAAAATGACATTTTCTCGCTATTTTGACCATAACTTTTGTTCTACAAATAGTTTTTGAGTAAAGTTTATTTCATTGGAATTTAGACATCCTGGGCTTCAATTTAAATACAAATTTTACCTAATTTGGATTTTTATTGAGTGAGTTATGGCCGTTTGAAGTCGGGCCATCTAAGTAATCAAAATTAGGATTTTTAGGAACACATGCGTACACATGCACATATCTACGTACACGGGACCTATTCTAGAAGCCCAAATATCATTTTTTAGGGCTCAAAGCCGCCCTCTTTGATGGGGCCCAGCCCTAGACCTTTTGGAACGTCCAAAACCCTTTAAATGAGCCTAGAAAACCCTAGTTTAAACATATAAATACAATCTTATGCCTCCAAACTTAGACCCTAGCTAGAAAAAGTGCCTCTTCACTTTCTAAACCCTATTCTCTCTCTCAAAAACCCTAGGGTAGTAGCCACCATGTTTTTGTTTTATAGAGATTCAAAACCTTTTTCTTGCACAAAACTAAGGCAAAAACTTGTTCTTAAGGGGATTTCTAAAAACCTTTCCAAAACCTTTTGATTTTAAGTTGTGATTACCTATGAATTATTCAACAATTTTATTCCTTTGATTATTACTTGATCTTGTTGTGTAGGCACTGAGGGCCTGGTTAAATATCAATCAAGTTGTGTTCCATAAGTAAGGTGAGTCTCTCTTCATGGCTCTCCCTTAATTTGGGTTTTATAATTAGTGTTCTTTTTGTTCTTAATTTTATTTACATTTTATATATTCTTAGAAATATTTTTTTCTTTGTTTATTTTTTTTTTTTGGTTGTGTCTCATCATGTTGTGATTGAAGAGTTGAATGATTGGATATATTGATGAACATTTTTTGATGTGTTAAGTGTTGTTCTTGTTTGTTGTCAAATCCAATGCATGTTTAGGAATAGATTTATTTATTTATTTATTTATTTTGGATATCTTTGTTGTTAGTTTAGGTTGTTTATTTTTATATTAGAAGCATGCTAGGTTCAGTTTGATTGCTATTTTGTTTTGTTGTTGCTTTAAAACTGTGTTTTTAGGTGTGTATGTGTGTGCATGCTTCAAGCATGCGTACACATACTTGAGGCATGCGTATGCATACTTCATGGATGTGCACACATGCTCATGCCCAAAAACCCAGATTTAGGGTTCTTACTATTTTAGTTGTCTTGCTTAGTTTTAATCACATGTTTAGGTCCTATTGAGTCTAGTTTTCACATGTTTAGCATTAAGGTTAGTAGAATAACATGTTTCACATGCTTTATTTGTTGATTTGATTATTAGGGTTTATATCTTGAATGAACAATATGAACATGCATATGAACATGAACACGCATTGATGCATAGGTGTTGAAGTGTTATGGTGCAGTGAGGTAAGTCATGCATAATTACATGAACATGCATTTGATTTAGTTGGTGAGCATGATATGGTTGATGAACATGGTTGAATAGACTTGATGATTAATGCCTTATTGATGTTTCTGCCATGTGATATACTTGCTACCCTTGGATATATATATATATATATATATATATGTATGTGTGTGTGTGTGTGTGTGTTAGATGAATGATAGGGTTTTATATTATGGATGAATGTGGGACATATGTCATGTTGATTGCTTAGATGTATACTAGCATGCCTGTGAGTTTAGAATACAATATTGAACATTCCTTTGATGAGAATAAGATGTAAGACACAATGACCGGAAGCCGACCCATGGGCCGGGCGGTCTTAGATGCTTAACACCTTCCCAAGCCGTACCAAAACTCTGAACCCATACTCTGGTAGTAAGATCAGTCGTTCCATGTAAGTGCACTATATACATGGTTCCTAGGCCATAAAACTAGATGGTGACTCAATTTTTTCTCTTTCACGGTCCATTTAGTCGAGGCATACTCCTCGTTATGCCCACAGTAGTTGAGAGATTTGGCGTAAGGCCCTGCCCATAGCATCATTTCCCATATTCTCAAGAAGTGGAGTTCTGGCCCTTTTGCAATGATGTCTCTCTCCCCCTATCGAATGAGAGGATTTAATAAAAGACTCGCTTGGCAGGCTTCTGGTTCTCCACTTATAACTTTACTCTCCTTTCGAGTTAGAGCTTGGTTGGGAAGGGGGTTCTATTTTCCCTTATGAGTCACTGGTGTAGATGACCAACTTCCAACCTAAGATTATGCATCTCCTGTTCACATGAAACATGACTCACAAGTCGTGAGTGGCTCCGATTGATATGGTCTGAATGGATAGACGCGACCTTTATGTTGGGAGATAGGGCTATTTCACGATCCACTCTGCGCTCCAAGTTAACAAATTGATCCCACGCAAAGACCCTTCAAATTCTTCTCTATCCCCGTGAGAAATAGTTCCACTTCTTCCAGAGTTTGACATTTCTCAATCACCGGAAACTATGAGTAAGGATTCAAGGTGATTTTCCCGTAGACGGCGTCAATTGTAAGGGGCTAAATTAGTGGCCCAAACTAAGTTAGATGGGTAGGTACTGTACCGTGGCTCAGTACAATTAATTTGTAGAGGTAGGTTATCAAGGAAGAAGAATGTGCAATCAAGGAAGAAGCTTTAAGAGGGAAAAATAGCAGAAAAAGACAGAGATATTGGTATAAATTCTTCCTCGGGTTGGTCCAAGGAGCTTGACTCATTTGATATCACCTTCTTGGTTACAAAGTTCTTGATTACACTTTATATTTCTTTTCTCTCAATTCTGGAGGAATTCCTTTCCCTTATATTACCCAAGTTGCATTTTAGCCCTTCACTTGGACAACCACTACTCTTCACTTGGATGCTTGTTCCATCAGGGCCTTGTTGGAGGTGGTAGAATATGCTACAAGCTATGAAGGCACTGTTCAGGGGTCATTCCGACATTAATATGGTTAGCTAAATAGGTGCAGTGCAATGAATACGGAGGTGATGGGTACTTTACCTGGAAACTTCCTTGTATCTCTACTTGTACATCTTTCCTTCCTTTCTCAGCTCTTGACATTTGTGGACTTTGTGGTCATTCTCTGGTCCCCCAAAGAGTACTTGTCCCTCAGGTTTCTCGGGCATACCACTCTCCTCAGTTTCTCATATAATCTTATCTCGATTGATCTAGACATGTCTTAGGATATAGTTGGGACGTATTTCCCCTTGGGCTGGTTTTGTTCTGTGGTTCTCCCTCTTCGACTCCTCTTCCTCCACATAATCATTTTATAAGTTTAACAAAAAATTGACATAAGTTATTATTAACATTCATCTAATTACTAGACTATGAAAAAAATATAACACAACTTATTCAGATATAAAAAATCCCAACAATACTCAAAATATAATGGATACACTATCTTTTTATGAATTATTTAACGTTAAAAATATCAACAAGAGTGACATTATACTATATGAACTGATCTTGGGTATTATATATGTGTGAGTCATATGCATATGCATATACAATATATGTGCAGCAACGAAAATTTATGGGTATATAAAGACATATCTATGTTAGTTACAAATTTTTCCTTAGCTCACCCACTGATAATGTTAGGAACCTAGAGGTTCCTAATAGGGATGGGTATGAATTGTAGGGGGATTGAAGGGAATTGTAGGAAATTGACTTAATTCAAGGTAGTCACCCTCCCCAAAGAGAGAGAGAGAGAGATGCACTAATGCACTAAGAAATTGGTTTATTCTTCAATTGATATCTAACGTTGAATTACAACCATGTATTTATAGGAGACTAACTCTAATGTCATTGGCCCGCATGGCTCAAGATAATTGGTTAGTTAATTCAACATGTACTCTATGAATTAAGCCATGTGTTAAATGAGCTACATGTCCTCAAATCCTAACTAACTCATTCTAATCCTAATCTCATCCAACTAGCTAACTACCTAACTAAAGAGATTACAACAAGTCAACAATTATTTCATATTCCTAACATTTCCCTCCCCTTGAAAACACCTTGCCCACAAGGTGTTGTTGTGAAATGACACCTTCATTAAAGGAGCTCTTCCAATGGACCAATATCTTTGTGACATTTTGATCACCATATTCATGTATTTCTCTTTGACAAGTGGTCTCATGCACATGAAGGTTTCTTCTTCATAGATCTTCATGTACGTTTTCAGACCCTTTAAAACACAACTAGAGTAACCTAGTTAATTAACCAAGTGATTACTTAGTCAAATTATCAAATCTAGGTTAACATAAATATATCATATCAATGTAAAGTGCAAAAAATAAAGAACACAAATATATGATGACTCAGGAAAACCAAATCAGTAAAAAACCTAGGGAGAATTTAACCTAGCTATCCTCAAGGTAAAACTGAATCCATTTTGAAAGAATTGAAGTTTACATAATAGCGACTTAGACCACTAACATCCTATTGCTACCTTGAGTAGGAAACTTACTACCACGACCGTGTGACATCTTCGAGTCCACAGACTACTTCTTTCTTGGATTCCCAACAAGTACAAGCACTCCCGCTTGTGTATCTTTAAGCTCTTGAATCTGTAACTGAATTGGTCACCAAGCTCTCGACATCAATCTTGAGATTGGAAACTCTAAGTATGTGTGAAGGCAAACACCTCTAGACCTCACAAAAGATTCATACACACAGAATAAATAGCAACCTCAAAACATGTCTAGGGTTTTCCCTTTTATACTTAAGACAAAATATAAAACCCTGCACGTCAAATGGGCCTGGGCTGAGCTGGAAAATTCTGTAGAAAAACGATCTGCATGACTTTTGATCGATTGAGTCTAATTCTCAATTTGCACGACTTTCAACTTTCTCTCAGCCTAAATGTTCCTCTTAAGGTTAAGCTTCTCATATGTCTCTTTGTTTTTCTCACTCGAAAACCTCTCACTCTCAAAAGAAGGGGCAGAAGAAGAGGAGACATTCCTATTGGCTCCAGTCTTCCTAGGCATGGTGCTAAGGAGAGGACAAGACACACAGAAAAGAACCAAAAAGAAACAACAAAAAAAACCAAGGGCAGACTGTAAGTTAGCACAAAAAAAATAGAAATAACAATTCTATATAATGCATAAACAGTATAATGCAGTGAGAATAAATTCAATTTAACTTTAAAATCACAAAATTGGCTTGAGCATAGAGTTTATATCAAAAACCCCAAAATTTTGAAAAACCACTTGTACAATTTTCAAGAAATTGACCAATTGATCATTAAACATGATAGGTAATACAATATAATGATCATAGAAGTCAATCCAACAAGCTAATTTCATCAAATTAAACCTAACTAAACAAAATCCCCAATTCGGGTAGTTTCAAGCCCTAGAAATTGTAATTTTTCACAAATCAACAAATTGATCAAACTAATTCACATAAATCAGTTGTATAACATCCCACAACAAAAACCCATTGGTCAATTGTGAAAGAAAAATCTAGAATCAACAAAAATCCCAAGGCGAAAAGCCACTTTTAGTCCCTACATTTTCAAGCGATTCTCATTTTAGTCCCTACATTTTATTTTTACCGCTTTTAGTCCCTATTTTGAAAAACGCTTTCCGTTTTGGTCCCTGCCGTTACATCAACAACGGAAAAAGCTGACGTAGCAAACGGTAAAAATAAATAATAATAAATTAATGCCACGTGGCTTAAATTAATAATAAAAAATATTTTTTGACATTAAAAAATGCCACGTCAGCATTTAAATTAAAAAATTTATTTATTAATTTTAACTAAATAAAAAAAAATAAAAACATGATTAAAAACTAAAAATTAACACAAACTCAAATCCCAGAGAATTAGTGCTCTTGTTCTCGTTTTCTCCTCTCTTAAACGCCACAGTTTTGACCAAGAACATGAATTAATGTTCTCGTTTTCTTCTCCTTCGTTTTCTCATCCCATTAAGCCACAATACCAACACAAAAACCATCTGCCATAAAGAAAACCCTTATCAGGAATACCCATAATCCACACAGGCAGATCTGACCCATAAGAAGTCAGCGCCGCTGTTAGCCTCCATCACCAGCAGCGGACCCAACGGCGATTTCAAGTTTCGCCGTCCAACACCACGATGACGACGGTCCAGCCTTTAGATCACCATCTATTGACCTGTTCCAATCGTGACACCAAACCATCTCCATCGACCCTTGAGCCCAATCTTTGTCAATGCTGCACCGCTGGAAGCCTTCACCTCGTGCGCCATCATTGGACCAAGCTTTGACGCAGATCTGACCGCTCCACGCCACTCCTTTGACCAGGACCCATTGCAAGGGACTATCAACTCGAGCCACCTTAGACCCATCTGGTGCTTTGAATTTCTGTTTGTGAGTACACAGAGAAAAGAAAAAGACTCACCTGCCTTTAATTCATACGTGCTAGCCTGCCCAGTGGACCTACGCAAGTTTAAAATTTTTAGTTCAAAATTTTTTTCAATATATTCTCTACTGCTTTCTTCTTCTCTCTTAAACGCCACAGTTTTGACCAAGAGCACTGATTGTCTGGGTTTACTTGTTGAAGCGGCAAAGTTGATTTCTGGGTTTTTGTTCTTGGATTTGAGTTTGTGTTTTTGCTGTTATTTGTTCAAAACACATTTAGATTTCAATTCATGTAATTTTTAGTTTTTAATCTTGTTTTTAATTTTTTTTATTTAGTTAAAATTAATAAATTTTTTTTTTTTAATTTAGATGCTGACGTGGCATTTTTTAATGTCAAAAAATATTTTTTATTATTAATTTAAGCCACGTGGCATTAATTTATTATTATTTATTTTTACCGTTTGCTACGTCAGCTTTTTTCGTTGCTGATGTAACGGCAGGGACCAAAACGGAAAGCGTTTTTCAAAATAGGGACTAAAAGCGGTAAAAATAAAATGTAGGGACTAAAATGAGAATCGCTTGAAAATGTAGGGACTAAAAGTGGCTTTTCGCCAAATCCCAATTTCCATTAGGTTCGAAATTTTCCTTCAATGCATGGCAAAGTGCATGAAAAACAAGAAAATAAATGAAAAAGGAGAGGTATAAAGGTCTTATTGGTCTTAGAGGACAAAAACCTTGCAAAACGTTTGAGGGAAAATGACAAAAAATTTATTTGAAGCCGTGACCGATTGAAGAGAGAGAAAAAAGAGTTTTTGAAAATGTTTGAAAGTGATAGAACACATGAAAAACAAAGATTTTAAAAAACTCTCTATACGACTTTCGATTGATCGAAAAATAGGTTCGATCAATCGAAAATGTTTCAATTGATCCAATATCAATCGAGCACCGATTGAAATAGATAGAAGCTGACCAAAATTTTAATCGCAATTTCGATTGATCAAGAAATAGGTTTGATAGATCGAAATTCTAGAAAAAACAATTTTTTGAAAAACAAAGAAATTTTATGCAGAAACTCCTCAAAGCATTGAATATTATGAATAAAATGCATGAGTATGAAATAAAATGCTTTTCAAAAACACTTGTTTTGAACCCAGGTTTCCCAAAATTAAGATTTTCAATCAATTCACCTTAAATTCTCAAACAACAAACATGTTTTGCATAAAACTCAAGGAATTTTCAAACTTGGTTGGCCAAACCAAAATCATGCACAATAACTTGTACAAAGTTTAGTAAAGAGTAACTTGTGTAGTGTGTGCAACTAACAAAAGCTTGAGATACATGTGATGTGATATGTGAATAGTAATCAATCACAATCTCTACAAAATTCATCACATAGAATTTGAAAGAGACTATCACCTAAAGAGTTACATCATATAACTCTAACATCTCCTAGAATAAAAGCTTACAATCATGTAAGTTTCTTGATTTGCCTCATAATGTACACACTAATTTTATTTGATTTAAAGTTATTATGGCTCAATAATATACACACCAATTTTAGCATTTAAACTGAGCTACACCTTATGTTCTTTTTGTGCATGTACTACACTTTCTTGAGTACAAAATCTTACAATATGCGCTAAGGTGTTCATGATTGGCTAGTAAACAGTGGTGAGATGGTTATTTATGTCTTTCTCAAAAAGTTCAAGTTCGACAATCAAAGACATATGACTTCAAGATTATGATTATGTGATCAAAAACTATAAACATCTTCCTACACAACATGCACTACAAAGCTCAAACTAGTAAAGTGCAATAAATAAACTCATCAAAGCTAAACGAGGTACATAAACATGTTATGTAAAGATAAATTGGCCAACCTTGATTTCAGATCTAAGAAAAATAATGCAAAACACATTTTGCTTACTTTTTTTTTTTCCTGAAAAGAAAAAACAAAAACAACCTAGAATGAAATACATGAATGTTATGCAATGCAAATCCTAGAAAAACAAAAAAAAAACAGAAGCAACAAAAGAGAATGTCACAAAGAATAGAGTAATGAAGCACATGGACCATGTCAGAAAGACATAACTAGATCGAGTCTTTTGCATCCAAAACTTCTTAGATGTAACTCGAGCATTGGAGATCTTATTCACATTAGAATTCTAAGCAACTCCAGGATTGGAATAAAGGTTTAGAGCCTTTACCAATTCACCAATAAGTATCATAGGATCTTGTGCTTAAGGCACTAGCACGTTTGTCTTATTTGCTCACTTAGCAGCTTGCAACTAGAAACGGTTTGGATGAATGTGCCTAGACTTTCCACAAAAATGACAAACCCATGCAGGCTTATCATACAACTTGCCCTTAGGAGAGTTAAGAGCCTTAGGTTTAGACTTTTGAAGATCAATCCTAATCTTCCTAGGAAGTGTAACTTCTACAGATTTAGCAGCCTCACTTATAGAGGGTTTGACAACCTCACTCACAGCGGGTTTAGAAGAAGAAACAAAATTTATGGAATGAGGTTCAGGCACAGAGATGCTTTCTACAAAACCTAAGCCAATTTTGTCAAAGGGAGACTTTTGAACACTCAACATGTGATCAAGTTTGGAGCTTGCAAACCTATTAGATTGTCTCTAGCAACAGATAATTCAAGTTCCAAATTCTTAACTTTATCAACCAAAAACATGTTCTCAATCTTCACATTATTCAACAATTCATTAGCATTAAACAGTTTCACAAGCGAATTTTTCTTTTTAAGTTTAAGAAATACAATTTTCTTTAAGCTTAAATCAACACTTATAGCATCCTTTACAGCAACTTTGCAAAGTTTTTTATAGGCTTCTTGTAAATCTGCATCCTTAGAGAGTTCCCCATTAGAAAGGTTCTCCTCAACATCAATACTTTCATCAACTACAACAGTAGCAGTGAAAACAGTAAAGTTTCCATCCTCATCACTACTAGACTCATTATTAGAAATTTCATCATCACTAAGGGTTACAGTTATAGTCTTAACCTTAAACCTTAAGAATGTAAGACATTTAGATTTCACATGACCATACCCTTGACACCTAAAACATTGTTGACCTATAGAATTATTAGAAGGTTGACCTACTTTTTCTTTAGGTTTTTCAGTGTTATTAACCTTAGTGGGATTATTCCTCCTAAAATTTCTAAGTTCAGCAGTGTTCTTACCTCTTGCCCTTCTGTTATTGTTCCTAAGAAAATTTCTAAAATTCTTGGCAAGGTAAGCAATCTCTGTAGCAAAGAGCTCATCATCAAATCCACTTACATCAACATTATCAACAGACTTAAGAGCCATAGTCTTAGGTAGGTCCAACTCATAGGACTGAAAAGATCCTACAAGTTCATCAACAGGGATGGAGTCCACATCCTTACTTTCAGTCATGGCAGTCACTTTGGGTCTAAAATCCTCGGTCAAAGATCTAAGAATCATCCTAATAATTTTAGGTTGATCATAGATTTCACCCAAATTATATGTAGAATTAACAATATCAGTAAGCTTAGCATAGAATTCATCAAAAGATTCATTATTAGACATCCTAATGCTTTCAAATCTAGTGGTTAATTGCTGCAACTTATTAATTTTAACTGTCTTTGTAGGATATTTCAAGCAATATGAGCAACCTCAATATTAAAGATTCTCTTAAATTCCTCCATAGAAACAGCATTAAAGATAGCATTTACAGCCTTGCTATTAAAAGCTGCTGCTTCTTTCTGAGTAGTTTGCCACTCACACATGGGAGTAGCGGGCTTCTCCCATCCATATTCAACGGAGTTCCAAACTCTCTCATCAATAGATTTCAAGAATACTTTCATCCTTACTTTTCAATAAGTATAATTTTTCTCATCAAAGTGAGGTGGAATAACAAGAGAGTGTCTATGTTCCATGACAACCAAGGCCAAGGATCAGCTCTTACATGAAAGGATCTACAACAAGAGAGCAACCTACTCTAATACCACTCGTATGTTTTTGGACTCCTTAAAACACAACTAGATTAACCTAGTTAATTAGCCAAGTGATTACTTAGTCAAATGATCAGATCTAGGTTAACACAAATATATCATATCAATGTAAAGTGTAAAAAATAAAAAACACAAAGATATGATCTTTGTGGGGTTCTTAATTTTTGGTATGAGCAACATAAGAGTTTCATTGAATTTTGGAGGACTAATACCACGATTTAAGAAGTCAATGACAATCTTAGTTACACAGTTACCAACTAAAGAACAGTAATACTAATAAAATAAAGGAGGCGTATCGTTAGGTGCTGGAGTTCTTTTAGGATGCATTTATTTCAACACCTTGACCACCTCTGTTGCTTGGAACTCTTGAACTAAACCATTATTCATGGCATTAGTCACCACAGGTTGGATAGCATTCACCACTGAAAGTTCAAAATGTGTCTAAAACACCCTCGAACGTTTAGACCCCAAAATATAAAATATCAATTCAATCTTATAATCAAACGATTAATGTGCGGAACATGAATATAAGCCAAACACAGACTTGATAACTAATCTATGCCAAATATAAACACATCCATAGCAGTAAATATAAGGTAAAGATAAAAGGAAGGAAGATGCAAACACACGGATAACACACGATGTTTTATCGAAGAAGAAACCGAAGTCCTCGACGTAAAACCTCTCCATTGACCTCCAAGTAGTGAAATAATCCACTAAAGAATGAAGTTGGGATACATGAACAGCAGAAGACTCTCCAAGCCTAATCTACCCAAGTACCTAAGCCCTTCAAACTTCTTACTCTAATGAGGTTACGCCAAACTTATTTCTTCTTTAGCTTCCCGGATTTCGCTACTAGACCATAGCATCAACCAATGTATATTAGTTCCTTCCAAACTGCTTCCCTTAACACCAAATGAACCTTCTCACAAACGTAAGTGTGGTGAGACAAGGATTTGGTCAATGACCTCTTAAGGGTATGACAATGGAGAGGAAGAGAGCAGAGGAATTTGTAAAGTTTCTAAGGTAAAGATTGGGGATGAGGCAATCTTGTTTTTCTCTAGGGTTCCTCTCACAAAAATTCTCTCTGGAAGCTCTCTCAAATTAGTGGGTATAAGGGTCTATATATAGTGGTGTATGTTTGGAATACGAAGAGTCAGTTTTTGCCAAACAGGGCTGATTGGCAGCTTGACCTCACGGCTTGTCCAAGTCAAAAGTTCAAGTCACGACGTAACGGCCTAGCCAGCTTGGGACTTTTGTCCTGTAATGCGACAGCTGGCACGACCCTTCAGCTTCCCTATATGCGTCTCACGTGCCTGCATTTGGCGGCTTGCCAGTCGCGAGTCAGCCGTGAGTCCTAGCCACGAACCCCTGCTTTCTTGCACATACTTGAGCTTTTCTTCACCTCTTCTCACACACTACCCTTACATTAATCCCACCTAAATACAAGGTTACTAAGTGCTAAATTACAAGAAAATTGGCACAGAATAAAGCCAACAAGATGGTTGATAAATTTCAATCTTACAATCTCCCCCTTCGGCTATTCCGTAACAAAACCCTAAAACAAACTCTAGACATAACGCGTGAGTTGAGAACAGTTGGAAAACTCACTCCCACCTAACTCTAGAATCTGTGGAGCTTAAGAACCATAAGAATAAGTAACTCCTAAAACATAACAACACAATAAGTTCATTGTATGCAGAAAACTTGTAAAGCAAATGGAACAAGCACAATGCGATCAAGCACACTGGAATAAAGCAATAAACCATGGCAAGACCAAAATATGCAATCACTATAACCAAGTGATCACAATGCTCATTCACACGTGGAATGAACATCTGGATATTCAAAATGACAAACACAAGGCAAATCACTTGAATGACCAACACTCAACCAATGTACACTACATAAAGTATGTGCATCTAGGAAAAATCCTACACAGGCACAAGAGTGACAGCACTTAAAAAGGAATGCATAGCATTAGGTTAGAAGTACTAATTTAATAAAGCACAAAGGCTGCATATAGCGTGGCACAAACCACAAAGGCCTACAAGTGTGCATAAACCAAACCCTTAAAGCTTACATAAGCAACATGGGTACACAACAGAACACAAATGTGCTGAATTAACTGAAAAACATCAACAATATATACAAGAACCAAGTATTAAACACATTCAAGAGTTATGAGTGTTAGGACATATATGTTTTAACTTGTTTAAGAACATATGTCACTTAGTTATGTAAATTGGCTAATCCTTTGACAAAACGCACTCTGCTTGTAATTGAGTAGTTCTAGGTGTTTTTAATACTTCAAGAAACAATGTTTCAAGGTCAAGTGTTGAAGTCATCAAGTCTGTCCAAGAGAAAGCAAGCTAAAGTGCAAAGTTTTTAAAGCTCGACACCTGCTCGACAGCTACCTCGACACCTGCTATCTGTCGAGATTTAAAAAGTCAGATTTCCAATATGATTTTCTTGGGATCCGTGAATATGTTTTTGGGCCTTCTTTTCTTCTAACCCTAAACATATAAAAGGATTATTTTAAGAGCCGTCTAGAGTGACACAAGTTGCATTATCATTGAGCAATCTCTGTTTAAGCAAATTGTGATCAACAGACGAAGTTCTTGACCTAGTTCATCTTCCATCAAGAAGTTGCTGTGTATTTGCACCATAAGGTTTTGTAACCAAGCATCTTCCTACTATTAATCATAAAGGATGAACTGAAGAACTTTACAGCCAACCATTCTTCCTCAGTTGGTGTTCTGAAGTCGCGTACTTGGATCTGGGCATTGGTTAATCACGTACTTGGGAGCCGTGCATCAAAGGTGGAGACTGTCACTACAGATCAAGTCCAATTGGGTATTGGGGTAAAGATTCAACTGTAGGTTGGTATGGTACTTGGAATTCCTTTACTTGTAACCGCTTGATTTGATAATAATGGAATTTCGGGAGTGGTGACCTGAAAATCACCCGGTGGGGTTTTTGCCATTAGGGTTTTCTCCATTCGTAAACAAATCACCGTGTTATTTATTTTCTGCTGCTTATTTAATTGTTGGTGATTTGTTTGTGCTTCCATAAAATTGCATGATTAATTGATTAATTAATTACTTGGCTAAATTAATTAATTAGGGTTAATCACAAGGGGTCATTCAGATTGTGACCTATCAAGTGGTATCAAAGCAGGCACACTCTGATTAGGGTTTAATCTTTGCTGTGTTGATCCATTGACCCCTGTTTGTCATGGATAGAGGACAATCTTTAATTATACCTCCTTTATTTGATGGCACTAACTATGCATACTGGAAAGTACGCATGGGAGCTTTCTTGTAGTTTTTAGATGAAAAGGTGTGGCAAGCTGTAGAGATTGGCTGGACTAAGCCAACAGAAGATCCGGCCGATTGGGATGATACTAAGATCAAGGCGGCTAACTTCAACAGCAAAGCGTTAAATGCCCTATTTAGCGCAGTCACAAATGAGGAGTTCAAAAAGATATCCTCAACTGAAACTGCCAAGGAGGCTTGGACCATCCTCCAGACTACCTATGAAGGCACAAAGGCTGTCAAAGACTCAAAGCTTCAGAGGCTCACTACAAGCTTTGAAGAAATTAAGATGAAGGAGGATGAGTCATTTGATGAGTTCTATGCCAAGCTCAAGGACATAGTGAACTCAGCCTTCAATCTTGGGGAAACCATCCTAGAACCCAAGATTGTAAGGAAGGTGCTCAGATCTCTACCTGAGAGATTTCATGCCAAGATTACAGCGATAGAAGAATCAAAGGATATTGACAAGATTCCTTTGACTAAGCTGGTAGGAAACTTGCAAACCTATGAGATAGGATTATCTAGGATTGTCAAGTCAAGTAAAGGTAAAAGCATGGCCGTGAAGGCAAAGAACAGTGATACAGATGAGTCTTCCGATGATGAAGATTCTAAGATGAAGTCCTACATCACTCGGCAGTTCAAGAAGTTTATAAAGAATGCCAATGGAAGGAGCTTCGACAAGGACCGGAGGCAGTTCAGTTCTTCACAGTCTAAAAGCTAAGACAAAGGGAAAAAGGATGCTAAGGATAGAAGTCAGTACACTGTTCCTGCAGGACCAAAATGCTTTGGATGTCATGGGTTCGGACACATGAAAAATGAGTGTCCTACATATCTCAAGAGCATTGGGAAAAGCAAGGCACTTGCTGCAACTCTAAGTGACACTGAGCCTGAAGATGATTCCGACAATGAGGATGACGGAATCTTAAATGCCTTCACCGCCACAGTCAATCCTACTGAAGGGATTGTTGAAGAAGTGGATGAAGAAGAAGAAGAAGAACTGGTGGAATCAAAATTTGAGAAAATGGATGATCAAGATGATATCCATTCAGCCTATGAGAAGCTTTATAAGCTCTCTGAAAAGCATGAGAAATTATACAGGCTGGCCACCAAGAAGCTAAGTGATGTGGAACTTGATCGTAAAGAGTTGTCCACAAAGTTTGATGAGGTGAATCAAACTATTGGAGCACTGAGATTTGAAAACACCTTTTTGGCCGAGAAGACCAAGAAGCTTGAAGCAGAACTGTTTCAAGTCAGAGCTCAACTAGAGAGGACTTCAAGTGTAAAGCTTGATGAGATGCTTAGCAATTAGAAATCTGCTTCGGATCGAACTGGTTTGGGGTATGGTATTTCTTTCTCAAATACTGCTTCTACTAGCAATACTGTTTTTGTTCCTCCTGCTAATAATACTGAAATTGAGAATATTGATGTCAAAACTGAATTAGCTAGTGAGAACTTAGACAAGGGTAAATCTATCTTAGGAGCACCCCCTAAGCAAGATAAGAAAGATGATAAAAACCCTAGGGCTAAGAAGGCTAACTCTCAAAAGCCTAAACAAAAGAAGCAGCATCTCTGTCATCATTGTGGAGCTGCCGGTCATACTAGACCAAATTGCTATAAATGGTTAGCCACTCAATAGAGCAATGGCGTGATAGCATCTGGAAACCATAATCAGCTTCAATCCTCTCTTACTCCTCTTGGAGATCTTCTGAAAGCCCTTATGTTCCTTTCGAACTTGAACGGGTTAAATTCTTCCCCCTTACCGCCGGTTCAAGGATTCAATCAAAGGAAAGGCTCTTCCAAGGTATGGAAGAAAAAGGACTTTAAGTGATTTCATCACTTTCTTTTTCCTTTTTGTTTTTCTATGTTTTGCATTGCTTATGTGTTTTGTTTTTCTGCTGAGTCAGTCTAGTTTTTGCATTATTTTGTTTAACATGTTTTGTGTGTTTACTTTCAATTTTGTTTATTTTGTTTTTGATTTAAAATAAAAATAAAAAAAATTGAAAAATCAAAAAAATACAAAAAAAGTGTGTGTTATGTGTACTTTGGTACTTGTGTACCTTGGATGGCCAATGAAACAAAGTTTTCTAAACTTTGTATCTCTTGTAGCTTAGATGAGCATCTCTATGCACAACTAAGCAAGTGAGTTTTGTGGCTTTTGTTTGTGATGAGTAAGATTAGGTTATCTCTTAAAACTTAACACTCATATCACTCTTTTTGACGGGTAGGACTAGAAAATCCTAAGAGAAAGGCATAAATAACCATCTCACCACTATTGCCCGCCAATCATAATATGATACCTGTATGTTTCGGCATAGCAAAAGTGCAGTGTCAAAGACATTCGTATGCTTCGGCATAGCAAAAGTGCGATGTCAAATGCTTAACATCTTGGGTATTTCTTTTCTCTCTTTTATATACCTATGTATGATATGATAAAATAAAAGAAAACATGCAAAGAAAATAAAAAGCAAAAAGATTAAAAATGCTTTAAATATGGTTGCAAGCGTGTATTCTAGAAGATGTGGGAGTTATAGAATGTACCTCGAAGGTGATAGTCCCCATTAAACAGTTATGATTGTGTGTGAGTTAAAAGTTATTTTCTCATATCTCAGATCGTCATAACATTTATACACATATGAAATCTTGCGATGTTTTTCACACACAACACGCAATATTCTTTGCTACTTTTGATACATGTGCAGGTACAATGTGATTTGGCCATCACAAAGGTTTTACATGTGCTAATGTATGCTCACTAAACTGTCATAACTTGTTTTTGAAATATAAAATTGGTTAGACTTGTTTAGTGTGTGTGTGTGTTTTGCATGATCCTTGTGCTTATTTTCTTGTTGAGAGATGTTTTTGAGAGGTTTATATGTTGAGTGGATCTTTGGTTGAGATGTGTGTTGGATTGCATTCATGTCTGTGTTTTTCCCTTCTCGAAAAACTGCCTTTTTCTGATGGCTCGACACCTCCCTCGACACCTCCTCGATACCTGGTCATCTATCGAGCTTCTCAAGTTGTTTCTTATCGCAATCTCGACACCTGATGGATCGATCGAGAAAGTCTTTGTCCTCTCGATAGATTCTCGACACTTGATGGATCGATCGAGATTTCTTCTGTCTTCTCGACAGCTTCTCGATACCTGGTCAATCGATCGAGCTTCTTGAATCTGCATTTGGCCTTGTACCTCAATACCTCTCGATACCTGTATCTGTCGAAGGCTTTTTCCTCAATACCTTTCTCGACAGCTTCCTCGACACCTCAGCTGTCGAGAATTACTGAGGTGCCTATTTAAGGGCAGATCGCGATTTTCACTCATTCTCTCGATCTCTCTCGATCTGTCCGTGACTTTTCATCTCCCAAACTTGATTTTCTCACTCAAATCTTCAACCCCACTTGGATCTTGCTCATTCCTTACTTCAATCTCTTGGTAAGATCACTTTTCCCTTCCTTTTTCATGCATTTCATGTTTTGAAACCTAGGTTTTAGGATTTTTTGAAAAATTTTGGGGTTTTTCAAAATTGATGAGTTTTTCTTCAAATTTTGGGTTGGGTTTGTACTTAAATGATTTCAAAATGTCATACATTGCATTTCATTTGCATTATAATGATATTTACATGCATTTAGATGTGTGCTTTATGTTTGTGTGCTGCTAGGATTGGATTGGACTGAGCCCATGATGCTTTTTTCCTTTGCATGTCACATGCTCATGCATTCCCATGCATACGTACTTGTTGTTCAACATATTTGATATATTTGAACTGTGTTGGGACTTTTCTAATTGTCTCCCTCTCTATTTTTTTCTCATTCTTTTACGTTAGTAGTGTCTATGGCACCCAAATGTAAATCTACTCCTACTCGGAACCCTCTGCGTTCTGGAGCTTCTACTTCTTCAGATTCTACTCCTTTTAACATTCGGTTCCGTGATGGAGATGCCCATAAGGCATTTTCGGAGAACTTTTCTAAACGAGGTGTTCATTCGGAACGCCAAGTTATTCTGGTGGATTTCGCCGATACTGACCTTCCCTCTGTCATTAACAGTAGGGGATGGGGGTCACTGTGTGACATTCCGGTCACTTGCCCTCTCGTGCTGATACAGGAGTTCTACTCCAACATGCACGGGATTGATCTTTCAGTACCTCATTTTGTCACTCGCGTTCGAGGTATGCGCATTTCTGTCACACCGCAACTTGTTGCAGATGTGCTTAGGGTACCTAGGATAGAGTTTCCAGATTACCCCTCTTGTGAGCGTCTGAGGACTGTGTCCAAAGATGAGCTCATCTCTGCTTTTTGTGAGCGCCCTGCTGATTGGGGTGAGCATCAATTCACATCATGTAGGCCTTTTGCTAAAGGTCCTAGATTTATTAACATGGTGATGACTTTTGTTCTCCATCCTCTTTCTCACTATAACTCTATCATAGAGCCTCGTGCTCGATTTTTGCTTTCTTTGCTTAAGCATCTTACCATAGACTTCCCTTCTCACTTCATCCGGTCTATCATAGAGGTCTATCTTGATTCGGCGTCCCGTGATAAGCTCATCTTTCCTTCTGCTATCACGCGGATTCTACGCCATTTTTCCGTTCCCTTTCCTGTGTTCGACCACTTCACACACATATCTGCCATAGATGCCACTACCGTAAAACGTAGTGAGGCACAGTTTAGGTCGAGACAGCCAAGTGCCACTCCTCCCTCCCGTTCAGCGCCATCCAGATCCGCTCCATCTACATCTGCTCCTTCTTCCTCTTCGAGCGATGTATCCCTTGGTGATATTATGGCGCAGCTGCAGCGCATGGACACTCGTCTTGATACACTCTCTGCTGAGTTGTATCAGGTGAATGTTCATGTGGGTCGTATTGCACGACGGCAGGCGATCATGGGTGGATTTGCTCCAGAGGCTACTCCTTCACCATCTACTCCAGCAGCGTCAGATTCTGAGGATGATGAGGATGATGATGATGATGATGGAGATGCTAGCTCTGTCGATGAGATGTCTACATGACACTCTACCCTTTGTCACTCGTGACAAAAAGGGGGAGTAGTTTTAGGCTATGAGAGTAGTCATCTTAGGGGGAGAGTTAGTATAGGACATTTTTGATAGGGGGAGTGTTGTCATATTTTTGAGGGATGTAGTGAGACTATATGTATTTTTTTTCTTATCTCTTAGATACATTGGTCTTGTATATGAGGTCCTTTGACCATTTTTACATACATTGTACTTATCTTATCTCTTATATATGTTGATGTATGATTCTTTCATCTCTCTCTTCATGTGTTGTTTCTTTTCTATCTTTATACACATGTTTTTTATACTTGTATGCAATCTATTTATTTCTATTTCACACAAGATGCCTTGATGACTTTTGTTTAAAGTGTTTCAGAAATACAGGTTGTCAAAGTCTACTTATCATAAGCTCTCTTCTTGCAAAGTTTTTCAAGAGTTTGTGTTAGGATAGATTTTATTGTATTCAACAAGTGAATATGAGTTGAGTGATTTATGATTTCTCTCATATGCTCATTTGTTTGTTATGGTTTTGTCGCGGATTGCCAAAGAGGGAGATTGTTAGGACATATATGTTTTAACTTGTTTAAGAAAATATGTCACTTAGTTATGTAAATTGGCTAATCCTTTGACAAAACGCACTCTGCTTGTAATTGGGTAGTTCTAGGTGTTTTTAATACTTCAAGAAACAATGTTTCAAGGTCAAGTGTTGAAGTCATCAAGTCTGTCCAAGAGAAAGCAAGCTAAAGTGCAAAGTTTTTAAAGCTCGACACCTGCTCGACAGCTACCTCAACACCTGCTATCTGTCGAGATTTAAAAAGTCAGATTTCCAATCTAATTTTCTTGGGATCCGTGAATATGTTTTTGGGCCTTCTTTTCTTCTAACCCTAAACATATAAAAGGATTATTTTAAAAGCCGTCTAGAGTGACACAAGTTGCATTATCATTGAGCAATCTCTGTTTAAGCAAATTGTGATCAACAAACGAAGTTCTTGACCTAGTTCATCTTCCATCAAGAAGTTGCTGTGTATTTGCACCATAGGGTTTTGTAACCAAGCATCTTCTTGCTATTCATCATAAAGGATGAACTGAAGAACTTTGCAACCAACCATTCTTCCTCAGTTGGTGTTCTGAAGTTGCGTACTTGGATCCGCGCATTGGTTAGTCACATACTTGGGAGCCGTGCATCAAAGGTGGAGACTGTCACTGCAGATCAAGTCCAATTGGGTATTGGGGTAAGGGTTCAACTGTAGGTTGGTAAGGTACTTGGGATTCCTTTACTTGTAACCGCTTGATTTGATAATAGTGGAGTTTCGGAAGTGGTGACCTGAAAATCACCCGGTGGGGTTTTTGCCATTAGGGTTTTCCCCATTCGTAAACAAATCACCGTGTTATTTATTTTCCGCTGCTTATTTAGTTGTTGGTGATTTGTTTATGCTTCCATAAAATTGCATGATTAATTGATTAATTAATTACTTGGCTAAATTAATTAATTAGGGTTAATCACAAGGAGTCATTCAGATTGTGACCTATCAATGAGTTTAAACCAAAACAAGACTAGGACCTATAATAACAATAGTTAATCAACAAACAATCAAAACTACAGACAAAAACTTTTAAGAGATAAATAAATCTCCCTCTCAAAACAAGCACTCCCCCTCAAGAGTTGCCCCAAAAGTTCTCCCCCTTTTTGACCGAAATGGCCAAAAGGTCACTGCTCCTGGTTAGTGTGAATATTGTCAAACTTGGCTGAGAGTACATCCAGCTGATCTTGCATTGCTGTCATCCTTTCAGTATGCTGGTTTTGAACTTCTCTGAGTTCATCAAGCCTTTCCAAGATGATCTAAAATGCATCAGGAGATGCTACTGATGAAGTAAAGGCCCTACTTCTCTTGACTCTTCTTCTTGCTGTGGAAGATGGTCCTGTAGCCTCTGCTTCAGTCTCCATTGGATCACCTTCTTCTTGAACCCCCTCCTCTTCTTCACCTGGAAGACGACTTTGTATCCTTATGAGAGTAAATTTGTTAATTGCTGATAGAAGAGGCAAATGACTGATATCCTGAGGAATTACAACACCCTTTTCTCTGAAAATCCTCATGAGAAGACTAGGGAAAATCAGCTTGGGTCTTGAGGTGGAGCTAGTCTCATCCACTATAGTATCAAAGATATGAGAGCTGATGTCAATAAAGGTTTTCTCCTTAAGTTCCATGAGAAAGATGGCTCTAGCATTTGTCAGTGTAGTCTTCTTCCTTATAGGGTACAGATTGTACATCATTATGGTGGTCAGGCACCTCATATCTTTAGGAAAATCAGAAGTATTGAGACATCTCTTTTCTATAACCCCACCAATTCTTTTCTGGACAGTTTCTAGAGAAAGCATTCTGTCCTTGTAGTTAGTGAATTCATAATCTTCTAATCCCTCAAGCCCTAGAACCTTATCAATATCATGAGCATCTAAGGTAAATTCCTTTCTTCTTACCCAAGAACTCAGCTCCTCCTTCCTTATCACAGCATTTGCATAAAATTCTCTGATTAAAGGGTCACACATAGGTGGAAGGTCACTCGACAGTTTTTCCCGACCTCTACCCTCAAAACACTCTGGAATGAAAGTGTCCGTCAACTCCTTGAAATCAACAAATCTTTCCTAAATGATGGTTCCTTTTGAAAAGGAATCCCTATATCTCTAAAAGTGTTAAATGGACCTAAATAGGTTAGGGTCCATTTTCATTCTTTTGTCAGATTTCTTAACAGTTGTCTTCTTCTTTGTAGGTGATGCAGCCATCTGTAAATAAGCAAAAAAGGCCACAACAAGGCAAAACACAATGTGGAAATTCACACATATTAGTAACAAGGTAGCTACAAAGAGAGTAACAGAGTGACTAGACAGAACACAGAATCAGGACAGTTGATAATCAAAGGATGGATATATCAAGTCAAACAGGTTTAAACAGCAAAAGAACAGTCAAGAGCAAAAAATGACATTGTAAATCTCATTCAGATAGATATGAGCCTATGTCAATGAGCCATGACATAATGGGTATGAAGTGTGCAAGAAGGAAACTAAAAATAGCATCACAAACAAGATTAGGTATTTTAAAGTAAGAATAATGCCAACCTCAAACACCACACACAAAAATATCCTGAAAATTCTAACACCACATTCAAAGATAAATATAGAAATCCCAAAACCACATGCCCAAAAGAAAATCTAGCAAATATCAATGTTTAGACCAAATATTGGCAACTTGAAGAACACATATATCACTAAAACACTTCTGCAACAAAAGGAAATACCCTCACATAATCAATCTCAACATTTCAGATGAACCCATGTATGAACAAAATATAACGCAGAATCACAGATGCAACATTCAAAACAATAACCTAAACAACAAAATAGTAAGAATGAAGTAAGGGAAAGAAAACCCATACCTTTTTCTTGGTGTTTGATGAAGACATGATACAAAAATGAGAGCTTTTTCAAAGAAACACGGAGTGTTTGAAAGAGTGATTTGAGAAAGACAATGAACAGTCACAAATTTTTGAGGGAAAAACTGAAAAAAAAAAAAATAAAAACTGCCTTTAAAACGCAAAACACGTGTTTTTCGCGACTGGATCAAGTCGCCAGGGTAAACCGCGAACCACTATGAAGCAAGATTTTTTGAAAAATCTTCTAAGTGTTTTTCGCGACAGGAAGGTCTACCCGCGAGATAGTCGCCAGGGGAGCTGCGAAAATCTCTGTGTATCCCTCGCTATTGGACCTTCCACCTGCGAATAAGTCACAACACTGAGCCGCGAAAACCACAAAACTCAAATTTTTGAAAAATCTTCTAAGCCTTTTTCGCGACTACAGCCTTAACTCGCCAGTGACCCACGAAAACTCTTGGAGTAAGTTTCGCAACTGGAGCATGCGACTGGACTAACCCGCAACTGAGTCGCCAAAACAGGACAACACTATTTTTGAAAATTTTTGACATTTTTGTAAAAATAAAATACTTTCCAAAAACAAACTAAAACACTCAAAAATCTTTTTGTGTTTGATCAACAAAGATTGAGCTTGTGAAAACACATTTAATCAAGTACAATCACACAAATGAATATGACATTCCTTGAACATAGACTTGTGTGTTGTGTGTTGATATCAAAAATGAGATAGTTCTTAGTCTAATGTGAAGCTTCAATGATCAATTAAATCAAGGCATACACAACTAGCACTAGATAATGTGACCTATCTCAATTATAGAAACATACATATATGACCTCCCACAAGCACTTGATAACAATTCTTTGAAACTTTTCATTTGGCTCCATATTCAACATTATATTTGCACTTTTTGAGCAAAGAGAATCTCATTGTGAGATAGATGCCTGAAATTTTTGACATTTCAATTGATGAGTTAGCCTTTGGCTTTTTGGGCATCAAATATTTTATTTTGGTCATTTTTCATTTTTCCTAGTCGAATACTAGTATATGAGACAGGCTTTTGCAGCTTTATATCTCTTTTCATTCGGAGATTTACATTTAGAGAGCTCTTTTAAGTATAAAAATAAAAAGTAGGAAGATATATAGGCATGAGTTTATGCATGTCTCAAGATCAATAAAACCATTCACTAATCATTCATGACAAGGTTGAAGATCTATTTACAACAATCACATAGATTTCAAAATTTCTTCCACAATGATATGAGTGCATGAGAGACAAGCTAAGCTCGTTAAATGCACAAAGCCATTAGTACAAAGGTACAAGGCAAAACATGCTTTGAGACAAAATTCAACAAAGCTGATCAAACTATTTGGATTTTCTACTTTTCATGTGTTTTTGAATTTTTGACATAAAAGCAGTAAAAAATTGATAAAAAACATAACATAAAAAATGTAAAAACATTTGAATCAAAGACAAACACACACACACAAAATAACAACCTAAATACTAGCCAGAAGCACACAACCAAGCAAATTTGCAAACATGGGAAGAATTGATGCATGGACATGTTGTAATACTTATGCATGAGTGCCCTTTGTCACCCACACGTCACATCTGTTTGGGGCGATATCCTTGACGGATCGAGTACAAGAGTTGGGACTATCAAACCTTCGTGTGAAGCTTTCCAAGCAATTGGTGAAGGCACCGATCATCTTCATCACGTCCATCATTCCTGGATCACAGTTTTGACTTCTTGGTTGCTCACCACCCCAAGACCTATTGTTATTTCTTCTTCCTCGTGACTGAGGAGCACTTGCATTGTTGTCTGCTCTCAACTTGTGACAATTGGATCTTGTATGTCCTTGTACTCCACAATAGTGACAGAGATAGTTCATTTTAGGACCCTACTGAGATCTTGGAAGTGATCTTCCTCTAACTCCATATCTGGAGTTTGAGTGACGTGGGACTTATTGAACACCCGTTGATCATCCACATTGTTCATCTTCTCAGCTTAATTTTTTCAAGAATAGATTTATTTACAATCATCTCTTTAACCTTTACAAGCTTCACTTCTTTGACAGCCATAACTGATATGCTACTCCCTCCGGTGTAACCCAACTCGGACTTATCTGAGAAAGGTTTTTGAGATGAAATAACATCTTCTAACTTCTGGATGGAGACTCTCTCTATCTTGGCATGAGCTTGCACCACCTCTTGCTCAAGATATCTTACTTTGGTATAAGCTTCCGACAGCTCACCATTTAGTGTCTCAATTTCCCACTTCGCCTCTTTGTATCGTGCCAGAAGACTTTTGTAATCTTCCTCAGCCCTCTTTATCTTCTTAATGGCTGCATTAGCCACCTTAGCATATTCACCGGTCTTCTCAAGGAGTGAGTTGTAAGTCTCTTGCAATCCCACTGCTTTCTCAGCTTCCTCATTTTCAGACTCCTCACCTATTCCAATAAACTCCAAATCAAAATGTTCTCCAAGCTCCTTCACAAGTGAACCCAAATCATCCAAAGGTTCTACATGTGCCATGGTCATGAACGCGGAGTAATTTCCCTCTCCGTCACAGTTATCTTCAGAGTCAGAATTTAATGAATCAGTATCACTCAAGGTAGTGGTATAGACCTTTCCTTTTGCCTTCAAATAATTAGGACATTCCTTTTTGAAGTGTCCATGTCCATTACACTCGAAGCACACAATGTCCGCAGGGAATTGAGAATCCTTCCCTTCACTTTTCTTAAAGTCTTTCCTATTACCTCTTGAGGATGGAAACTTCCCTATGTTGAATGGTTTCCTAATATTCTTCATCTTTAGAAATTTTTGAAAGTTTTTCACAAGATATGATACTTCCTTCTCCACTTCATCTTCTTTGAAAGGATCATCCATTCTTTCAGTGATGGTTTTAAGAGCAAGCGATTTACTCATCTTGCGTGAAGGCAGTCCAAGCTTATATGTTTGAAGTGACCCAATGAGCTCTTAGATCTTAATTTCATCCAAGTCCTTGCTTTCCTCTATAGCTGTGACTTTTGCTCGAAAGCTCTCCGGTAAGGATCTCAAAATTTTCTCACCACCTTAGTATCTTCAATCTTTTCACCAAGATTGAGCTTCGCAATCACAATTTCATTGAGTTTCCTATAAAACGAATCAAAGGGCTCATCATCTCTCATCTTAAGCTCTTCAAATTTGGTGGCAAGCATTTAGAGCTTTGTATCCTTCACCTTCTTAGTCTCCTCATAAGTTGTCTCCAAAATCTTCCAAGCTTCCTTGGCCACTATCATGTGAGATATCCTGTGGAATTCATCTGGAGACACACCACAGAATATAGCATTTAAAGCTTTACTGTTAGCATTGGCTGCCGCAAGAGCTCCCTTATTCCAGGTGGATTTTTCAACCTCTGGCCTGGTCCAACCTATTTCAACCACATCCCACACAGTGTCATCAATAGAGCATAGAAATGCCCTCATTCTAACTTTCCAAAAGGCATAATTGTTACCATCAAAAAATGGTGGAACATTTAAGGATTGAGACCTATCCATCTCAAAAAGGGTCAAGGATCACACTCAGGTATTTAAACCATAACAAGTGTACCCGCTCTGATACCAATTGAAAATTCAAAATGTGTCTAAAACACCCTTGAACATTTAGACCCCAAAATATAAAATATCAATTCAAGCTTATAATCAAACAATTAATGTACGGAACATGAACATAATCCAAACACAGAATTGATAACTAATCTATGCCAAATATAAACACATCCACAGCAGTAAATATAAGGCAAAGATAAAGGGAAGGAAGATGCAAACACACGGACAACACACAATGTGTTATTGAAGAGGAAACCGAAGTCCACGGTATAAAACCTTTCCGCCGCCCTCCAAGTGGTCAAATAATCCATTAAAGAATGTAGTTGGGATACATGAACAGCAAAAGACCCTCCAAGCCTAATCTGCCCAAGTACCTAAGCCCTCCAAGCTTCTTGCTCTAACGAGGTTACGCCAAACCTATTTCTTCTTTAGCTTCCCGAATTCCGCTACTAGACCATAGCATCAACCAATGTATATTGGTTCCTTCTAAATTGCTTCCCTTAGCACCAAATGAACCTTCTCACAAACGTAGGTGTGATGAGACAAGGATTTGGTCAATGACCTCTCAAGGGTATGACAATGGAGAGGAAGAGAATAGAGAAATTTGTAGAATCTCTAAGGTAAAGATTGGGGATGAGGCAATCTTGTTTTTCTCTAGGGTTTCTCTCACAAAAATTCTCTCTGGAAGCTCTCTCAAATTAAAGGGTATAAGGGTCTATATATAGTGGTGTGTGTTTGGAATACGAAGAATCAATTTTTGCCAAACAGGGCTGATTGGCGGCTTGACCTTACGGCTTGTCCAAGTCGCGCGTTCAAGTTGCGACGTAACGACTTGGCCAGCATAGGACTTTTGTCCTGTAGTGCGACAGCTGGCGCGACCCTTTAGCTTCCCTATGTGCTTTTCACGTGCCTACATTTGGCGGCTTGCTAGTTGCGAGTCAGCCGCGAGTCCTAGCTGCAAACCCTACTTTCTTACACATACTTGAACTTTTCTTCACCTCTTCTCACACACTACTCTTACATTAATCCCACCTAAATATAGGGTTACTAAATGCTAAATTACAAGCAAATTGGCATGGAATAAAGCCAACAAGATGGTTGATAAATTTCAACCTTACAACCACTGTTGAGGCATTTGTTGGACCATTGGATTTAAATACGCTAGTATAGTAATCCACCCCAATATTTTCAATCCTTTAATCATCCTCTTGCCAAACAACTTCTGCATCATAAAGTTCCAACATTAAGTTTCTTTGGTATCGATGCGAAGCCTTTGCATGGAAAAAACTAGTACTCCGATCCCCATCCACTAGCCACATATTTCTAGATCGTTGATTCCACATTACAAAATCTGTATCCAACCAACCATTTAGTGCACGTCAAACCTCCCCTATCTCCCCATTCATAGTATTTCCATTTCGAAGTTGCAAATATTGTAGACATTTTTGTAGCTCGGCTATCTTTAGGCCAACATGGCTAAACTCCAATTTATTCCAAGAAATAAATCTATCTCTGTAATTTTCCATACAGATCTTAAACGAACAACCACTCAATTTAAATAAACCATCATGCCAAGCTTTTTCGACAACTTCATCACATTGAGGGTCTTAAAGCCACATTGCCTCAAAATGAAATAACTTGCCCCACCTCCGAGGTTGTTGCCTTGCCTGTGGAAAACATAAAACAAGTAGAGAATAGTCAAAAGTAGACATGGCAATATGGTGTAATTTAGCTTCTGTAAATTTTTCTATTTATTCGTTATTTGCTAGAGCACGATCCAATCGAACCTATATCTGTCCTTCCTCCCCATTAGTTTTTGACCAGGTGAATGGTGATCCCATAAAACCTAAATCATGAAAAGCACACAGATTAATAACCACTATGAATCTATCCATTCGTCTAGCTAGTCTAGGATTCACCCTCTATTTTTCATTACGACTGGTTATCTCATTAAAATCTCCAATGCATACCCACGAATGTTGATTATGAGTTCCAAAAGATTCAAGAATCGATCAAGTCTCTTCTCGTTTGCTTGTATCAGGCTTGCCATAGAAGCATGTTAGCTGCCATACCTCTCCCATATTATTATAATCTATATAAGCATTAATGTACCATTGTGAAAGACCCCTAACCTCCACCTTTGATTTTGGATTTCATAATAAAGCTAATCCTTCACTTTGTCCATCACTTGTGAAAGCTCAATTTAGACCCCCAATTTTAAATTACAGCTAAATTGCCTATACTCTAACTTATTTAAGTACGGAACAAGAGTAAATGAAGCATAATAAACCGGTAACACTACTCTAAGCCATAAGCAAACCGCAATGAGCAATAAACGTAAGCTTAAAAAGTAGGGAAGAACTCGGCGAGATGTGTTATTAAGACATGTTATCAAAGTGAAAACCAAAGAACTCGGCGAAAAACCTCTCCACAACCCTCCAAGTCAAAATCGATCCACTAGTGAATAAGTTGGAGTACTCAAATATCAAAAAGAGCTCAATCTACCTAATATACTTGAGCCCTCCAAGCTCCTACTACCAATAGAATTCTCGAAATCATGTCTTCACTAGCTTTCTAGATCCCGCAATTTCACCCGATTGCATTCGCCACTTAATGGCTTTTTCCAATGCTTTCCAAAGGCACCAAAACTTCTCTCAACACTTAGAATGGGTGAGATAAGTGTTTTGGCTAAGAACCTCTCAAGGATGTGTAAATGGAGAGCTAGGAGTAGATGAAAACTTTACAGAAATGATATAGAGAATTGTGAGTAAAATAATCTCTAACTCTCAAATGTTTGGCTAGGGTTCCTCTCTCAAAAGTTTCTTCAGAAAATTCTCCTTCTTTTTACATTTCATGGGTAATAAGGGTTTACATAGTGTTGGTAAAGAATGGGAAAAGTCACACTCCAAAAAGCAACAGGCAGTGGGTTTCGTCGGTCACTTGTGACTTGGCCTGAGTCGCGAGTGTTAGGACATATGTGATTCACTTGTTAGGAACATATATCACTATTTTATGTAATTGGCTAATCCTTTGACAAAACATACTTTACTTGTATTTGGGTAGATCTAGGATGTGTTTAATACGTCAAGAAAACTTCTTTTAAGATCAAGTGTTAAAGCCATGCAAGTCTGTCCAAAATTCAAGCTGAAAAGTGCAAGTTCATTAAAGTTTGACAGCTAGCATCTATCGAGCTTGATGAGCTGTTCCAGCCCATTGGCTCAACAGCTGCTCGACAGCAGCTCGACAGATAGCCATTTGTTGAGGTTTAAGAAAAACTGATTTTTTGATCTATTTTCTTCCAATCCGTGATTATGTATTTGAGCTTTCTTTTCTCACAACCCGAGACATATAAAAGGATTATTTTAAGGGCTATAAAAGTGGACATAAGTTGCACAAGTGTTAAGCAAAGTTTGTTCAAGCAAATTGTGATCGGAGATAGAATTTGTCCTAGTTCATTGTTCTTGTGAAGAAGTTGTTGTATTTGTGCACCATAGGGTTTTGTGACCAAGCATCTTCTGAATCTTTATTGTGTGATGAACTTTGCAACTAATAACATTCTCTAGTTGATGATTGAAGTCGCATACTAGGATCCACACAATTGGTTAGTCATGTATTTGGAGTTATGCATTACAAGAAGAGATTGTCACTACAGAATAAGTCCAATTGGTTATTAGGGTAAGGGTTCAACTGTAGGTTGGTATAAGGTATGGGATTCCTTTACTTGTAACCGCTTGTTGTGATAATAGTGAATTCTCGGGAGTGGTGACCTTAAAACCACCCGGTGGGATTTTTGCCGTGTTGGTTTTCCCCATTCGTAAACAAATCATTGTATCAAATTTATTTTCCGCTGCACTTAGTTAAGTGGTGATTTGTTTGTGCTACCACACATTTGCATGTTAATTTGATTAATTAATAAACTTGGCTAATTAATCACAAGGGGTCAATACATTCTTGGCCTATCAGCGAGTCACTCGCGAAATCCAACCTGTCAAAGACTCTTCAAATTCCACCACGTGATTCTCATGTGGCTTGTTTTGCAGGTCACCAGTCACGAGTAAGTTGCGAGTCTAGTCGCGAAAACCACTTCTTCACAGATTCTTTACCAAACTCTCACACATAACCCTCACATAAAATCCCGCAAAAATACAAGAAAATGATTGAATAAAATTACAATCAAATTTGACACAGAATTAAAGCCAACATAAACATAGTTGTAAATCACAATTTTACAAATTGAAACTGCCAACCCTTGAGTATAACCCAATTCATGCTTTAAAAAATTCATCATTTCCTATAATAACTTTGTCTCCATAAGGAAGTTGAACTTGGGAGCTTCATCTTGTAATGCCCTTTTAAGGGCATGAACTGTTTGGTGATTCCCAAGTTCTCGGTAGTTTCAACTTAGGATACTCATTAGATCTGATGGTGCTGCTTAGTAGCCACCACCAATCCTAAATGTTGGGTCATAAGCTTGCCCAATGCTTTTGTTTCCACCTCTAATCTTTGCATTTTTTCCCACAGCGTTATGCCATTATCTTCCACTTCTCTCTGATTGTCCACCTTCCTGTTCTGTTTCAATTTAACACCCTCTATTTCCATTGTGTCCTTTTTCCTTTGAGGTGGGCCTAAACTTTTCCACATACCAATTGGCTGATCAGAAATTGGTAGGGCTATATTAGAGTTCAAGCAATTATTTTCCTCAAGCCATTGTGATTGAGTACTTAAACAGGGTAGACGTTACACTTCTCCACTTCTTGTTCTTTACTATATGTTATTTTCCAATAATTACAGAACACCGTCAAAGTGTAACATCACATTCTCGTAAAACATTAAACATGAATTCTACTTGATAGCTAAGATAATGACATTCTACAAATAGGTGTAGGTTTCTTGTCTTGCCTATACTCTTATACTCGAAAGTCAAAATTTATGGATAGAATTGATCCCATTTGTAATCCATTGCAAGGCAGTAATATTATATTTTATCTTTAATGCTGCCCTTATTATCTTTTTACCTAATATAATTTTACAACAATTTTTGATATAGACTGCACTGCACTATACTTTTTATATGTGCCTACCTAGAACTCTAATAGAAAGTTGAGGGAGGAAAGTGGAGTTCACATAGGATAACAAAAACAAAAGAAAGTGAAAGTACATCACAAATTCATAATTTTCATGTGCTCCTCATCTTTGTTTCTCATAGAAGACGATCAATTAGCCTAGCTACTTGTAACATTGCTTGTTCTAATTTTTTTTTTTTTTTTTTTTTTTTTGCCCAAATTAAACAAGTAAGAAACCAGGAATAGTGTATATAGGGTGTCCTATATATGTATAAAAGCTACAATCATAAAATAATTAAGCTGCCTTGTGATCATAATAAAGTGGTTATATTGGATAAATTCAAGGGACTTTAGGAGCATGTGATGAGGAATCCTATGATCAAACACGAAGAAGGTGAAATAATAAGGTCCAAGGAAACGACATGGCAAGTTTCAAAACTGTCGGTTTCATAACACAACACAAATTAATAGTTAATTAGTTGATGTGCTATATAATAATAATAATAATAATAATAATAATTGTGATATTGAAAACACTAGTCATACCAATCAACCGCATATATGTCGGCGTCATTCTTTCTGAGATTTTGTTGCGACAGAGGACAAAATCAAATGACTCGAGATTCATCCTGCTACTTACCGAGCATTCTAATTAAATCGCTATGGTAATTAAAAAGTTTTAGAATTAATGCGTACAAATATGAATTGATTGCTCTCCATCTTGAAAAGTAGTATCTGTTTTCAAATAGAGGAATCCTTTTTCATAGATCGTTTACTTGTTTTGTGATAGAGGATTGTGGACAAAACAAAAGCAACGTACTCTACTCTCTATCCTGAGAATGTAAGTGGAGGAACTTTCAAGTAGTACTACTAGTATAATACTTTTTCTTACAAAATCTTTGAAGAAAATTGATATAGCACTTCGGCCAATTTTTAAAACAGTGATAGACTGGTAGTTAAAATTTGCTGGGATCTATTTAGTATTTATTACACAACCTTTGATTGTTCCACATTCAATAATGTCAGCACTCTTTCAACTGTCATGAAAGCATCATAAAACTGCTTCACCTATAGAAATTAACTAAGAGCAAACATGGTAATCTTGTACATAATATTATAAGTTTGTAACACAACAAAGTAATTTAGAGCCACAAGATCATCTTCATCCCTTACACCTTATGGGCCCAAGGTATTAATTTTTTTTTTTTTTTTTGGGTTTCCTACTGTTGTGATTCAAGGGCATATAATATATAGTATTGTATAAACTAATTCCTTAAAAAATTGACAATTAATTAATATTGAATGTACTAAATATAATATATTGTATAGATGGTAGAGAAGTAGAGAGAGAAGAATATAAGCGAAGGAAGATGAGGACAAGAGGGAGGTGTTTGTTCTTTGCTTGTTTTATGGGAGGACACAGAAGAAAACCAAAGAAAGGGAAAGAAATTTAAAAAAGACATGGCGCCCCCGACAAAGATTTTGGCAGTACGGGCAAGACATGCCATTCTTCCTCCCCTTAATTAATATCCCCAAAAACATATGGTTATGTTCCTAAGTCACTGGTCAGGCTAGCTCGAGATTTAAGGGTTTGTTTGTTTGTTTCTAACATTAAAATGCGGTTCAAAGGAATATATGTCATGGAATAAATTAAAGTAATCAATTATACCAAGGAGAATAATTCCACTATTATTCTATGTTTTCTTCTTCTTCTTCTTCTTCTTCTTCTTTTTAATTACTAATATATATATGGAAGTTGCCAGCAAGTGATATGCGTTGGCCTTGACTTGAGTACTTGTAATGAGCATCCCCTATACCCATCTTTTGGATCATGGCTAGAACTAGAAGCCTAGAACAAAAGAAGAGTTAAAAAAAATATATATATATTAAAAGGCCAATTTCTTAAATAAGTTATTGGGTTTTTATTCATTAATTTAATAGCTTAGTAATGGATTATGTGAGTTTGATAAGATAATTTGAAGGATGAATATTCATTGAAGTTATTTGGGAAAAATATTGTTCAGGTATCCATAATCCATATATTCTACCTTAGTTTTAGTTATAAAAATGACACACATATATGGCCACAAACTCAAATGAAGCCAAAACCATTTTGGTCTTTCCTGCAACATATAGCTAGGGCGCCCTATATAAAAAATGAAGGGGTGCCCATAAAAGTGATGATCAAAATAAATTCTATAAAAAAATTCTTGGAAATGGTAATCATTCTCTTTAATTAGTTTAGAGACCTGAGTTTAGGGATCTCTAATTCTCTAAACCCTAGATTTTGACCTCTTGAAAAGTGAGGGTATATATATATATGGACAAAATTGGGAAATGCCCCGTTTGGGTAAAAATAGCAGCATAATGCCCTTTTCTCCAAACTATATAGGGAAATGTCCCTCTTTTGTAACTCGATTTTCTCAAAATCGAGTTAGGCCCTATAGCGGCGTTTTTTAGGAGCCTATAGTGACGTTTTTAGAATCTATAGTGGCGTTTTTTAACTTGATTTATAAGAAATCGAGTTATAGGTAAAAAAAATTAAAAAAATTGCCTATAACTCGATTTTATGGAAATCGAGTTACAAAACGTCACTATAAATCCTGAAAATGTCACTATAGGTCCTTAAAAACGCCGCTATAGGGCTCCAGAATTTTTTTTTATAACTCGATTTTGAGAAAATCGAGTTACAAAAGAGGGGCATTTCCCTATATAGTTTGAAGAAAAGGGCATTATGCTGCTATTTTTACACAAATGGGGCATTTCCCAATTTTGTCCATATATATATATATATATATATGTCGGTCGGTCCACCTCTATCCGTAATCTCACGGTCTCACAAGTCATTGAAACTTTACCAAGAAACTAACAACCATGTATGTATGGTTATTGTACATATGTACACCATCCACTAATTGTCTATGCATGCAGATGACACCATTACTACTTACTAGTAGTGCCAATCTCAAAACTTTTATCATCTTCTCATCATTGAAACGAAGTCATTGGTAGTCAATTTGTGTTCCTTTTTGGTTTGGTACATATAACCATTAATGCAAGCGTACAGATTGGGTCAAAATGGCAAAATACTCATTTCACTAAAACTTTACAGTAAAATACTCTATGCCTAAAACTATTTAGGGATATGTCTCTATTTTGAAACTCGATTTACCAAAAATCGAGTTGTTTGAAAAATCATGCATGGAACTCGAGTTCCATGCAGGATTTTTTTTTTTTTTTTTTTTTTAATTTGATTGACTATAACTCGATTTTCACCAAATCGAGTTTTTCATTGGAACAATATTTTTTGAAAATTGAGTTTAAAATAAGAGCATCTCTCTAAATAGTTTCAAATATAGGGCATTTTGCTGGAAAGTTTCAGCGAAAGGGGTATATTCCCATTTTGGCCATACCTATTGCCGTCAAATCTCAACAAAAAAAAAAAAAAATTAATTGTTCGGATTAATCTTTTTTCTTGGATTATTTATAAATTTTTAGGATCTTATTTTTTTCTAAGTATCAATGTAGTTTTTACCAACTTTCATCAAATCAGCATAAAGATAATCTAAATGCATATATGTTCATAATGCCTGAAATTTCTTCACAAATTAATATTGTTAGAAATATTAATTTTCCATAAGGAAAAAAAGAGAAAGAAATATAATCTTCCTAGTCATCTCATGAATAACGTTTATAAAGAGATTACAATTACATTAATTATACTTAAAGCACTCTATGAGATCTAATTGCTTGCAATTAATTCGGGGTACAAGTTCCCTTACCATAACTATTAAATATTAATACAAACGAAAAACTTTCAAGGCAATGAATTGAGACGACATTAATATGACTATTTAAAAAAAAAAAAAAATCTGAGTTAGAATTCTACTATAGAATAATCTAAATATATATGTGTATGAAATTCCTTTTTGAGATTTGAATCCCGATCCTTATCTCCCTCACACCTCACAGATACCTACAAAGGTGTGCAATACTTTAAAATGACTATTATGAAAGGATTAGAATCATCTAAATTTAAAATGGATATATTTCAAGGGTCTTATTAAAAAAATTTAATCCAAAGGTGTTTTTAATGATTTGACACTCTATATATTGTTAATTTTAGAAAATAAAATCATAATTGTGAAATGGATTCTCTTCATTTTAAGTAAAATGTAGATGAATATACTCCATTTTGAAAAGTTTTTTTTTTTTAATTTTAATTTTTTAAAAATTGAAAACTTGAGTTAATTAGTGCATGTTATACGGCATTTTTGTGTGTTTGTTTTATGAGAATATTTTACATGGCACTGATAAGGAACCTTGTCACCATTTCAACAAAAGAATTGATTACAGAACCATGCATAAAATGCTCAAACTACTATCACTGTTATAACAAAAATTTTAAGCTAATTATCGTTCTAGAATTTTCGATATGACTAATTCCATGTGACAAAATTAATTTTAAAAAAGGGTTCAAATTGATGTGTTGGAGTTAGGTTAGAAATATATCAAATGAGCTGATTAAATATTTCAAAGAAAAAAAATTTTGCACAAGTGAAATTCAAAAAAAAGTTTATGAGACCCTTGCATGAGAGAAATTGTGACAATTAGTAAAATTGACTTTGAAGGTTGGCAACTTAACCTAATGATTTCATATATAAAACAGACCCATGCTACACAGAGAGAGTAAGAGGCTACCAATAACAAAGAGTAAATCTAAGATCTAAACCTAACTCCTTTAAAAGTTTCAAAATTCCTCTCCCTTTGTGTGTTTTTCCACTGTAAGATTTTTTTTAGAGTCTCTCTTGGAGCGTTTCTTTTATGTCTAAACATTTGATTGTTTGAAAAAAGAGAATTAGTTTCTCAAGAATGGGGTGCTATTGTTGTTTTTTGGAGTTCTGGGTTGTGAACAAGGTTTGTTCATGGAGGAAGTTTGAGTAGAAGGATTTCGGAGGTTCTAAGACTATTAGAGTAGGAAGGAAAGTGAGATGTTTGATGAGGTTATAATAGAGAGTTTAATTGTGCAAATGCTTTCTAAGTAAACTGTTGTAATTATTGCTTTTAGCGAATATTTTTAGGGATTGGATCCTTAGAATGGTTTTTCACATTGAAAAGGTTTTTTATTGGTTTTCCATTTCGTTACAAAATTTGTGTCTTGTTTTGCTTTCATTATTACTGTTTTTGTATTAAAACTGTAATTAAAGTAAGTGTTTATACTATTTGTGTGGAATAACTTGTTCAATCATTCAATTAATCTGTCACATGAGTGTTTGGGGTCTAAATCAGATTTTCCAAACAATATAATATATAAATTTCTTAATTACTTTTTTTTATAGAAGATCTTAATTACTTATTCTTTTTACATTATGAAGTTAACACATCAGTTTGTAAAGGCTATTTTAAAAAAAAAAATTCATTATTGCTAGAGCCCCTAGCCTCGTTCCCACTCCTTAGTGAAGGTGTACATTACAAGTCTCTAGATAGATGATAAATGGAATATTACGTGCATTAAATGATTCTTAAGAGTGAACGATTAACAAAATCATGCTAAGATTTAGGCCTTATCCCAAAGTGATATTAGTAATAGAGTGGGATTTACGTTTTAAATTCAAATTTTATAGAAATGATTTAAAAGGTTTTGCTATATATGACAGCCACGACACGTCGCTGTGCCCAGATTAGATGGCTATCATTCAAAACCTACTCATAGCTAAGAGCATGAGTGTATGACTCAACACCAAAAAGTAAGATCATTAAGTAAATCAACCAACTATTTGATTAAATTCCAAATGTCTCTTCTGGTTTAAACATTTTTACCTATGTTCAACTCAAAAAGAACTAGCTAGTGATGGTACGATAGACATGCCCTATTAATTTTCCCAATACATAACTTTATATCATCTAAAAAATATATATATAAATTTATGTACACTTTTTTCAGAACGTTGAGGTGGTATATTCTCAATTTATCCAATTCTTCTAGGGATAAAAACTTTGTCATACAATTTACTCTTTACCATAACTTATACATTTATTAACTTATAATTGGATTACATCATTTACACATTAGTTTACTTATGATATTTTGAAAAAAGTCATCTAATCACCATTTGGCACAAGTATAAGTTGTGATAAAATGTATGATAGTATTTATTACTAATTTTTTTGCAATTTATTAATGGGACAGTGTTCAAACAACAAAAACTTTTCACCTCTATCGTTACCCAAAAAAAGGCAGTGAAAATTGTTATGTCCATGGCATTACTTGAATGAGCAACGTTATGAATACTACATGCCATATAAGTTTATAAGTTTTTTTTAATAAATTTTGTAGTAACATATTATATATTAATTTTTAACTCTAATTTGCCACATGGTTGGTATAACAGAAAAAAATGTACACTCACAGTCACTGTAGTTAGATCCATATATATATATATATATATATATATATATTAATTAATCGTAAGGAATTGTTGCTACCCGCCTTTTCTGTCCCACTTTGAGATAAAGCAAAAGCAGGGAAAAAAGCAAGAAAGAAAAGAAAAACATAAAAGAAAGAAAGAAAAAGGCAAAGCAATAAAGAAAGAAGAAAAAGAAAGAAAACAGAGACAAAGGTTCTCAAGACTCCATGATTATTCAAATTCTCTCCAACACAGGACTTGAGGGTTCCCCTACTTAACCCAAAGTAAGAGGACCTCTCAAAGGTTCTACAGAGACTTTGTTTGGAAGCTTAAAAAAACACACACACAAAGGAAAAGGAAAGGTGAAGAAAGAGTGAAGGAAAGTTTCTCATCAGGATTATAGGGATGAATAGAGGTGTTTTACAAAGCGCACCGGTGCAACAAATGATGGCCGGAAACCCTAACTGTTGGAATATTAATAACATGCGTCCACCAACACAACCAGCTTCTCCTTTCTTGCCTAGTCCAATTTTTTTTCCTCAATATGCACCCACTTCTTCTTCTTCTTCTTCTTCTTCTTCAATTCCCTCTTGGCATGATAGCCAGGAGCTTCCTGAGTCTTGGAGCCAACTACTCTTGTAATTAACCCCTTGTCTCTCTTTCTCATAGATCCATGTTTGCATGATTATCTATTTTACAATTTTCTTATAGTCCAATATATGTGTTTTCATGATCTATCTCTTTATTTCAAACTATAAGTGTTATTAATGATGAAAAATTGGTAATTTAGTTGGGATTGTGATGTGGATCTTTTTTCTTTGTAGGGGTGGATTGGTGGGAGAAGAAGATAAGGATGGTATGAGCCAGTTTCAAGCTGCTAAGAAGTTGGAGAATTGGGGGGAACAATTATATAGTCAGGCTGCAAATGCTTCTGTTGTTAATGTCAAGCAAGAAAACTCAGTAAGCAACTATGTGTATGGGCATGGAACTGAGGATTTTCAGCCAGCAAAAGCTACTTGGTCTCAAGTAATGCCTGCTTCATCTCCAAACTCATCTTGTGTGACAAGTTTCAACAATAACATGTTGGATTTCTCTAGTATTAAGGTAGATGGAAGGCACCCACCACCCGATCGATCTTCTGAGGTAAGAAAGAGTGGCTAAAGTTCGTCATCTTGTGAATTTAAAAGTTCCTGATTCTCTAGGGTTGCAATTCAAGAGTCTCTTTCAGATTTAAATTTATGAAATGAATGCAGTAAATTCATGAATATGGTTTTAAGATGCTTTTTCTTCTTTGGGTGGTTGGTTTAAAGGCTTTTTAAACTTTCATTGGTCATTCATCTAAAATAAATTAATTCTTTGTATGAATGATCTATTATACATTGTGAATGGATCGATTTAGCTTGCCGTTTTTCTTTTTCTTTTTTTAAAGTATTCTTTTCCTACTAACCTACTAATAATTTAATTCCTTCATCTTTTGTGTGTGCACTTTCTCTTGCTTCTTTATCTCCTCCCCTAATCCACCAACTTGTGTAGCCAGTAATATTTATTAGTGAAAACCAATCAAGATTCTTATCTTCTTTCTTTTCTCAAAAAGTGTAACAGCATTGCAAATGGTGGGGCACTTAAGAAAGCTAGGGTTCAGCCTTCTTCAACCCAACCTACCTTCAAGGTAATGTTTATATCTCAAAAGACCTTGCCCCCTAAAATTCTCTCTCTCTCTCTCTCTCTCTCTCTCTCTCACACACACACACACTCTCACAACCACACGACTATGTCCACATCCAGACCACACCCGCAGGCTACACATCCCCAACAGACACATACGAACATCCATGGGTAGTAACTATTGTCTTTCTTGATTGTCCATTTGTCAATGGTGATGATTCTTTTCTCTCTCTTCTATTTATCCATCAGTATAGAAGGAAAACTCACTCACTTTAAAATAAAATAAAAAGGTACTGCAATCATGTCCTCATCCTCCTTTCTCTTCTATCTTATTTTAAAATTCAGGTGAGGAAGGAGAAATTAGGTGACAGAATTACAGCTCTCCACCAGCTTGTATCTCCATTTGGAAAGGTAATTTTTAAAGCAGCTAAAAGTTATAATTAAGATGCCTCAAAGAGTAGTTATGTCAAATAAATTAGAACAAAAAAAAAAAATCACAAATCTTTTAAGAGGAAACTCATAAAGAGAAGTTTTTCTCGCATATGATCAAATTGCTTCCTTTCTTTTCCCATCAAAAAAAAAAAAAAAGAAAAGCTTCCTCTCTTCATCATCTTTTTCCCAAATCACTAGACTAGGGTTTTTTTTTTTTTTTAAGCATTAAAGAAGACATAGAAATATGACTTTGGACGGTTGTGGTGTGTGGTATATTTTTCACCTTTTGCAGACTGACACAGCCTCTGTCTTGTTAGAAGCTATTGGATACATCAGATTCCTTCAGAGTCAAATTGAGGTGATGTTTCTCCTCCTTCCTTTATTTTTGCAAACAACCATGAGGGAGTGATGGCACACTGTAAAAGTATCATTTCTCAATGTTCTTTCAGTATTCTTTAGTTATTGAAGTTCCAAATATACTCTTTTCTTTTTTCCATGTTGGATTGCAGGCCCTAAGCTTACCTTACTTGGGCAGTGGATCAGGAAACATGAGGCAGCAACAACAGTCTGTAAGAAACTACAATATAAACTCATTTCTCACTTTCCAAAGCAAGAATAAACTCTCACTTCCTCTCTCTCTCTCTCTTACATGTGCATGAGTTATATATGGTCAATAATTTGACATTAATTGATTAATGATTGCTATTTTCTTGTGCTACATTCTTGTTAGGTTCAAGGAGAAAGGAATTGTTTATTTCCTGAAGACCCTGGTCAGGTATGCTTTATTGGATCCATTTCTCCTTAAAGGGTTATATGGGGAACTTGGATTTAAAAAGCTACAACTTTACTGTGTTTGCTGAACAAAGTAAAGGATGCAATACTTAAAGAATGATGTTATCAGCTTTGCAGACTTTCAACCCATAGCAATTCGAACCAAAAGACTGACAATAGACTATAACTTGTTTACATTTCAAAATTTTAAAGATTCATAAATTAATTTAATTAGCACTAATGCTTTTGAATTGTTGTGTGTTTTTTACCAGCTGCTGAATGAGAACTGTATTAATAGGAAAGGTGGTCCTGAGCAGGTAAGTCTTGACAATACAGTTAATTCGTTCTTCTTAAAAATTATCTCTTTTGCCTCTTTGTTTAACTGTAAGCTTTTTTACAAGTCCAATAATTAAATAAAAAATGAAGTGGAGTTAATATGAACTTTTTTGTTTTCTGTTTGAAATTGTTAGGATTCTCATGAAGAACCAAAGAAAGACCTGAGGAGTAGAGGGTTGTGTCTGGTTCCAGTGTCATGTACACTGCAAGTTGGGAGTGACAATGGGGCTGACTATTGGGCTCCAGCTCTCGGAGGGGGCTTTCGATAGATGGGAATTTAATTTGGTAACATATACAGCACAATAAGAGCTTCACAGAAACGATATAACATCATGAGCAGTCACTCTGCTAAAAATCTAAGGCTGATTGCTCATGATGCTATACAATCTTTAATTCATACATGTGTGCTGTACATGTGGCTAAAATCTGTAAGCCCTTAAGACTAATTAATTTATGTCAATTAAGCTTTATCTATCTTCATCCTAAAGCTGCTGCTACAATGCTTTACTTGTATATGCAGTGTTAGTATGATTGATCATCTTAAATGTTGCTTAGAAAGTAGCATTCATCTATTCACGTTTAGAATTGGAACATTTTATTGTCAGTCGCTTGCGCTTTAGGAATGGCTTCCAACGTTATGTATGATTCAGCACTTGCGGATTAGCGTTTTTATCTGGAGGCATTACAAGAATCTGTGATACATTCTCGTCACTGTTATAAATGATGACAACTTTCATGGAGTAAAATTGATCAGCACTAGTGACAGTGTACTTGGGCAAAAAAGCTCTGCCTAACAGAAATTCTTAAAAAATCATGTGCAAGGATTTTACATACAAAACCTTTATCAAACCATATTAAAAATTTTAGAAATTCTACATCAAACATATATCATTTATATTTGAAAAAACTCAAATATATTAACATACTGGTTTATCGAACTATAAGTCAGATCAAATTAATTGAATCAAGTCAACTTAAAATTGAACTTCTGAAATTCTAAAAAAAGAGTTTCCTATTAGTAAGATTTTGTACACTAAATTATATAATATTTTGAGGTAGAAAGAGAGGCACGCTTATTTGCGAAAAATAAACTTAATAATTATAGTATTTTAGTAACTTAAATACATAATTGGGTAAGTTCGGGTACTTAAGGCATGAAACACAAACCCTGGAAGAATTAAAAATTTGAACCCAAATCCACCTCAATCTGATTAAAGAAAATATCAAATCCTTATCATTTGGGTCCAGTTGGGCCATAAAACTCATTAAACCTTTATCCATTGACTTCGGATGTGCAACATCTGTAGAAGAAGCTCACCCCCGCCCCCCCCAAAAAAAATGATAGTTGGAGAAAGAGGAATTTGAAGTTTTGAACTTCGAATGTCTCATTTGAAAATATGTAAGAAGTGTCAATCAATTGACTTACAAAACTTAAAAATACATGATTTATGCAATCTAAACATACTCTCGGGATTGCTTCATTTATATATCTTTTATCTCCCAACTTTATACTTGTCCATTGGGTATGGATTGCAAAAGAATTTATTAGTTAAGCAATTTTCTTCAAAATGAAATATGTAAAAAAATATTATATATCAATCTCTTCAAAAGAAAAAATCCTGTAAAAATTAATTTCAAATTTAGTTATTTAAATGCACGTTCCTTCAAAAATTATCTTTTAAATTTAGAGTTACTACATGCATATTTTCTAAAAACTAGTTTTAGGAATGACATTTTCAGGCACATATTTCCATTAAAGTTGGTTTTAACTGAAGTCCAGATAATTTGACATTATAGGTACATGAAATAAAGCTTTTTGCGATGACCATATTTCATTGCTAGAGCATAAAGTTTGTCACAAAAATCAATTCAAATAAGTTATCGAGTTAAATTATTAATGGTGTGTCAAAATTAAATGTGCTCATATTACAATGAATGTGATTGGATTTCAATGAATGTGATTGGTTTTAACACATTCAAATGGACAAGTAAGTGTAAAGTTATGGTCTCTAATGTTTGGAGGTTTTCACCTACCTTTTTTGAGTGACAGAAAATTTTTAGATTTTTTAATTGTTTGTATTTTTTGTCTAACTGATATCAAAACTAAATCATTTTTATGATTTTTCAAACTAAATCAATTTTATTACTTATTACAATCAACTAAATCATTTTTTGGATTTGTCAAACTAAATCAGTTTTATTACTTAGTACAATCTTTATAGATTGTAATAAGTAAAAACTAGTTACCAACTTACCATGAGTTTTCTTATGATTGACAAATTAATTAAGTTAATAAACTGAATGAGAGACCCGAAAACGATTGAACCTAAAAGGTTTTAAAATGAAAATAAAATTAGACATATAACATAATATAATTGGTGTCGGGGACGTTTTGCGACAAGGGCCAAAATTGCAAGATTAGCCCAAATTTTCCCTTAGGTTCTTTAGAACTATTTATTTGTGGAGAATCAAGCACAAAATCCCAAATGTATAATGAGAAAAAGGGTATTGGTGCTTTAACAAGAGAGAAATCAAAATGTCATAATCAAAATACAAGAAAATGTAGAAAAAGTGCACAGGTCCAAAAGCTTGACCTACAGTCAACGAGAAGAGGAAATTGAGAGAGGTTATGAGGAAGAGAGGGAAGGTTTCCATGTACCCATATTTCCACCCCTAAACTTCAGAATTTTGAGGATGTTAGTTGGTTGAATGGGCATTTGGTCTAAAGTTATAGTTTTGTGGGGAAAACTTGGTTGGTTTCTTTAGCTGAAGAGAGACTCGTCTTTGATAGGCCAAGAATGTATTAATCCCTTGTGATGAATTAACAAATTAATTAGCCAAGTTAATTAATTAATTCAATTAACATGCAATATGTGTGGTAACACAAACAAATCACCAATTAACTAAATGTAGTGGAAATTAAATTGACACGGTGATTTGTTTACGAATGAAGAAAACCTACATGACAAAAATCCCACCGGGTGATTTTAAGGTCACCACTCTCGAGAATTCACTATTATCACAACAAGTGGTTACAAGTAAAAAAATCTAGTACCTTATACTAACTTACAGCTGAACCCTTACCCCAGTACCCAATTAGACTTATTCTATAGTAACAATCTCCCATTTTCAATGCATGACTCCTAACACGTGACTAACTAATTCGGTGCGCGGATCCCAGTGCGCAGCTTACTCACCAACTTGAGAAAGATGTTAGCTACAAAGTTCTTCAGTTCATTACACGATGAAGATCACGAAGTTCCTTGGTTACAAAACCCTACAGTGTACAAACATAGCAGCTTCTTCAAGAGAAAGATGAACTAGGGCAAATTCTGTCTCCATAACAATTTGCATGAACACAACTTTGCTTCACACTCGCATGACCATTGATGGCCCTTAAAATAACTCGTATATATGTTTAGGATTGCGAGAAAAGAAAGCTCAAACATATACACACGGATTGTGTAACACCCGCCTCACTTAAACTTTGCTTCACACTCGCATGACCATTGATGGCCCTTAAAATAATCCGTATATGTTTAGGATTGCGAGAAAAGAAAGCTCAAACATATACACACGGATTGTGTAACACCCGCCTCACTTAAATTGAATTTAATTGCTTCTAGAGTGGAATTGATGAATTATTTAATTTATTTTGAAGGTGATATTATTTTATATTATGATCACTATAAAGAAAATAAATAAAAAAAGATGTAACGTGAGAGTTATTTTTGTGGATTATTCATATTTAACTTTTAGTCTTCTTATCAGTTAAAGAAAAGGATAAGAGATTTCCTATTTGGATTAGGAGTTTAGGTGTTATTGGAATTCTTTAGAGTTTTAGCCTATCTAAACAACCTTAATATGACTTTTAGCGGGAACTAATGTCTTGGAAGCTTATTTAAGTTTTAGTGGGTCTTAAACTCTAACCCAAGTAGGAGTGTTAATTAAGAGTACTAATTGGAGCCAAATTGATCTTCCTAGACAGAATTGGAGTGTTATTTTAGAGGTATATATGCTAAGTCTTTTTAAGTCAGTCACGTGAAAGGTAGAGAGACTGCAAGATTTGAAAAAATAAATAAATAAATAAATAAATAAATAAATAAATAAATAAAAATAAAAATAAATTAAAAAAAATAATAATAAAAAAAAAAAGAAGAAGATGAAATTAGTGTTCAGCGTATAAAAGATTAAGAGTAGAGAATTAGGGTTTCTCCAAATTGAAGGGATAGAAGACCAAGGCACTGCTAGGGGCAGCCTACAAATTCGTTATATTGAGGTAAACATCAATATATGCACACCTTCTTGATATCTTTGAACACATATTTGATAAAGTAACCTTCATCTCTAGGCTGCTTAAAAATATTAGAATAATACTAGCAGTTGCGTAAGAATAGAAGTTATCATGGAAGTGTTATTATAGACATGCTTTATTTTATTTGATTTTGAAACAGATCCTCATATATGTACGTGGAGTAGCATCACATCCTACATAGGTTAAGCGCTAGTAGATGTTTTGTTGCTGGGATTTATGCAGATTGGTAGTGGTGCTAGCTTCATAACTTTTGTAGTCTATACAAATGTTTCAAGTTTCTAAATTATTATCAATGCATGATACAGGTTACTAAGTCCTTCAGGTAGAAATCACTTTGTAAACTTATAGTATCCTTTATATGTCTTACGGGTAGGAATCTTATTGGATGCCATGTATATATGTAATTTGGGATAATATGATCTATAAGCGTAAAATTATTTGGAAGCCAACTTGTATTGGGAGAATTAAATAATATAGGGATCTACATATTCAGCTCATTAGAATTGTTTACTAGGTATTGATTTTTGGAGTTCTTGATAAAGCAATTGAGTAATAAGTTAGCTGTAGTTTTGGAATAAGTTGTGAGATACAGATTTTAAGAGTGAAATTTATATTTTCATTGCTGCCCCAGTGTATCCATTCTTATTGAGTTGTGTTATTTAGGTTTTAGTTGACATTGATTCAGACAGTTGAGGTGAGGCTTGGTTTAGCAACTAGAGGTAAGTGATCTTCAAAACATGACGTCTCTCAAGAAGCATATATTTATATATATATATATATATATATATATATATATTTGGTAAAAATATATTTATATATACATAATTGCAAAAGTGAAGTTTTCAAAAACTTATACAGTTGTTAATGCTTTATACATACCTAAATTTTATTATTTCTTGTATATTACTTTGAAATTGTAAATGTTAAGAATGACTCAAAACTATATTTTTGAGAAAGAATTTTGTAAGGTTGAATTTAAGCAACCATCTTGTTGGCTGTATTCCGTACCAAATTTGCTTATAATTCAGTATTTAGAAACCCTGTATTTAGGTGGAAATCATATAAGGGTAGTGTATGAGAGAGTGTGAAGAAATGCTCAAGAACCGTGCAATGAAGCAGGGACTCACGACTATATTTCGTGGGTGGCTGGCGACTAGCAAGCCGCTAGAAGAAGCACATGAGTGAAGCATGCAAAGAAGCTGAACCGTCATGTCAGCTATAGTACTACAGGACAAAAAGTCTAGACTGGCCATTCAGTTAGCTCGTGACTCAGTCAAGTTACAAGGCCAAGTCGCCAACCAGCTCTGTTTTGAAAAAACTGACTCTTCGCATTCCTTTCTCACCCCAGTATAAATACCCCTTATCCACGAAATGTAGAAAGCTTCTACAGAGAATTTTGAGAGAGAAACCCTAAAAAAAAACAAGATTGACTTATCCATAATCTTTACAAAATGACTCTTCAAATTCCTCTAGTCTCACCCTCTCCATTGTTACATCCTTGAGAGGTTCATTACCCAAATCCCTTTCTCACCATACCCATATATATGAGAAGGTCATTTGGTGCTTGGAAAGCAGTTAGGAAGGAATGGATATTGGTTGATGCTATAGGCTATAGCGGAATCCGGTAAGTTAGAAAAGACAAAAATTTGTCGTAACCTCGTTGGAGTAAGAAGCTTGGAGAGTTTAGGTACACTAAATAGATTAGACTTGGAGGGTCTTCTGCTGTTCATGTATCCCAACTTCATTTTCTAGTAGATTATTGACCACTTGGAGGGTGGCGGAGATGTTTTACGCCGAGAGTTTCAGTTTCCTCTTTGATAACACATCGCTATGTTGTCCTTGTGTTTGCATCTCTCTTCCCTTAATCTTTGCCATTTAATTTCTGCTATGGATGTGATTTTATTTGGTTTAGATTGTTTATCAATTCTATTATAAGCTTATATTAATTTTCTGCACATACATTGTTTGATATTAAGCTTGAATTGGTAATTTGTAAATTGGGGGTCTAAATGTTCATAGTATTTTATATGCTATTTGAACTTTCATATTTTTTATATGATATATGATTGGTATTAACAATATTGTAATAAAGGAAGAATGTTTTCAAACAGTCAGCTAGACAGTCTACAACCTTTGCCAACACAGGGTTAAGTGTTGGTTTTCGGCTGATGTAGTGTTATTATGGTGTGGTGCAATGTTATTATTTGTTCCTTGGAGCCAGTGTTATTGTTTGCCCTTTGAAGACAGTGTTGCCTCTTTGAGGTTAGTGTTATTGTTTCCCATGGGAATCACCAACCGAGTGTTTAGCAACTTATGTCTTTATTTGGCTAATGTTTAATGTTTTCCATATCAAACTATTGTTTTATTGTTATCGACCTTTATAAGTGGAAAAATTGTTTATTACTATAATATATTGTTTCTACCTATTTAGTGTATTTTGGCTAACTAAAGTGGTTATTATTATATTTAATGATTACATTGTTATAGTTAAATGTTTTATTCTTGACAGTTTTATATAATTTATTATATTACTGTTAAAATTATTTGTAAAGACTATATTTTGTCAATGATACTAATGTTTTGTTTTGAAAGATATCCTCATGTTATGTAGTCTCTTATTGGGCTTCTAGCTCCCCCCCCCCCCCCCCCCCCCTTTTCTCCACCCTTTCAGATTAGAGCAATGCAATATCTTTTGGAGGTAGATCATTGGAGCCATAGATTGAAGACTTCTTTTGAAGTTATGATAGTTGATGGACTGTTTTAGTATATTTTCTTAGGATAGTGAGTTTGGCATTTATGGAACTCTTTGAGATTGTATTTGGAGACAATATTGTTAAACTTTTGTTTTTATGGATTTCATAGGAAAGATTTTGATGGTTTGAAATTTGTTTGTGGATATTTAAATTATGTTCTATTCCATTATATTATTGTTGATTACTTATAAGACAAGTTGCGCATCTAAATCCTTGGTATGTGTTTGGGGTGTTACAGATTGGATGAAAATCATAGCTGAAAATCTGTTTTTCATAAACCACAATAGATAGCTTATCTATTGGGAAGCTGTCAAGCATCGGGCTTAAAACAGCTTTTTAAACCTCGATAAATACTAGCTGTCGAACTTTAAAATCCAAACTTCCTCACTTGTTTCTTGGACAAACTTGCATGACTTTAACACTTAATCTTGAAACTTTATTCCTTGAGTCATTAAACACATCTTAGATCTACCCAATTACAAGTAAAGTGTGTTTTGTCAAAGGATTAGCCAATTCTAATTTAACATATGTTCTTAACATTAAATCACATATGTCCTAACAGTCTTGTTAAAACGTGAATGGTTCCTTTTGAATCTGATTGGGGCCTTTTTTTATTAAGTTTGAGGTGGTCTAAGTGACTAGTTTTAGGTCAATAGAAAAGGATTTGAACCCCAAGGTATCAACTCAAGAGGATATGGTTAGATTTGATTTAATTGGGTAAGAGGGATGTCTTGCTTTTCTGCATAATTTGGGAAATGAATTGGCCTAAATTCATGGCCTAATATTTCCTAGACATGGCAGGTCCTTGGAACCTGTATTTGGTAGTTACAGCAGACAAGGCCAACTACTTAAGGTCAGCTATATGTTTTAGGCAACAAATGGTAGAGCAAAAAAGTTGGGTCACAGTCAGCTAGAGCATAAAGGCTTTTTTAGGGTAAAAATTTCAAGTACAAGACCTCCTTCTTGAGCTAGAGGTACTACCAGTGTCCTTTGCCCACTTGATAACACGCATGGGCTAGGCTAATGTAAAAGGTTTAAAAGAAATCTACCCATGCCCTCCAAACCACACTTTTCAATTTTTCCCAATATGTCGCATGGGCATTAGCCATGCTTAAAAGAATAAAATATAATATAATACATTAATTGAACCCATAAAGAAGTTATGCTTGATTGAATTAGGCCTATAGAAAATGTGTCACGAAAATGGGTATCAACAATTGGTGGAACATATAGTGGTACATAAGATTTGTAATAAACTCAATGATCATAACAACTCATTTGGGAGGAGGGAAATGAATAAAATGAAAAAGAGTGAAAAGGAATTATTTTAGAATATTCATTCATTTCCCTTACTTAGGAGTTTTAATGAAGGGAATGGAAAGTCCACTATCTTATTTAGAAGTTTAAGTGGGAGAAAATGGAATAGGAAGGGGAGAACACCATTTGTCTCTATTTTCTTAAAACCTCAATTTTCACACCCCCAAAATTGGGAGGAATTAGAGGAAATAAAATTAGGTTTAATAAAGTTTATACTAAAACTCCCAAAATACCCTTATATATTCAGTCTATTATTTTAAAATGAACAAAGTTTGGCTACAAACTTGGTTGTAGCCATTGGTAACAATTTCCACTAAAAAAAAATAATTTAATATGGCTACATGTTTGGTTATAGATTGACTCTAGTTAATTAATCCAATTACCCAAGTTGATTAATTAGTTAACATTACATGCAAATAAGATTAGGGCACAATCAAATCACCAAACAAAATCAGAGTGCAGCGGATAATAAGTTTGACACAACGATTTGATCATAATTGGGAAAACTCTCACAGGCAAAAACCTCATCAGGTGAATTTCAGGTCACCACTTCCAAAGAATCCACTAATCAAGAAACAAGCGATTACAAGCACAAGAAATTTTATCCCAATCAGCTTTTCCTAAATTACCTACCTACAGTAGAACCTACTGGCCTATAATAGTATCAACTCTAATACCCAATTGGACTTATTCTTGTAGAAACTTCTCATTTGCACGGATCTCAGTATGTGACTGATAACATAACAACAGTTGATTGTTGTTGTTTGGCTGAGTTCTTCAATCCATGCTTGAAGATCCGAAAGAAGCTGTGGACGCCCCAAAAAATGAGAAAAGAGAAAGTCTTGTTGAAGGCTTTTCTTTTTGCTTTTCTTTTTTTGGTTTATCACATATTGGGTCCTTGGTGACATTACTCTTTGTGTGCATGTGTTTCTAGGGTGAGGTGGTGTGTGTGTGCGGGAGTCTCTTTTTCTTATTTTTATTTTAGGAGTTGTCACTAACCATTGGTTTTGTGTTAGATATGATTGATCACCTATTTGTCTAATTCTTTTTACATTAATTAATTAAAACCAATTTTAAGGGTTGTTAATCAATTAAGGTAAACCAAAAAATCTCAAACCAAAGATTTTGGACTCAAAAGTTTAGTTACGTTTGGGAAAGGTGTTAAGCACCCCACACTGCCTATCCAAAGGATAGTACCCCATTTTAATTTGAATTTTATCGTTATCATTTTTATGAAAAAAATTAGATACTTGGCATTTTGTTTTTGGAAAAGTTTGGTACAAAAAATATACATATATACATGTAAGTATTTATTTATTTATAAAGTAGCATGTGATATTTATTGCAAAGAATTATTTAAAACAAAGCATGTGAAAGAAGTTTACTACGTTACAAAAAATAATATATATATATATATATATAAAACATGTGAATATTTACATACCATGTATTTAGAATCATATTTACAACGTGAAAATAAAAAGGGAGAGCAAGAAAGATAGCACATTGTTGTCATCCTCCATTTGTCTCATTTCTCATGCAAAAACACAATAGACTACAACATTAGTGCCAAAGGGGAGGCGGGACATTTTAGCTTGATTGGTGCCTATTGGTTCAATGAAATTGGACTATAGGAACAAACCTCTATAAGATGCAATTTTAGGAAAGCTCAAAACAAAAATGCACAAAAGTGTAAAGATGGAAACTTTAAAAGCTTACCTAAAAGAAAATGAACAATTTCTATTGAGAAAAGGATTGAGATTCTAGAAAAGATTGTTTGAAAAACTAAGTTTGCACAAAGGCTTAAGAGAGTTTTCTTGGTTTTTTGTAAAAAGGATTTTCTAAAAAAGGTGTTGAAATTGTTGGTTTCAAAGGAAATTGGAGAGTAAAAAAAAAAAAAACTTTTTTTCGATCAGAAAGAGTTTCAGTTTTTTAGGAAAGAAAAGAGTTTAAAAACCATTTTATTTTGAGAAAAGGGTTTCCATGGTTCAGTTGAAAACCACAGTTTTTATCCAATTGAGAGAGAGAGAGAGAGAGAGAGAGAGGATTCAACTTAAATTTTTGTAAAAAAATGACAAAAAGGTTTTCTTTTGAAGAAACAAAGTTTATGTTTTTAAATCTTTTTGTGAGAGAGAGAGAGGATTCAACTTAAATTTTTGTAAAAAAATGACAAAAGGGTTTTCTTTTGAAGAAACAAAGTTTATGTTTTTAAATCTTTTTGTGAAAACAACCATTTTTGAAAAAGAGAACTTTGGAAAAGATTTGTTTTAAAGAAAATGACTCCCATGAGTTTTTCTTTTAAAGGAAAGGCTTTTAGATCCAAAAATCCCAAGGCTTTTATTTGGATGACAAAAGTTTTGAGAAAACAATTGTTATGGTTGAAAACTAAATCCAATGAATTGAAAACTTTCTTTAAAAGAAGAAATTTTTGACAAAAAAGGTTTCCATGGGTTTTATTTTGAAATGAAGGCTTTAGACCCAAAAATCTCATGGTTTTTGTTTTGGTTAAAGGGAACGTGGTGTAGAAAAATTACCCTTTTTTATATCAAAAAAAAAAATCGATTCAAAATAGGTTTTTAAAGAAATACTTTTTATGTAGTAATTTTTTTTTTTTTTTTTTTTTGAAAGAAAGGATAAGGAAGAAAGGAAAGAGTTTTTGGGAAAAGATTGAAAAATGCTTCTTTGGAAGGCCTTTTAGGGTTTTAAAAGTAAAACTTCTATTAAAAACATTTTTTTTAGAAAATAGATGGTCATTGGAACCATTTTTATTTCTTTAGAAAAAATATTTTTAGAGGTTTGTTTATTCAAGTTTTTTAGTATATGCCAATCTAGATTACTCGTGAGAATGGAAAGAGAAAAACAAGAGGACATAAATGAAAGGGCTAGAAATATAAAGGAATTTAAACACAAGACATTAAAATAAAGTTTATCATAAATTTATTTTTTTTTTAAAGAAATTTATCCTAAATAATTTCTAATCTTGTTTTTTAACATATTGAGAAATGGGAGGCAAGTCAAGTCATATACCATTCTCTGGGTAACACACCCATATTGTGCCTAGGAACAAGTTTTAGAACCCATTTAAGAAAAACCCACCTATGATAAATCTTTATTTTTCAACTAAGGTTGGTCATGCACATGGCCTAAGCCATTGCATACTATCTAGTTAGGAATATAAAGATTTATCATGGGTGTTGTGGTTTCTTTCTCAAGTGAGAAGGCAACCAAAAAGAAAAAAGGATAGAAAACATTATTTAGAGAGAGAGAGAGAGAGAGAGAGAGAGAGAGGAACACGATAGTATATAGCATAACAAATAAAGAACAATAAATAAATGGAGCAATATGAAGAACAATAAATAAATAAATAAAGTAACAAGTAAATATGTGAACAAGTAAATAAATAAATAAATAAAACAAAGGAACTTCCCCTAAATGTCTAGAATTTATGGGTTCTTCTCCCTATTAAGGAATGGGAGACTTAAAGCCTTCTACCACCCTCCTAGGGATACTATCCACATTGTGTCTAAGAATAAGGTGTAAAAACCATTTAAGGGAAATCCACAAACATATAATAAAGCAACAAGTAAATAAAGCAATATATAACTAGGACAATATGTAAAGAGCAATAAATAAATAGAACAAGCAATATAAAGATTAGAACAAAGAAATAAAGTGCTAGAATATAAATGGAAAAGTAAATAAATGAAGCATTTCATATATAAAATATGATGTTTACAAGGAAAATCAAAAAAGGAAATGGGTATAGCTATGAAGAAGCTAACCCATTTCTTACAAAATTACTCACTTACCTAAGGTTTTTTGGAAATAAAAGATGGAATGGGGAGTTGCAGAAAATTTTGGAGAGAGGTTTCCTAAGGAGAAAACTATAGAGAAGAGTGAGAGAGAATATTCTTAGTCTAGAGAATTTTTGTAGGCTTTTTGTATCGATTTTTTCTAGTCCATCTTTCCAAAAAGAAGGGGGGTATTTATAGGAGGGGAGAACCAAAAGGGAGGTGTTGTTGCAACACCTCCATGTAACCGCATGGTGACATGTGGCTAGGTGAAGTGTGTTGCGCAACACTTCACCTATTGTCTCCTACTTCCTCTCTATGTTTTCCTATTTTGTCTTTTTCCTGTTTCTAGTCTGATCTTTGTGCTGCTTTTTGGAGGCCTGTCCAAGCTCCAATTTATTTAAATTTAGTTCCTTGGAAAGGTGTGGATGTATAGTTTCCTTTGGCTTTGACCTTGTTCAATTTGGAGTTACGGTTGTCGAGATATCGAATTTGGAAGGGAGGTGACGTAATGCAGGAAATTCTGCAACACTTTTCTTGAAAAATTCACTTCTCTCAATCCATGGCAGATATCGTCAAGCCCTTTTCATGAAAGTTAGGCGAGGCATCATAACTCAATATTGTTCATACAGATTACTCCAATTTTTGCTCAATTGGTACAATGTTTTGCATGAAAACAGCCCAAAAACAACTCTTTTTGGCCTGAAAATAGTGAAACATTTAAATAGAGTTTTTGTATTATATTGATCTCTTATCCATTTTAACATCAATTTTGGCTTGTGAACTATGGTTTTGAAGGAAAAAATATGATCTAAAAGATGATCCAAAATTTATCTCAATCGAATAGTCGAATAAAAAAGTTAACTTTTTGACCACCCCTTGTTAGGGTTTTTGGTCTAATCCTTGCTAGAAATGGCAAAATTAACTTTCGATTTTCACTTCATCATCCAATTGGACTTTAAAAATCATGGTTTTCACCCTTTCTGAGTTTTAAAACATTATTTTGACGTATTAATCAAGGCCAGACAAAATACGATATTGACGGCAGCTTGGTACAAAACCTTAAGGTGCACAAAAAGTCACGGCAACTCCTATTAAGCATGTATTTCTCTATGTCTCTCTATGTATCTAATAATGGCTATAAAATATAGCTTTTATATGCTCTAGAACACTAGTACATGAAAACCTTGGAATCCTCATAATCATGGGTTGGAGACTGATCTTGGATTTCAACTTACTAGATGCTCGATAGATCGAGAGATGTTGAGCTAGATATCGAGTTTCATTAAATCTTGATAGATCGACAGGTATCAAGAAGGTGGCAAGATCTACAGTTCCAGCTTTCTTGTTTTAGTTTCTTGAGTATTCTTATGTCTTTAATAATACCACTTGTTAAACCACTTCATGGTATTCTTGAACACATTAGAACCGAAGACTCAAATACAAGTAAAATGAGTTTTTTCTCGGGATATGCCAGTTTACAAATATGAACCTTATATTAGGTATTTTGAAAATCTAACCTTTATATTGCATGTTCATTATGTCCTTAATATACATGTTAAATTTCATGTCAATCAGATGTTATTTACTATACGATCCATAAACTTATTTTTTTATGAATAATTTTATATTACAAAAACTTAAAATTTAATATTTGATTGATGACATAGTTATTGAATTTTTATTTTCTGAAAATTTTGTAAGCATTAAGGATGTAAGAAGAAAATGTAATTCAATGATGGATTTGTTAAAATTTACATCGAATAAAAAGATATTGTGCAGAGTTTTAGCCATTGGCTACAATCAATTTTATAGCCAAAGTATGTCTTTTTGAAATAGGGGTCTAATAGTAATATTACCATAAAACAATTTCATTTATTTACCTTTATGTTACTCCTAAACAATTGGGTTTTAGTTAGCTTAACTGATAAAATCTCTGATAATTGAATAAGAGATCTGGAGTTTAATCCTCACATACACTAAAAACTAATTGGTGTCTTGGTTTAATGATAAAGAATTATCATCAGGAGTGGACGCCATAGGTTGAAACTCTCTAAAAAAAATGTAACTCCCAAACAATGTTACTTTTCTTCCATTGTTTTATTTTAAAACAACCAAACAAGATTACTTAATTCCATTCAATTTCACTCATTTTCATTTCATTTTATTCCATTCCTTTATGAATTTTCAAACAAAGGCTAATATTGGTGATAGGAATAAAAACTTTGTGTGTGGACACCCACAAAATTCCTTTTTTGAATGTGTGTCACACATTGGGTCTTTGGTAACATGACTCTTTGTGTGCTTGTGTTTCTAGGGTGAGGTGTGTGTTTGTGAGTTAATTTTTCTTATTTTTATTTTAGGAGTCACCCCCAATCATTAGTTTTCTGTTAGGTGTGATTGGTCAGCTATGGGTCTAATTTATTTCTAATTTGCCTAATTAACTAAACCAAATTTTAAGGGTTTATTAATTAAGGCAAACTAGAAGTCTTAAACCAAAGATCTTGGGCTCAGAAGTTCAATTACATGTGGGGAATATGTTAGGCACTCCACAATGCCTATCCAAAGGATAATACCTCATTTTAATTTAATTCGAACATCATCTTTTATGAAGAAATGAGATACTTGATGTCAAGACTAGATTTGAGTCCCTAGCCCAAAAGGTGGATGGACTTAGGCCTAAAAAGCTCAAAACAATGAATTTGTAGAGAGTGGGTTGGAAAAACTGGGCTAGAATGAGTTGGACAACAAATAAGTTTAACAAGTTTTAACTACAGAAAATAGTCCTCGGCAAGGTTCGAGGACATCAGTTCTTATATATTGCTCTTAAGTTTGATTACAAGTTTAATTCTTCCATTATATAGTTCCCTTTAGATAATCTTGACCCTCCACTTGTTGACTATCCAAGCTACTACTTGAGTGCTTGTCCCATCGGACACCCTCTCAAGCCTTCTGTGCATTGGGACAGCCAATGTAGCATTATTCAAGGGTCTTCTCCACATTAATATAGCCAGGAAGATAGCTGTAGAGCATTTAATGCGGTAGTAGCATCCTTCTACTTAGATATTTTAGGACTCCACTCTGTCCTAAGCTTCTGCAATGCTTATCCGTGCCATTAGAACTCCCTAGAACATTTTCCTTGATGGCAAACCACCCATTCAGACCTTGGCTTTTGCTAGCCAAGAAGACATTCGTCCTTGGCCTACATACGAACTCCCTTGATGATGTTTACTCCTTGGACGACCTCTAGTCCTTGGCTTAGGCTTTAGGCCCAATAGATAGATAATGAGCTCCTGGGCCCAATACCCCTACAATCACCCCTCGAGATTCTTCTTTCTGCTCTTCAAGAAAAAAGGAGGATTTCAATATCACTGTAGTTGCTCTGAGCCCATTGCATCCCACCTCTGCCTATGAAGAGGCCTTTTTAACTGCCCAAGGCACGCTCTTGGTGCTTCGGCATTTGAGATGCATTTTCATTAAATTCTTACAGCTCCCTATTCCTCACGTTCTATGGTGTGATACGAATCCAACGGCTGAGGATTTCACTAGGAACTAAGCGGGAATTTTCCCACTCCTAGCTCTCTCCTTGATGTAAATACCCCTCAAATCAATCACTCATCTTATCTTAGCATTCATTTCGTTCTAGCGCACATACACTAAATTTGCAAACCTTCTTAACTCACTCATGCCCTTACAAGTACCAAAAGCCCGTCCGTGGATACTCTTCTTCTTTTTGTAAGTCTTCATAATTCTTTTCACTTTATCTTTCCATATAAATTTCTTTTCTTGGTGTCTTTTCCTCCTCAGCTCCTTTTCCTTCTTATTATCTTTTCAATACTTCCAGCTCCCTCCTAAGAATGGGTAGATTCAAAAGTTTGGTAGACTCCGAGGAGGGTTTAAAGAGCTTCAGAGCTCAATATAGGATCCCTCCAAAAGTAGGCATTAGATATTGTAAAGAAGGGTAGTGGTTTGAAGAAAGGCGAGAGGGAGAGGTAGTAATCCCAATGATTGCCTTCATAGAAAGGGGGATGAGAATCCCTATAGGCACGATCACTAGGGATTATCTTAGGGCCCACAGGTTAGCACCCACCTAGTGTGCCCCCAATATGTTTAGGATATTAGGTTGTGTAGATGCCCTAAATGAGAGGATGGGCTTGAACCTTACCCACCATGATAGAAATTGGATTTATAACCTCCACCACCTTATCGGACAGACCTAAAATCTAGGTACCCTGAGGTTAGGCTCATCCAATGCCTTCCTGACTCCAATAAAGGCCTAAAAAAGGACTTTTAATCCTATTAGGGGAGTGGCACGATGGCCTCCCTTGTCTAACGAGGGAGGGAAAACCAGGTGGGGCTTTAGGTTTAGATTCACAATTTCAAAGTTATACCCTTTTCTTTTTCTTTGAATTTCATTTAAACCTAAAACTTCCTTTGATTTACATTTTGCTAATGATGTCTTTCTATCTTTCTGGATGGTTTTGCAAACCCACACGCTACTGTGCCCAACTTCATCCTTGTAAACTAGGAGAGTTTGGACAAGATCCTGAAGGCCGAGGTCTTTGTCCACTCAAACAGCCAACTTAGGGCAACCTACTTGATATTGGGCTAAACTCCGATATCCAAGAGTTTCTAGGTGCCTAAGTGCATTATTAAAGCGAAGAATCCTTGACTGCACCAAATTAGCATGCCGTTCCAGGCTTGCTCACCACTGGACCAATACTAGAAGGCACTCTCGCTACCACACCTATCCCAGAGGGAATACCAAGTGTAGTCCCACCCTTACAACGTGCTATTGAGGAGGCCACTTCATCACAGCCAATTGTCAAGGAGAAGGAAGAGGTAGTTGACGTGTCTGAATCTGAAGACGATTTTGAAGTCTTCAACCGCTTTCCACCTCTAGAAGTCCCTACCGAGGGCTCTAATAGCTCCCTTTCTGTCCAAGTGAGTCAGACACAAAAAGACATGGGGATACAACGTAAACTAAGGTCTAGTCTCATAAAGGTGATGGAGTCCCAAGTAGGGGGAAAGGTGGAAGAGACAGCCACTCAACCTAAACTCCCCCCTCATCCCCCTCCTCATGACCTTCAACAAGAGATAGCCAACAAGAAAAGGAAAAGATAACAAAAAGGGAAGGAGTTGATGGAAGAGGGCCAAGCTGGCCACCCCGAAGAGATGGAGCCTCAAAGAGGGGTCAAGGTTGCCAAGATCAGGCAAAAAAAGTCCCTGGGAGATGGGGTTCCAGAAGACAAAGGACAAGACCTTCGCGCCAAGGTTCCAAACTAGACCCCCCCCCCCCCCCCCCCTTTAGTGCTAGATAGGTCCCTTCTCCCTGCTAACTCATCAATCAGGGAATTCTAAAAAGGTAAAGTCAGGTATGTAGCAGATGCTGTAGAGTAAGCTTTGTTACTGCCTAAGGATAAGGTCGACCTGAGGACTATGAAGAAACATGAAGTGTTTCTAAGTTTAAAAAGAGACGTCACCACGGTAAGCATTGTTGCTTTTTTTTTTCTTTTCTTTTTTTTTTTTTTGGCTCACAGAACTTGTGGTTTAATTTGATCCTATGAAATCAACTCAGCCTTTTTCTAAGGCTTAAGTTAATGATAATTATGAGTTTTCCTTTCATACCTGTGACGTTTGCAACAATATTAACATAATTTCTATATTATCCAATACTTAACTAATTTAGAGATGAGATATGGTACCATTTGATCATGTGGCATAAGTGGTAGTAGAATTATTGCACCTCACATGATTAACAATGAAACAAATTAAGCATATTAAATCCATAATCTTGACCAAATGTAATCTAAACTTCAAAGACATACATGATAGTAAAGTGTCCATTCATCCCAGATCCCCTTTGGTTCTTTGCTCCCTAGTAAGTCTAAGAAACTAGGGATGATATTCAATGCTCAAACTAGATTATGGACATACTTTTATCATGCAACTTATTCAGTCCTCTAAATATACCATATGACTTTTCTACTATATGACTATAAAAATATGTTATGTGATTATTATGGTTGTTAATTCAAATCACCATACAGTGGTTTAGACTTCTTTTTTTTTTCTCTAATTTGATTTATAGAAAAATTCAGTCATCCGCCCCCCCCCCCCCCCCCCCAAAAAAAAAAAAAAAAAAAAGAGGAAACGATACAATTTTATTTATGCAACTTTTTAGGCCAAGAAATAATTGTAACAGTTTGCATGTTAGATTTTTTGGTTTTTATTTGTGCTATTCGGTCAACTCAACGGTCTCAACTACTCATCAGTTCATCACACTCTATGCCAAATCTAATAAATCTTATGAATTTCCATACGCTAAAGGAAAACGAAGTCCAAATTTAACGGCTAAGATTGAGAGTTTTAGCCTTGGGTTGTAAAGATGTTAGAAATGATTTAAACTTGATGATGCCGAAAATCGTCAGTAAGCCACACGATACTCACGTGCTCGAAACAAACCCTGCAAACAATAGCAAAGAAAGCCCTAGGAGAGTACCGGTGTGGTACCGGCCAAAGACCCTTCGAAGGTTAAGTTAAAGAACTTTTCACTACCCTAGAGTGCCAGAGTTAGAGAGAATTATGCGTACCTTGTTTTCTGAGAGCCTTTGGGTTTTTATAGTAGTGTAGAACCAACATTCCTTTCTTGAGTAGGAAGTCTTTTCCTTATGGAGAAGATTGTCATTAATGGGCGTTTATTACAAGATCCTTCCCATGTTAGGATTCTATTCATATTTGGATTCTATCAACTAGGGTTAATTGTAGCATGCAAGCTGTTTCCATTTTGGGATTACTTGGAGGTTACTTAAATTATAGGGATGCCATGTGGCCCTTAAGACCCGTCTGCCTCACATTAGCAAATCTTGGATCTGTCCACTATTGGTTGATTGCTCAAGTACCATCAAGTATAAAAGTGGACCCGTTAGGTTTATATCGATGGACCCGTCAGGCTGATAGTCTCGTCAGCCCAATTTTATCCTCTTCAGTTGCCCCCTCACTCCATGGATCCTCACCTACTTCGAACAGATCTGTGGGGTGAAGGTGTTAAATCATCTTTTGGGGAGCGTGCATAGGCTAACAGGTTGGCCTAGAGCTATTTAATGCTGTAGGGCTACCTGGGGGGAAGTTCCCGATCAAAGATTAGGGGAGAGGTTGCTCGAACATGGTGTCTTTTTACTGGCCCATCTCTTGGAACGAGGCGTCCCTTCGTCTTTCGTGTCGTTCCCTCTATATAATCCTGCCATTTTAATCCTCATTTTTTACTTTCCACATAAATCTTATGATCAGAGTGCCACCGTCATCATTGTAAAACGAGCATACCATCCACTTAAGGCATCCGTCACCTACATTTTTCTACTCTTCTTAATTTTGTAAGTACTCTTCTTCTTCCGTTAAATTCATCTTTTAAACTTTGTACTACTGTCTTCTATTAGATCCGTCAGTGTCTTAGGATTTACCGTCACGTGTAAGTGACAAAGATGTCTAGTGCGTCAAGTAACCAATCTTGTGTCCGCAAAGGAGCAGGCTACGATGAAGTGTTTCCGTCAAGTCATAAAGACCCTGACACTTCAGTGATGAGAGGAATCCGTCGGCCTCCTCCCCAAGGGTTGAGGATTTGGAGATGGATGATAGGTCAAAGGGTGACTCTAGTGATGGCCTAATTGGCGCTGAACCTCTAATCCAATCCATCGTAGGTCCTGATGGACTAGGGAGTTTGTCATGCTTCCTTTGTGGATGATTAATGATTTTGTTTCTAAGATCAAAGAATCACACTTCAAAACACTTAGAGATAAGTATCAAATACTCGTCCACATACCCCTTCGTCTTCCTTACAAGTTAGAGAAGTGTTATTACGAGGGTGTTAAAGATGTAGGAGTTTATGAGAAAATGCCTAAGGTAGGGCTCAGGTTTCCCTTAAGCCCCCTCCACCATCATCTCCTCCAATACCTTGGGTTAGCTGTCATCCAAATCCCCCCAAACGCTTGGAGGGTTTTCCTTAGTGTAGAGGTTATGTATGGTGCCATGTTAGACGGAGCAAGGAGGTTGACGGTGGAAGAGTTCTTTTACTGTTACCATCCTGCTAAGATTTCCTAGTCCAAGGGCATGTATAGCTTCTTGCCCAAGAGCCCGTTGCTGAGACTCATTTGTAAGACCCCTGACTCCATGAGTTTATGGCTGTCAACAAAATATGGGGCATATGCCACTGTCTGGTATATGTCCGTCCATACTAAGGTTCATTACTGTTTTTTATTTTTTGTTTATTTTAACCGTTAGTCTTCTACTGCAACTCGGGACCGTGCACAAGTTTCTTTTGAACAGTGGAGTTTTTTGGAGAAAATTTTCGACAAAACAAAGTTAGAGGAGAGGACGTGGGCAGAATTGGTCAATTTAGACACTTAACATTGGTATTGTGACGGTCCAAAGCCAACTACAGCCGCCCGTCAATACTACACTCAAGTTCGTCAACATAAGTCCGTTGTCCAATACATATATTTTTTTTGTTTTTTATTATTAAAAATACTGACATTCATCCTTATTTGTGTAGAAATGGATGCTACCAAGAGGATAGCCTATATCAAGCAGCAAGCTGCTTTGCAGAAGCAAAAGGGGGGCCAATCTTCTAAAGGGGTGGGTTCGGCCAATTCATCCACCAAAGGAAGCAACCAGAGAAGTTTGACCGTCAACTCAAGAATCCCAAGACCCTTAGTGAGTCTGTCGTGGGGTTGAAGGCTGAAATCAAGAAGACAGTCACCCCCCTTGGCTTAGGAAAGGGCAAGGGTTTGATAAAGGGCCCCTCTGTCACAGAAAAACTGCTTGTCCTCCTCTGTGAGGACTCAAAATATGCATTGGAGCAGCTCTCATCTATCATTATAGTGGACGATTATGAAGACTTGAGCAACCACGCAATGGAGGCCATGGGGCAGATGGGGCTTTTTTTATTGCTTAGGTAACATCATCTGTCCTCTTTTCTTTTTCTTTTTCTTCCCTTCCATTTGTTAATCATTCTTCCATTTCAAGCAATGCTAACAATGAAGGGGATGATGGGTCATTGCCTAAACCATGAGACAGCTTTGGATCGTATCAGGGTGAAGGTGAACTCGATGGAGGACGGGCTTCATGAGTTGAAGGCCTGGAAGACCGTCCAAAAGAAGAAGCTGACTCTATTGGAGCAAACCAGGGACAAGTTGGAGAAGTAGACGGAGCTACTGAATCAGGTCTTGGCGGACAAGGAAAAGGAAATTTGTGATGCCAAGGACCAGCTTTGTCAGGTGAAGAAAGAAGCAATACGAGAGTACCGTGATTCCGATGCCCTTCTGGCAGAGCTTGGAAGCTCTTTCGCTGAAGTCTTTGACGACACCCTCCATCAAGTCAAGACTTCGTATCCTGATCTGGACATGTCCCATGTCTCTATCAATGTTCAAGACCAATCCTCAGTTCAGCCCGTCCACTCTGAGAGTACGGATGAATTTGTTGATGATGCCCCAGTCAACAACCCCCATAATGACGAAGGAAATACTACTAAGAGCCAACTTAAACCCGTCATGGACAGCGCCTATCACTCTGATGTTGTCCAAGTAGAGGAGGAGAAAGAAGAAAACACCCCCATTCAACAATAGTTTTTTTTTTTTTTTTAAGAACAGTTAATGTATAATTTAACTGTTGCCTTTTGTATCTAAAGTTTTCCCTTTATGAGATTTCAGAATTTTCAATACTTATTTTGTTTTATGTTTACTTTAGAATCCATTCAGTTTACAGCTATGTGTGAACATGACTGTCATAATCATTTTCTTAAGCGAACCCGTCTGCTTTGTGGACTTATAATGATGATTCAACATCTAACCTGTCCATTTTATGGACTTGTAGTGCTAATTCAACCTTTATTGAGCCTGTCCACTTCGTGGACTAGTAATACTTAATTATCATTTTATTGAACCCATGTTCATTCAACGTTATGTCAAAACCATCCACCTTAAGGACTTTATAATTATTATCCTTATGATGGTCCATCCACTTTGTGGACTGAAATTCTTTGTTAGAATCCATCCACTTTTGTGGATGTTATAGTTGAATCCGTCCATTTTCTTGATTATAACATCAACTCATCCATTTGGGATGAGCTTCGTCCATTTTATGGACTTAATCATGAATCTGTTTATTTGCGGACTCTAAATCCGTCCACTTTATGGACTTACCAACATTAACTTATCCTTACAGAATGATTTCGTCCACTTATGGACTCAATAATGAACCTGCCCACTTTATTGTGGACCCGTCCACCTGTAGACTTGTAGAGTAAGTATGTAGAAACAGATAAATAAAATAGTCATATCTGAATAACCTACTCTTATTATGTGATAAACGCATGTATAAAAATTGTTTCTTAAGGAAAAACCAGCCCTACAGGCTCAAAAAAGTATTGTAGCAAAAATAAACTAGAAAGCAATAAACTGGAAATGAGGAGTGTCGTTGCTCTTCTACTACTAATAGGCTACTAATAGTACTTCTTCAGGTGCTCTATGTTCCATAGGTGATGCAACTTCTGCCCATCCAATGACTCTAAGTGGTAGGTTCCCTTCTTATGCCATGATGCAACTCGGTATGGTCCTTCCCAGCTAATTCCTAGCTTCCCTTGGGAGGCATCTCTTATGGTGCCCATTACCCTTCTTAGGACAAGATCTCCTACTTGGAAGTCCCTGTGTCTGACCTTGGAGTTGTAGTGTTTGGCCATAAGGTTCTGGTACCATGCTAATCTTTGCTTTGTTATTGCTCTTGCTTCGTCCACCAGGTTAAGCTGCAGGTGCATAGCTTCCTCATGCTTGCTTTCGTAATGGTTTGCTACCCTGTAGCTTGTAAGTCCTACTTCCGCTAGGGTGACTGGCTCGCTTTCATATGCTAATCGAACCAAAGTTTCTCCTGTAGGCATCATTGTCGTTGTCCCATATGCCCAAAAAACACTTGGTGGCTCCTCTGGCCATATACCCTTTGCCCCCTCGAGCTGAGTCTTGATGATCTTGATCAAGGATCGGTTTATAACCTCAACTTGTCCATTAGCCTAAGGGTGGGTGGGTGATGAGTAATGGTTTTTGATCCCTAGTTATGAGCAGAAGTCTCAAAAAGTGTCGTTGTCGAACTACTTCCCGTTGTCAAAGACCAACACCCTAGGTACGCCACACCTGCAGATGATGTTCTTCCACATGAAACTTCATACATTATTTTCAATGATGGTGGCTAGGGCTTCCACTTCTACCCACTTTATAAAGTTGTCTATACTAACTATTAGGAACTTCAATTGTCTAGCTGCTATTAGGAGTGGACCTATTATATCCAATCCCCATTGTGCGAACGGCCATGGGGTCGTCATTAGGGTGAGTTCCTCTGTTGGTTGCCTAATGAGGTTACCAAATCTTTGACACTTGTCGCAAGCTTTGACATATTCATGGGCATCCTTCTGCATGGTTGGCTAGTAGTACCCTGCCTGGGTTAATTTATGTACTAGTAATTGTGACCTAGAGTGGTTTCCACAGATTCCTTCGTGAACTTCTCTCATGACAAAGTCTGCTTCCTCAAGGATGAGACATCTCAGGTACGGTCAGGAGAAGCCCCTTTTATAAAGAACGTCTTTAACTAGGATGAAGTGGGCAGCTTGAACCTTTAATTTTCTAGTAGCCTCCTTGTAGTCCAGCAGTATGCCATCCTTTAGGTAGGAGGTTATTGGTGTTGTCTAGTAATCTTCGAATCTTACCTTCTACACACCGACGCTATCTATTAGTGGTGAGATTTGAACAAAGGATGGTACCTGAATAAGGATGAGCATGTGATCTACTGATGCGGCCTTAACGAGTCAGTCAGCATGCTCATTCTCCTCCCTTAGGATTTGAAAAAATTTCACTCGGAGGTTATCAATCTGATCTTTCACCTACTCCAGGTACTTCTTCATCCGTTCATTTTTGTAGTCGTATCCTCCATTAACCTGACTTGTTATTACTTGGGAATCACAATGGACAACCAAATTTTTAGCTCCCGCTACTTTGGCAAGGTCCAGTCCTGCTATCAAGGCTTTGTACTCTACTTCGTTATTGGTCACAAGGAAGTCCAGGCGCACCATGCATTCTATCTAATCTCCTTCCGGGTTGTGGAGTATAACACCAGCTTCGCCTGCTTACTTATTGGAGGATCTGTTTGTGTGGATGCTCCACTGTGGGACCTCTTCTGCCCCCTGGCCCTCTACATTAGTGAACTTCGCGATGAAGTTGGCGACCACTCATCCTTTAATGGTCGTGCGTGGGCAGTATTGTATGTCGAACTCATTTAACTTTATTGCCCTACAATGCCACTCATCCGACGGCTTCAGGATTATTCATTGCCAGCTATAAAGGTTTGTTCGTTAGGACGATCACTATGTGAGCCTTAAAGTATGGCTTGAGCTTTCAAGCTGCAATAACTAAAGTGAAGGCTAGTTTCTCCATTGGTGGGTATCTTTCCTCTGCGCCTCAAAGTGCCCAACTCGTGTAGTACACGGGCTTCTATACCCTGTCTTCTTCCCTAAGTAAGGCTACACTGACGGTCGCCAAGGATACTACTACGTAGAGGAATAGCTCTTCACCGATTTGGGAAGGACTCAGCAACGGTGGGGATGAGAGGTAAGTCTTCAGGACCTCAAATTCCTACTAACACTCAGCCATCCACTCAACTGATTTCTTTAGTATGCGAAAGAAAGGCAAACACTTGTCTGTTGCCCTTGACACAAACCTGTTCAGTGCTGCTATCTTGCCTTTAAGGCTTTGTATTTCTTTCACATTCTTCGAGGGTTCCATCTCTATTATAGCCTGGATTTTTTCTGGATTGGCCTCGATGCCCCTCTAAAACACCATGAATCCCAGGAACTTTCCCACCATTACCCCAAAGGCACACTTGTTTGGATTGAGCTTCATTTTGTAGGAGCGAAGGGTGTCGAATGTTTCCCTGAGGTCCTCTAAGTGATCTTCCTCCCTTCAAATTTTTACCAGCATATCGTCAACATAGACTTGGACATTTCTCCCAATCTGCTATGCGAATATCTTCTTCATAAGCCTCTGGTACATCGCACCCACATTTTTTAGGCCGAATGGCATTACATTATAATAGAAGAGGCCTTGGCTAGTAACGAACAAAGTCTTCTCCCGATTGGCTTTGTCCATTGTGATCTGGTTATAGCCTGAAAAAACATCCATGAAGCTCACTAACTGGTGTTGAGCCATAAAGTCAACTAGGATGTCAATTCGCAGGAGGGGGTAACTATCTTTGGGGCATGCCTTGTTTAGGTCAATGAAGTCCACGCACATCCTCCATTTCCGCCTGGCTTTCTTGACCATCACTACATTTGCCAGCCAATCGGGGTAGTAAACCTCCCTAATCAAGTTCACCTCTTGTAGCTTGTGAACTTCTTCCACTATGGCTTGTTCTCATTCAGGGGCGAATACCCTCTTCTTCTTATGGAAGGGTGTAAAGGAAGGTGACACATTCAGTCTGTGCACCATGATAGAAGGGTCTATTCCCGGCATATCTTCATGGCTCCAAGTGAATACATCCCAGTTGTCTTTGAGAAAAGTTGTTAGCAAACTGTCGGGCTAGCGAGGGTACCGATCCTCGTTGTTCGATCACTCTTGGAGTCGTCGAGGAGTATCACTTCAAGAATGGCAACCATGCATCTTGTTTCTTGGGTTCTTGCATAGTGGTCTAGAAGATCTAAAATGCAGTAAAATTGAGGCTTTCCTGCACAGTGACTTATAAGGCTTTTGTAATCAATAAGAATGGCAACCATGCATCTTGTTTCTTGGGTTCTTTTCTAGACCATGTGGGGTAAATTTTTATGTGTTATGTTTTCACTAATCACTGCAATCAACTAATTACTTAAACAAAAATATTTATGCTTTGTTTATTTCAATGAATAAATTTTTCATATCTTCTAAGGTTTGGTATGACATAAATAAGCCAACAAATAACATTTATGCGGTCAATGGGAAAGCAAGCCTAACAGGATAGAAAATAGTTTCTAAATGTTACGTAATCAACAAATCACCACAATAAACTCCACACAATTAAAAAATAAAAATAAAAAACTCTTCTAATAATAACTTTTCCTTATTTTCCTCTCTTCACATACCGACTATTGGCGGGCATTGGTTGATAATTGACTGCTAGGAATTGGGAATTTTGACAGTTGAATTTAAGGACAACCAACCTCCAAGAATAGGGACAGGGAAGAACAGAAAGAGAATTAGAAGGAATAGAGAAAACAGAGAAAGGAATTATGGAAATAACAACAAAACAGTTCATACCCTTCCACCCACATTTCCCTAGTCTAATACCTTCAGTCACTAACTGAATGCTAGCTGTGTAACTACCTTGACAGTTATTCACTCTAACTAACTCACTACATCAGCTAACACACATATTGATGCGAACCTCAATCGACACGCTTTGAGACCTAACAAAAATATTGGAATACTTGCCCAAGAAAGCTAAAATTCATATTTTTGATAGAAACCCTAACCCAACGTTTATAATCGAAACGCGAACCAAAGGTATAAGTATAACACCTTAACCCAATAATTATAATTGAATCACGAGCCAAAGGTATAAATTTTGAATGCCACAAGGAAGAATCCCTGATAAGTTCACAGTTCTTGAAGAACCAAAAGAAGAGCAAAGCCTCACCTTTTCTAATTTTTATTCAATAATATCTCTGAAAAACATTTAAAGACTTAGGAGCCTATTTAAGGGCTCTATAAAACTTGATAGATAAGAAAATATATTATAAAATAACTCCTAATTGATACCTAACCATATCAGGAATCAAATTTGACATAAAAAGCATTAAATGCATATAAAAATAAGGAAATAAATCACATAAACCTAAAATAACGTTTTTTACATAAAAATACCAAAAATAATAAATTACAATAATTAAATAGTAAATTGTGTCGTACATCAGACCCCTACACTTGAATCAAACTCGTCCTCGAGTTCATCTTTGAAATCTGAAATCATCCGCTCCAAATAAAAAACTACTTCGAATGCTTTAATAACTTGATCCAATTCTGAAACTTGAATCCTTCATAAAGTGTAGCATAAAATTTCTTCTCATCTACTTTCAATTTATTTGCAACATCAATCAACAAAGGGTTGATAATAAAATTAAAAGTTTCTACTCCAAGAAAATCAACATATTGTATAGTCATCTTTAACAAATCAACTGAGACTTGAGGATTGTGAGTTGTGGACTCATCCTTATATTTGACCTCAATTGAATCTACCACAATGTTTTCAATAATTACCATATCTTCTTTTTTTTCACTTTTTTTTTTTTTTTTTTGGTGGTAGCTGGGTGCACAATTTTAACCTAGTGCATGTCACAAAATAAGAACAAGGAATAAACAACACAAAAGGAACAAGATAGGATGATAACAGGAAACAAAAGATAAAGGTATAGAAAACTGATTTTAGAACCTGTGCTTTGATACCAAATGATGCGAACCTCAATCGACACGCTTTGAGGCCCAACAAAAATATTGGAATACTTGCCCAAGAAAGCTAAAATTCAGATTTTTGATAGAAACCCTGACCCAACATTTATAATCGAAACGCGAACTAAAGGTATAAGTATAACACCTTGACCCAATGATTATAATTGAATCACAAACCAAAGATATAAAGTTTGAACGCCACAAAGAAGAATCCCTAATAAGTTCATAGTTCTTGAAGAACCAAAAGAAGAGCAAAGCCTCACCTTTTCTGAGTTTTATTCAATAATATCTTTGAAAACGTTTACAGACTTAGGAGTCTATTAAGGGCTCCATAAAACTTGATAGACAAGAAAATATATTCTAAAATAACTCCTGATTGATACCTAACCATATCAGGAATCAAATTTGACCTAAAAAGTATTAAATGCACCTAAAAACAAGGAAATAAATCACCTAAACCTAAAATAACGTTTTTTACATAAAAATACCAAAAATAATAAATTACAATAATTAAATAGTAAATTGTGTCGTACATCACATATGCCACATAAGCATGAGGTAAACACATCACCACTACAAGTAACTCATGTGTAACTAACCTACAATACAAGTATACAATGCCAACTAATCAATACAATCGTTATTTGAAGCATAGTCATATACACACCTAAGCTGCATTGGAACACACACCCCTCATCAGCTATGCACGCATACCCCATCAGTAACATACGCCCCCCCCCCCCCCCCCACATTAGCAGCCTAAGCACACCCTATAGCACCACCCGATGTAGCACCACACGCATGCCTCATCAGCACCACATGCACTACCCATCAGCACCACATGCACACATACAACTAGACACTCCTAACAATGCCCTCTCCTTGAAAGCACCTTGCCCACAAGGTGTGGAAACTTCTGTTGCAATTCAAATAAACTCTCCTAGGTAGCATCATCCTTACTCTCACCCTGCCATTGCACCAGTACCTGAGTGATGAGTCTACTCCTCAACTAATGAGTTCTAGAGTCCAAAACAGCCACAGTCTTAGGAGCAAGGATCTGATCTTCAGTCACAGCAGGCAAGGCAGGTCTAGGAACCACATGAGCACCCAATTTAGCCTTAAGATTAGAAACATGAAATATAGGATGGATTTGTGACCCCACAAGTAGATCAAGCTTATAAGAAACCTTTCCCACCTTCTGCACAACCTGGAAAGGCCCATAAAAATGAGAAGCAAGTTTCCCAAACTGTCTAGACTGAGCTGAGGACTGCTTGTATGGTTGAAGCCTAAGATAAACCCAATCCCCAACCTCAAAGGACCTATCTACTCTCTTTTTGTCAGCAAACCACTTCATTCTCTCACCACCCCATGCAACACCACATGCACGCCTCATCAGCACCACACGCACTGCCCATCAGCACCATACGCACACATACAACTAGACACTCCTAACATTAACTTTTTCTCAAATGATGGTTTTTACCCAAATCACTTAGGCCTTGTTTGGATGGTGAGTTACCTATCACTCATCACTCAAATATCATCACTCATTACCTTATAACTCATTTCTCATCACTTAAAAATCTCCAAGATACACCCCAACTATGTTTGGCACTACAACATGGTTGAGTTTTCATTCCCAAAACTCAAAAAACTCATGTTTATGTGGGACTCATGGACTAAGCATTGTGTCTGCCCACCAAACAGCTACCCACGTGACCCTTCAACCCAGACCCATTTTAACTCTTATTTCCTTTAGCCCCCTAAAGCTCCTAAAACCCATGCTAAACCAAATCATCTCCTTCATCCTCAACCAACGGCGCCGAAGCCGTAACTTCTTCCTCCATCCTCATCCTTGAAACTGAACCCACCCAGTAGTTGTAGACCTCCTTCGTCCATCCTCAACCTTGAAACCAAACCCATAAAAGAACCTTTTGGTGCTTTGCTCCTCAATTAGATTGGTGGTGGTTGACGAGAAGAAGCGAAATTAGACAGCATGAGCTCACTGCATCAACTGGTAGAGCTTTAGCACACACTGTGCCTGCTATGAAAAGCTTTATTCCTTGTGAGATTCAGATCACTTTCGCCATCCCCTCCAACTGCAAGGTTTTTGGCTCAGAGGAAAATTATCACTATCCAAGTTATGATTTTTTTTTTTTTTTTAAATTAGGAAAAAAACCTAGATCTTTTTTGTGGGTATGTCATGGTATTCAATAAAGATCACAATTTTGTTGTTGTTGTTGTTTATGTGTCTATGTTGATTGCAGAAATGAGAAATGGATAATAGTATATTTGGGTTGTTGTTGTTATTGTTGTTGTTGGTTTTTTTATTTTTATTTTTTTTTTTTTTTTTTTTTAATTTCAGATGTGGTATTGGTTTCAAATTTTAAGGATTTGGTTGGGAGTCATGGCTTGAGTAGTCTTGCTCAGCTAGAGAAGACCAAAGTGGGAGGTGGGTAAAGGAATGGAGAGCTTTGCCCGTGAAGTAAAGGAATAGGTAAAGCAATGGAGAAAAGAAAAGTGAAGTAAATGGTCTCAATGTGAAAATAATGACATTGGTGTGGGAGTAAAGGTAGAGAGTGTGATGATACAATGCTATAACCGTGGGGCCCAGTATGTGAGAGAAATTACCAAATTAGCATCGTAACTCTGTTTTTATAACTCAAAAACAACAATTTTTTTTGTTTCCAAATTCACTAAATCATAACTCAATTTTGTGAGATATGAGTGATGGAAACAAAAAATGGAAACTCATCCAAACAAGGGCTTGCTGCGTGGGACCCACATATTTTGAGCGATGAGTGATGAAAATAGAGTGATGAGTTATTGAAAACACAAAATCCAAACACCCCCTCATTTTTCCACTTAATATTTCTTGTAGATTCCAAATTTAGGGTTTGTTTTCCCATCTGAGGGTCCTAAATGATTCAAAAATAGAAGGGAAAAAACAAAATCCACTCTAGGTTTGTTTTCTTAAATGAAAATTTTTGTTTGTATAATATACTGGAATTATTAGGAATATTACTGGTTTTTTTATTTAATTATTTTTTACAAACAAGACAACAAAATATATTTTATGATTCATTTTCAGGCCGGGTCACAACTCAACTAAATACATAAAAACATTTAAATTTTTCAAAAACTGTTTTACTACAAAACAAGCATATTTTTAATTATAAAATATCTTAAAAATAATATGACAAATATCATGAACTCAAATCCCTAAATCACCCCTCTCTTTCTCTCTCTGAATTACCTCTCACTTCCCTTTTTTGTCTAAGATTCTTAGGCGTTCTAAAATGATGTTATTTTAATATATTAAAAAGTTATTTTATCTATTTGAATGCACCATTTTATAATTAAAATCTTTGGTATATGACATATGTTATGAAGTTTAATTTTTAGAATTTAGTTTGTTAAATAATAAATATTTAGTATTTGACGCACATGATGTTAGGACTCTTACTAGAGAGAAGAATCACTCTGTTTGTGGTTCATAAATAATAAAACCATAGTTTACTTAAAGCGCATATATATTTCGGTATATGGATTCTTCTTTATCATAAGATTTGCCTCTCGCTAATAAACAATAAGCATCTATATTCACTTTTATTAACTACTCTTATTTTAACGACGAGATCTATTATCATTTTTTGTGTCCTCGGAAATTTATAGTAGGTACGAATTCTCCCAATTTATGGCTCACCATACGATCTGTTATATAAATAGGAAAATGTTCTTTTCCATTATGTATAGCAATAGTATGGCCAATCATTATGGGTATATTAGTAGATGTTCGGGACCAAGTTATTATTATTTCTTTTTCCGTCTAATACTAATACATGCAACCCCACGTCGATTTCACCTTTTTGGATGTTTGTGAAAAACGGGGAAAAAAAAGTGAGATGTATGCTATGTCGTAAAGGGACATATCCCACGTGGGGTTGGCCCATCATGTCTTCATGAGTAATGTTCTTTAGCTCACATTGAAGTTCTCTTAAAAAGGATGTTACTTAGCATGCGTTGCCAGCTTTTTTTTTTTTTTTTCTAGGTTTAATCATTATAATAACAACAATATTCAGAACAACTAATCAAATCGATATAAAAAAAAAATGTATATATATATATATATATATCTACTTACAAAATCACATCAATAAAAAAAATATTTACTTACAATTTTTTTTATTTTTGAAATCAATCAAACCTGGTCTTGAACTTATGTTCATGCCACTTCAAATATTTCTAGTGCTATTGTTATTATTATTATTACTACTATTATTATTATTATTTTGAGGGGATATTATTATTATGATTATTATTATTATTTTAACCTGACACAATTTGTATCGATATATAATTTATTTATCACGTTTTATTTGACATGCTACTAGAGGTGACTGGACTAAACCAATATATATATATATATATATATACACACACACAAAGACGTGTTTGAGTCTATAGCTTCAAGGTATGATGTGGCTGTAACGGCTAAGTGTTCTCTTGTTTGAGCCTTCACTCAAACATTTTTGAGTTTTTTAATTTTTTAAAACCATTAAAACCCTAGCATCTTATATTTATAAGTTCTAATAACCTATATTTCTTTCCAACCGCCCCTCCTACCATTTTCTTTCTAGCCCCCCGTCTCACCATTTTTGTTAGAAATTTAGACCCCTTAAACCGACCAGATTAACCTAGTTAATTAGCCAAGTGATTAATTTAGTCAATTTAATCAATTCTAGGTTATCACAAACATACAATCATATCAAAAGTATAAAGCAGCGGAAATATAAATAACACAATGATATGATCACCCAGGAAATCACACGGTAAAAACCTGGAGAGGATTTGACCTAGCTATCCTTAAGGTAAACTTGAATCCACTATGTGAAAAAATCGAAGTTCACACAAAAGGACTTACAAGCTCCCCGCTTGACTTCCTAATGCTACCCACTAGTAGAACTTATTGACACGACCACGTGCAAGCTCCGAATCCACGGACTCCTTCTTTCTTGGACTTTTTAATCAAGTACAAGCACCCACGCTTGTTATTCTTTAAGCTCCAATGGCAGCAACTTTGTTGATCATCAAGATGTAGATAATCTCTACCTTGAAAACCCTAAGTTTATGTGAAGGAAAGCTCCTCAATGATCTCATAAGAGATTCACACAAACCGCAAATATGAGCAACAAAGACTTAGAGAGGTTTTGGTACAAAACCCTAAAATACCAAAGAGGCACTCTCTTCTCTCTCTCTAAAAGCTCTCAAAAACGTGGCTTAGGGTTTCCTTTATATAGTGGGAAAAGTAGATCTAAAACTCTAATCTTTAATGGGCTTGAGCTGAGTTAGAAATTCTGCAGAAAAAACATTCTGCCCGAGATTCGATCGATCGAGTCTAATTTTCGATCGATCGAGCCAGGCCGAAAGTCACTAATACTTCTGCAGCCACTCGATTCCAACTTTACATAAAACGCCCACACTTTGAGCAAGTCTAAACAAGACTAACAACCGGTTTTGATCATGGTTTGCCAAAAATACACATTAGAGTTCTAAATACATAAAATCCTAAGTCTTTAGAACCTAACAAACTCCCCCTTTGGCAATCCGTGACAAAACACAAATTAAAAGCTCAAAGTTTACAAATAAAAGCCATTTACAAAAATAATGCTCATAAACACAAATTCAATCCTAACTACTATCCATCAGTTGCAAGTGTAGACAGCAGTTCAATTGAATAAACCTGTATATTCCTGAAACACTAAACAAAACGCATAAACGCATGTGTGATAGAAAAACAGTAAATCAACAAATAAATTCTTGACTTCACAAAACATAAAACAAAGACATATATCATGAATCACTCATAAATATAAATCAATGAGCAGTGAAACAAGAAACATATAAATTAAAATAAATTCTAACTCTCCCCCTAAGTTAGATACATCAAAAAGTTTTTATATTCTCCCCCTAAACACAAACAGGTCATCTATCTCTCCCCCTTTTTGTCACGTATTGAAACAAACTGCCTAAACAGAAGGTAGACAGAAAATATACGCAACAGAGTAAGAGAAAATAGAGACAACTCCTCCTAAGAAGAGCAACAACTCCCCCTAAGAACCACAAAGGTTAAAAAAAATTTCTCCCCCTATAAAAGTAGGAAAAACAAAACAAGTTTTGGGAAAAACAGTTTTGGGGAAAAATAAAGGGGGGTGGGGATAAATAAAAAGACACAAACCAAGTTTTTTTTTTAAAAAAGAACTAAGTTGAGAATACACATGAAGAAAAAAATATTCTCTCTTTCAATAAAATGCAAACATGGCACTATGTGATCCATAAACAGTTGCATGAGTAGAAAAAATATTTGCACATTGATTATTCATCATATCTTTTAAAAAAAAAATTCTGCAGTTCACACATAAGAAATAGTATATACTAGAATGTACAAAACTCAAAAATTAATCAATCAATTTTTAAATCAAGTTGAGTACCCAATTTAGTAAAGTGTATGCATGTTATGTGTGAAAACAATGAGAGATATGATTGCAAAATTGCAAAATGGATACAAAAATAATGCAATGCATGTGAATTCTAAACACAAATGTTGCATGAAAAAAATTTTGGTCAAAAACATAGAAACTAAAAATTTTTCAGTTTCAATCGATCGAACATCAATCGGGTCAGGCAGACTCAAACCAAAAATTTTAATCACAATTTTGATTGATCGAAAAACAGATTCAATCGATCGAAAGTCTGGAAAAATCAAATTTTTGAAAACAAAGCATTTTAATGCAGAAACTCCTCAAAGCACATTGTTTTATAAAAAACGCATGAGTATGAGACGAAAAGTTTTTCAAAAATACTTGAATTTAACCCAGATCTTCCAAAATCAAGATTTTCAATCAATTTGTCCTCAAAGCACAAACATTAAACACATTTTGCATTAAAATCAAGGAACTTTTAATTTTGGATGGCCACAACAAGATTATACACAATAAAATGTACCAAGTTTAGTAAAGAGTAACTTGTGTAGTGTGTGAAACTAGCAAAAGCTTGAGATACATGTGAGGTGATATATGAATAGAAATCAATCACAAAGTCTACAAAATTCATCACATAGAATTTGAAAGAGACTATCACCTAAAGAGTTACATCATATAACTCTCACATCTCCTAGAACAAAAGCTTGCAATAAATAAAAAAAAATATTTACCTAAAATTTTTTTATTTTTGAAATCAATCAAACCTGGTCTTGAACTTATGTTCATGCCACTTCAGATATTTCTAGAACCATTTTCTTAGTGAGTATTATTTTTACTTAGAAAGAGAAAAAAATATCAGAAAATTTATAGTGTTATTGTTATTATTATTATTACTACTATTGTTATTATTTTGAGGGGAATATTATTATTATGATTATTATTATTATTTTAACTTGACACGATTTGTATCTATATATAATTTATTTATCACGTTTTATTTGACACGCTACTAGAGATGACTGAACTGAATCAATATATATATACACACACACACTAAGACGTGTTTGAGTCTGTAGCTTCAAGGTATGATGTGGCTGTAACGGCTAAGTGTTCTCTTGTTTAAGCCTTCACTCAAACATTTTTGAGTTTTTTAATTTTTTAAAACCATTAAAACCTAGCATCTTATATTTATAAATTCTAATAACCTATATTTCTTTCCAGCCGCCCCTCCTACCATTTTCTTTCTAGCCCCCCGTCTCACCATTTTTGTTAGAAATTTAGACCCCTTAAACCGACCAGATTAACCTAGTTAATTAGCCAAGTGATTAATTTAGTCAATTTAAGCAATTCTAGGTTATCACAAACATACAATCATATCAAAAGTATAAAGCAGCGGAAATATAAATAACACAATGATATGATCACCCAAGAAATCACACAGTAAAAACCTGGAGAGGATTTGACCTAGCTATCCTTAAGGTAAACCTGAATCCACTATGCGAAAGAATTGAAGTTCACACAAAAGGACTTACAAGCTCCCCGCTTGACTTCCTAATGCTACCCACTAGTAGAACTTACTAACACGACCACGTGCAAGCTCCGAATCTACGGACTCCTTCTTTCTTGGACTTTTTAATCAAGTACAAGCACCCACGCTTGTTATTCTTTAAGCTCCAATGGCAGCAACTTTGTTGATCATCAAGATGTAGATAATCTCTACCTTTAAAACCCTAAGTTTATGTGAAGGAAAGCTCCTCAATGATCTCACAAGAGATTCACACAAACCGCAAATATGAGCAACAAAGACTTAGAGAGGTTTTGGTACAAAACCCTAAAATACCAAAGAGGCACTCTCTTCTCTCTCTCTAAAAGCTCTCAAAAACGTGGCTCAGGATTTCCTTTATATAGTGGGAGAAGTAGATCTGAAACCGTAATCCTTAATGGGCTTGGGTTGAGTTGGAAATTCTGCAGAAAAAAAATTCTGCCCGAGATTCGATCGATCGAGTCTAATTTTCGATCGATTGATCCAAGCCGAAAGTCACTAATACTTCTACAGCCACTTGATTCCAATTTTACATAAAACGCCCACACTTTGAGCAAGTCTAAACAAGACTAACAACCTGTTTTGATCATGGTTTGCCAATAATACACATTAGAGTTCTAAATACATAAAATCCTAAGTCTTTAAAACCTAACAATTTTTTTTTCTTTCTCTCACCATTTTGTCTCTCGCCATTTTTTTCTCTATCTCTCTAGTCATCTTATTCCTTTCTCTTCTTCTCAGTGCCGACCCCCTCCCTAATCCTACTGTTATCATTTGATTTTGCTATTGGTATGCTTTCTTCTCTTTTTCTTCTTGATTTTGTTTCTCTCATTCCAAAACAACCCATCTTCTTCTTCTCTTTTTCTTGTTGCTTTTTTTTCTCCCCTCCCAAACACCGAAATCCGACTGAATGAAACTGAAACTGAATGTAATTCTTTAGTTTGGTTTTCACTCCTCACATGTTGGTTTCGGTGCCAAATATGTTGAACCGACATTATCGGTTTGGTGCAAAAATTGACTTCAACACTGATTAGCCCGAACCAATTACACCCCTACATGCTATGCTACTATTTTTTTAAATTAAAACAAAGTTTTAGGGATTTCATCTATTAACTATTATGGATAATATTTTTAATCGAATTTTCTAATCTGCCAATATATTTAGAATAATTTTGAGGATTTGCTTAAATAATAATAATAATTTTGAGGATTTTGATTTTGTCATCATTACATAAAGCTGTTGTAAAGCAACAGAAGGCTTTTTATGGGCCTGACAATGGCCCACTTAACTTCTAAAAAAGCAGGGCACATATACAATGCATGCCTAATTGGGCCCAAAGTCCCAATAGCCCCACCCAAAAAAGGTAAATGAGGGCCCAAAAAAAAAAAGCTGGGGGCTTTAGAATGCTAATCACACACATCTATCCAATTATATTTTTCTCCCTAAACAAAACAAAATATGAAACGAGGTGACCCATGTTAAAGATAGCGTATAAACTCAGGTTAACATTTTACGTAATTAAAAAAAAAATAAATATTAATATTTAACTCCATCTGGCCAAAAAGAGAAACTATTGTATGAAAGAACAGAAATCAGCGCAAATAGCAAGATAAATTGATATTTAGGAATTTAAGAATGAACATACCCATTGGGTAATGGATATCCAACCCTATTTGATCTGAATATTTTGGATAATACCCAGTTCTTAAAGGGTAGAAGGTAATTGGGTAGGATTTGGATATTATTACCTATTTACCTATTATTACCCATTCAACTAATTAAATCTAACCCAAACCTAACTCAACCAAATTATTATGGGTAGACTCCAACCTACCAAATTACCTAATAATCAAAATTACCAAATTGCCCATAAAACTTGAAAATGACCAAAGCACTCCTAAAATCCTCTAAAATTGTTGAAATGCACCATGTAAGGTTGAAAATTGTCAACCATCATGTTGGCTTTATTCCGTGCCAATTTGCTTGTAATTTAAGCATTTAGTAACCCTGTATTTAGGTGGAATTATTGTAAGAGTAGTGTGTGAGAAGTTGTGAAGAAAAGATCAAGTATGTGCAAAGAAACAGAGCTTCGCGGCTAGGACTCGCGGGTAGCTCGCGGTTACAAGTCGCTAACTTCAAGCACGTGAGATGCACGCAGAGAAGCTGAAGGGTCGCGCCAGCTGTCGCACTACAGGACAAAAGTCCCAGGCTGGCCAGGCCATTATGTCGCGACTTGATTTCGCAACTTGGACAAGCCGTGAGACTAAGCCGTCAATTTACCCTGTTTGGCAAAAATGTGTCTCTTCGTATTCTCATATCACCTCACTATATATAGACCCTTATACCCACTAATTGTAGAGAGCTTCCAGAGAGAATTTTGTGAGAGAAAACCCTAAAGAAAAACAAGATTTCCTCATCCCCAATCTTCATCTAAGAAACTCTACAAATTCCTCCTCTACTCTCTTCCTCTCCATTGTCATACTCTTAAGAGGTTTTTTACCAAATCCTTATCTCACCACACCCATGTCTGTGAGAAGGTTTATTTGGTGTTGAGGGAAGCAGTTTGGAAGGAACCAATATACATTGGTTGATGTTATGGTCAAGTAGCGGAATCCGGGAAGCTAAAGAAGAAATAGGTTCGACGTAACCTCGTTGGAGCAAGAAGCTTGGAGGGCTTAGGTACCTGGGTAAATTAGGGTTGGAGGGTCTTCTGCTGTTCATGTATCCCAACTACATTCTTTAGTGGATTTTATCACCGCTTGGAGGGCGGCGGAGAGGTTTTACACCGAGGACTTTGGTTTCCTCTTCAATAACACATCGTGTGTTGTCCATGTGTTTGCATCGTTCTTCCTTTTATCTTTGCCTTATATTTACTGCTGTGGATGTGTTTATATTTGGCTTAGATTGTCTATCAATTCTGTTATTGGCTTATTATCATGTTCTGCACATTAATTGTTTGATATAAAGCTTGAATTTGTATTTTTATATTTTGAGGTCTAAACATTCAAGGGTGTTTCATATCCATATTGAACTTTCAATTGGTATCAAAGCGGGTACACTTGTTGTGTTTTTAATACCTGAGTGTGATCCTTGACCCCGCGTTGAGATGGATAGGTCTCAATTTCTCACTGTTCCACAATTTTTTTATGGTAATAATTATGCATTTTGAAAAGTCCGAATGAGAGCATTTCTATACTCTATAGATGATGCTGTTTAAGATGCTGTTGAGATTGGTTGGACCAAGCCGACGGATCCTAAGTCCACTTGGGATAAGACAACTCTCACAGCAGCCAATGCTAATAGTAAAGTGTTAAATGCTATATTTTATGGTGTGTCTCCTGATGAATTCCACAGGATCTCTCATATGACAGTAGCCAAGGAAGCTTGGTAGATTTTGGAGACGACATATGAGGGTACAAAGAAAGTTAAGGACACAAAGCTTCATATGCTTACCACCAAATTTGAAGAGCTCAAGATGGGGGACAATGAACCGTTTGATTCATTCTATGGGAAGCTCAATGAAATTGTAATTGCTAAATTCAATCTTGGGGAGAAGATTGAGTATAATAAGGTGGTGAGAAAAATTTTGAGGTCATTACCGAAGAGCTTTCGGGCAAAAGTTACAGCCATAGAGGAAAGCAAGGGTTTGGATAAAATTAATATCCAAGAGCTCATTGGGTTACTTCAAACGTATGAGTTTGGACTACCTTCCCACAAGACAAGTAAATCGCTTGCTCTTAAAACCATTACCGAAAGAATGGATAATCCTTCCGAAGAAGATGGAGTAGATAAAGATGTAGCGTATCTTGTAAAAAACTTCCGAAAATTCTTGAAATTCAAGAATTGTGGAAAATTTGGTGACAAATGAAAATTTCAGAGTTCCGGGAAGGAGAAGAAAGAATTCTGAAGGAAGGATGATAGAGATTCCCACTCATCTCAAGGAATCACTTGCTTTGAGTGTAATGGACACGGACACTGCATAAAGGAATGTCCCAACTATTTGAAGTCCAAAGGAAAGGTTTATGCCACTACTCTGAGTGACTCGGATTCATCAAACTCTGACTCTGAAGAGAGCTGTGACGGAGAAGGAAATTACTCCGCGTTCATGACCATTGCTCATGTGGAGACCTTAGAGGATTTGGATATTTTTGTGAAGGAGCTTGGTGAGCATTCTAATTTGGAGTCTATTGGAATAGTCGAGTCTAAAGATGAGGAAGTTGGAGAAGCAGTGGGATTGCAAGAGACTTACAACTCACTCCTTGAGAAGACTGGTGAATATGCTAAGGTGGCTAATGCAGCCATTAAGAAGATGAAGAGGACTGAGGAAGATTACAAAAGTCTCCTGGCACGATACAAGGAGGCAAAATGTGAGATTGAAGCACTTAATGGTGAACTGTCAGAAGCTTACATAAAAGTGAGATTCCTTGAGCAAGAGATAGTGGAAGCTCATGCCAAGATAGATAGGGTCTCCTCCAGGAAGTTAGATGATGTTATTTCATCTCAAGAACATGCCTCAAACAAATCCGAATTAGGATACGCTAGAGGAAGTAGCTCATCAGCAAATGTCACCAAAGAAGTAAAGTTTGTAAAGGCTAAGGAAACGACTGTGGATAGGTCCAGTCCTGAGAAAATCAAAGCTGAGAAGAAGAAGAATGTGGCTGATCAACGGGTATTACATAAGTCCAGTAATCAATCAGAATCCAGATATAGAGCTAGAGGAAGATCATTCCCAAGACAGCAGCAGGGTCCTAGAATGGAGTATGTTTGTCATTATTGCGGATTGCAAGGACATACCAGACCCAACTGTCAAAAGCTGAGAGCAGACAACAATGCAAGTGCTCCTCGGTCACGAGGAAGAAGAAATGATATGAGGACTTGGGGTGGTGAGCAACCAAAAAGCCAAAAACATGATCCAGGAATGATGGACGTGATGAAGATGATCGGTGCGTTCACAAATTGCTTGGAAAGCTTCACACGAAGGTTTGACAGCCCTAACTCTCGTACTCGATCCATCAAGGATATCACCTCAAACGCACGTGACGTGTAGGTGACGAAGGGTACTCATGCATAAGCATTACAATATGTCCATGCATCAATACTTCCCATGTTTGTGTATATGCTTAGTTGCGTGTTTATTACTAGTTTTTAGATTTTTTTTTTTTATTTGTTTTTGGTTCAAATGTTTTACATTGTTCTTTATGTTATGTTTTTGATCAATCTGTTACTTTTTTTTTTTTTTTTTTTTTTTGTCAAGAATCCAAAAACACATAAAAAATAGAAAATCCAAAATGTTTGATCACTTTGTTGAGCTTTTTTGTCTCAAAGCATGTTTTGCCTTATACCTTTGTACTTATGGCTTTGTGCATTTAACAAGTTTAGCTTATCTCTCATACACTCATATCATTGTGGAAGAAATTCTGAAATCTATGTGACTGTTGTAAATAGATCTTCAACCTTGTCATGAATGATTAGTGAATGATTTTGTTGATCTTAAGACATGCATAGACTCATGCCTATATATCTTCCCACTTTTTATTTTTATGCTTAAAAGAGCTCTCTAAATGTAAATCTCTAAATGAAAAGAGATATAGAGCTGCAAAAGTTTGTCGCACAAACTAGTATTCGACTAGGAAAAAGGGAAAGCGACCAAAATAAAAAGTATGAATGATGCCCTAAAAAGCCTAAGGCTAACTCATCAATTGAAATATCAAAAATTTCAGGCATCTATCTCTCATTGAGATTTTCTTTGCTCAAAAATTGCAAATGATATGTTAAATTTGAAGCCAAATGTAAAGGTTCAAAGAATTGTTATCAAGTACATGTGGGAGGTCATATATGCATGTTTCTATAATTGGGATAGATCACATTATCTAGTGCTAGTTGTGTATGCCTTGATTGAATTGATCATTGAAGCTTCACATTGGACTAAGGACTATCTCATTTTTGATATCCACACACAACACACAAGTCTATGTTCAATGAATGTCATATTCATTTGTGTGATTGTACTTGATTAAATGTGTTTTCACATGCTCATTCTTTGTTGGTCAAATACAAAAAGATTTTTGAGTGTTTTGATTTGTTTTTGGAAAGTACTTTGATTTTACAAAAATGTCAAAAATTTCAAAAAAAACAGTGTTGCTCTGTTTTGGCAACTAAGTTGCGGGTTAGCCCAGTCGCATGTCCCAGTCACGAGATCACTCAGAGATCTTTCGCGGCTAACTGGCGAGTAAATGCTCTAATCGTGAAAAAGACTTAGAAAATTTTTCCAAAATTTGAGTTTTTCTTATTTTCGCGGGTCAGTGTGGCGACTAGTTCGTGGGTGGAAGGTCCAGTCGCGAGAAGTACTCAGAGAATTTCGCGGCTCATATCGCGGCTATCTCGCGGGTAGACCTTCCAATCGCGAAAAACACTTAGAGAAATTTCTCAAGTTTTGTCTCTTCACAGTGTTTCGTGGCTTAATCTGGCGACTTGATCTAGTCACGAAAAACACGTGTTTTGCGTTTTAAAGACAAATTTTAAAACTGTTTTTTAGTTTTTTCCCTCGAAGTTCAGTGTCTGTTCATCTTCTCCTCCATATCTTTTCTCTACACTCCGTGGTTCTTTAAAAAAGCTCTCATTTTCTGCAGCATGTCTTTATCAAACATCAAGAATAAGGTATGGGTTTTCTTTCCCTCATTTCATTTTGTTTCTATATTGACCTTTACCTTCTTCTTTTGAAATTTGCACATGTGTTCTGTGATATACTATGTTCAAAAAATGGGTTTGCCTAATATGGTGAATATGTTTGTTTGAGGTTATTGTCTTTGGTTGCTGGATTTTTTTATCTTGTCTGTGCTTCAGTATGCTTGTCTCTTGTCTGAACATTATTCGTTTGATAGAGTTTCTCTTTACTCATTTGACATATGGGTTTAGGGTTTATGTGGTGCATTCGGTTTGTGGCTTTGGGTCTTTTGTCTATGGTTCTTTAGTCTTTACAGAGTTTGTACTCCATAGGATGTTTCTGTGCTTCAGTGTGGAGTGTGTATCTTTTTAACCATTTGTTCTCTTAATGATTAATCTGATTCTTGTGTTTGTAATTAAGTGAAATTTTTCCCCACATTCTTAACTGAATCTAATCAAGTTGATGTTGGTTCCTTGTGGTATTGCATTTGGTACTTTGTTGTGTGTTTGTTCTCTTACAGATGTCTCGATGATCCTCTAAAGGAAAAGAGGTTATGACAGAAGAGAACACATTACCTGTTGCAAAAAGAACACGGTCTTCTTCACAGCCATCTACTGAACTCAATATTGAGTTGTTCAGAACTCCTCAACACCAAGATGCTTACTTAAGCGTTTTTTACCAAGGAACTCCTATAGTAGAACGGGAGGTCAGATTTGACACTCTGGACACCACTTTTGTCCCTCGGATCTTCGAGGCAAAAGATTGGGCAGCATTATTTGGAAACTTTGTTGATCCAATGATTGAACTAGTGAAGGAGTGTTTTGCAAACACTGTTGATCTTGACACAGAACTACATTGTCTGGTAAGAGGAACAGAGTTCATCATTAGTCTAGACACCATAGCTGACCTTCTCAAAATCACACGACCTGCGAATGCCGATCTAACTCCGTATGATAATCGTACTCCAGTGATTCAGGACATTCTCCAAGTTCTTGGTCCTGACCATGACATTTCCAGTACCGGTACATCCATTAGTACTATCAAGTTTTCACCTGATTTGACAACGTTGAAGCTGATCATGTTCTCAAATCTCTATCCATTGACCAACACGATGTATATAAACCTTGGAAGGGCACAATTTCTATGTTATCTCATCACAGGCACCACCATTGACATTTGTGCTCATATTTATCACATCATAAGAAAGACAGCAACCCGAACAGTAGCATGAGGGTGCCTTCCATTCTGTAGTCTTATTATGAAGTTCGTTCTAAGAGAAGGTGTTACTCCTCCCTCAGTTGGGAACATGATTGCTCGTCCTCGACCAATCTCAATGTTCACTCTACAAGCTAGCAGGAGTCATTCATCCAAAACACCAAAGAGTGCACATCTATTTTCTGCTACCTCTTCTACTCTTGAGCCAGATTCACCTGTCCATGCCATCCATACTTCACAGCAACCAAGCACTTCACAACCCCAGTCTTCTCCTCAGCCTGACAAGTTGAAAATGTTCTTTGATAACCTCCACAAACATCTTGAAGAAGTGGAGAAGACCCTTAGTGATGGCCAGAGAAAGCAGTCAAAGAGATTGGCCGCTATGTAAGACCAAATTGATGTCTTGGCAGCTCAAGTTGATGGCATTTTCTCAAAATTGCAGCACTAACCCTTTGGCAATTCGTGTCAAAAAGGGGGGAGAACTTTTGGGGGCAGCTCTTAAGGGGGAGTGCTCGTTTTGAGGGGGAGATTTCTTCATCATTTCTTTTTCATTTAATTTTCTATATATAAAACTTTGATAACTCAAAATGCAGTAGTGGTAGTTGTTTATTTCAGCATATATAATATGATGTTATTTAGTTTCAGCATTTTATGTTGTTGGTTCTATACCCATGTTGCTTATGTAAGCTTTAAGGGTTTGTTTATGCATAGTCTGTAGGCCTTTGTGGTTTGTGCCATGCTTTATGCAGCCTTTATGCTTTGTTAAATCAGTACTTTCAACTAAATGTCTTGCATTTTCTTCTAAGTACTATCACTCTTGTGCCCGTTGTAGGATTGTTCTTAGATGCACATACTTCATGTATTGTGCATTGGTTGAATGTTGGTCATTCAAGCAATTTACCTTGTGTTTATTGTCTTAAATGTCCAAATGTTCATTTCAAGTGTAAATGAGCATTGTGATCAATTAGCTATAGTGATTACCTGTTTTGGTCTTGCCATGGTTTATTGCTTTATTCCATTGTGCATGATCACATTGCGCTTGCTCCATATGCATTACAAGTTTCTGTATACAATGAACTTATTGTGTTATTGTGTTTTAGGTTCTTATAGTTCTAAAGTTTCGCAGATTCTAGAGTTATGTGTGAGTGAGTTTTCCAACTGTTCCTAACTCACGCGTTAAGTCTAGAATTTGTTTTAGGGTTCTATCACGAAATAGCCAAAGGGGGAGATTGTAAGGTTGAAAATTATCAACCATCGTGTTCGCTTTATTCCGTGCCAATTTGCTTGTAATTTAAACACTTAATAACCCTGTATTTAGGTGGGATTATTGTAAGGGTAGTGTATGAGAAGTTGTGAAGAAAAGCCCAAGTATGTGCAAAGAAGCAAAGTTTCGCGGCTAGGACTCGCAGGTGGCTCGTGACTGCAAGTCGCCAACTTCAGGCACGTGAGATGCACACAGGGAAACTGAAGGGTCGCACTAGCTGTCGCACTACAGGATAAAAGTCCCAAGCTGGCTAGGCCGTTACGTCGCGACCTGATTTCGTGACTTGGACAAGCTGCGAGACCAAGCCGCCAATTTACCCTGTTTGGCAAAAATGTGTCTCTTCGTATTCTCATATCACCTCACTATATATAGACCCTTATACCCATTAAATGTAGAGAGCTTCCAGAGAGAATTTTGTGAGAGAAAACCCTAGAGAAAAACAAGATTGCCTCATCCCCAATCTTCATCTAAGAAACTCTACAAATTCCTCTACTCTCTTCCTCTCCATTGTCATACCCTTGAGAGATCTTTTACCAAATTCTTAGGCTTCCTTAGGCTTGGAGAGTGTTCTGCTGTTCATGTATCCCAACTACATGCTTTAATGGATTTTATCACCACTTGGAGGGCGGCAGAGAGGTTTTACATCGAAGACTTCGGTTTCCTCTTCGATAACACATTGTGTGTTGTCCGTGTGTTTGCATCGTTCTTCCCTTTATCTTTGCCTTATATTTACTACTGTGGATGTGTTTATATTTGGCTTAGATTGTCTATCAATTCTGTTATTGGCTTATTATCATGTTCCGCACATTAACTGTTTGATATAAAGCTTGAATTGGTATTTTTATATTTTAGGGTCTAAACGTTCAAGGGTGTTTCATACCCATATTGAACTTTCACACCCTAAACCTAAAATGACTGAAATACCATCGAAACCTAAAAATTACCAAAATATGCTCAAAACTTAAAAAATTACCAAAATATCTCCAAAAACTAAAAATTACCAAAATACCCCCAAAGCCTAAAAAATAACTGAAATACCCTCCGAAACCTAAAAAATAACCGAAATACCCCCAAAATATAAAAATCACCGAAATACCCCCTAAGTCGAAAAATGACCGAAATACCTCCAAAACCTAAAAATTACCAAAATACCCCCTGAAACCTAAATATTACCAAAATACCCCCTAAAAACTAAAAAAATACCAAAATACCAAAGAAAAAAGAAAATTTGGTTCAAGTACCATTTCTGCCTAAATTAGGTGGGTGCATTCAAAAACAAATTCCAAAAAAAAAAAAAAAAAAAAAACATCATTATCCCTTCATTTTTAAGCAAATTAGGTTGGGACTGTTTGAAAAAGGAAAAAAAAAATTCATTTCAGGTTTCGTTTCTACCCGATCGAGGGTGGAGCATTCCCAAATTTTTTTAAAATATAGTTAAAAAAAAAAAAAATGACATTCGTTCTGGGTATCATTTCTACCTGACCCAGGTTGGAGCATTCCCAAAACAATTTAAAAAAAAAAAAAAAAAAAAAAAAAAAAAAAAAAAAAAAAATCATTCTGGGTTAATTTATAGCCAAACCGAGCTGGGACAGGCTGAAAAAGAAAAAAAGAAATTTCATTGTGAGTATCATTTCTGCCAGACCCAGGGTGGAGCATTCCCAAATTTTTTTAAAAAAAAAATAGTTTAAAAAAAAAATGACATTCATTCTGGGTATCGTTTCTACCCAACCTAGGCTAGAGCATTGCCAAAAATTTTAAAAATAAATTAAAAAAATTAAAAAAAAAAAATCATTTTGGGTTAATTTATAGCCAAACCGAGTTGGGACAGGCTGAAAAAGAAAAAAAAAATCATTTCAGGTACCGTTTCTACCCAACCCGGGGTGGAGCATTCCAAAAAAAAAAATTAAATAGTAGAAAAAAATTTTTAAAAAAAAAAATTCATTCTGTCTTCATTTCTAGTCAAATCAGGCTAGGACTGGCCGAAAAAGGAAAAAAAAAATTGTTTCGGGTACTGTTTCTACTCGACTTGAGCTAGAGCATTCCCAAAAAAATTGATGCGAACCTCAATCGTCACGCTTTGAGACCCAACAAATAATATTGGAATATTTGCCCAAGAAAGCTAAAATTCATATTTTGATAGAAGCCTTGTCCCAACGTTTATAATTGAAACGCAAACCGAAGGTATAAACAACAAACCTCAACCCAATGATTATAACTGAATCATGAACTAAAGGTATAAAATTTAAATGCCACAAGGAAGAATCTTTGATAAGTTCACAATTCTTGAAAAACCAAAAGAAGAAGCAAAATCTCACGTTTTTCTGATTTTTATTCAATAATCCTCAATTACAATGAGTGCATGCTATTTATAAGACATGACTAAAAATAGGAAAATTTAAAAAAAAAAAATGTACTAAATAATAATAGCCTAAATTAAAGTTGATGTGGTCTGAAATTAGCTGCTTCAAAATAGGAAAATAGCTAAAAAAAAACGTTCTAAATAATAAAAGCCTAAAATTAAAGTGGATTTGGTCTAAAATTAGAAGCTCAAGAATAGGAAAAATATCTATTAATTGGTATGGAGCTGGAAAATCAATCAGTCATTAATCTACAACACAAATCACGCCCAATTAAGCCAGATCAACCCTCAATAACTTGAATTAAATTTATTGTGCCTTCATCTTCCTTTGGGCCAAGCTTAGAATGTCTTGTGTTAGAATCAGCCCAACTGGAACATGCAATGAATCCTTTAATGCTTGTTGATTATCATCAAAAATTCAAAATACATATATATATATATATATATATATATATAAATTTCATTCGGGGTACTATTTTTGCCCAACCTAGGCTAGAGCATTCCCAAAAAAAGTTCAAAAAAAAAAAAAAAAAATTGGAAACGTCATTCTGGGTTCATTTATGTTGGAAATATAAATGTATGCAGCAGAAAATTAATGAATCTACTTCACTCAGAATTGATAATATGCATTATGTAAGTTTCAAAATATAGAAGAAGAGAGTGTACCTTGGTACAGTGAATTTCCAAACTAAAGATCAGAAGTTCTCAGGAACACTTTCAATCTTCAATCCAATTCTACTAACACCCAAGATGTGTGGTCTTTCAGTCAGTTTCCAAGGAAGAATAATCGAGTGGTTTCACTCACACATACACACCATTTCACAATGGTGTTTCTCTTTTTTCTCTCTAAAATGAATATTTTGTATGTGTCTCCCTTTATATTTAACTGATTATCTAATTGGGTTGGCCTATTGGGCCTTTCCAATTGGGCTTTAGTATGTAACTTGGAGTGAGACCAAAAGGGACCAATAAGACACTAGTTCCAATGAGCCTTAGGTTTTTCTGTCAACTCTTAACAAGTTCAAAGTTACCATTAATTATATTTAATACTACTATATAAATATAATTGCACTATAAGCCTTATTAATAAATTATATCTCAATACTTTATTATACATGCAACTCCTTCATAAAAATATTCGTAATAATACAAAATCATGAATGTAAATTGCCACTTTGCAAATTACTACATCTTAATCCTTAAGTACCTGGTTTAATCCTTTTAAGTTATTCATTATATATTTATGAAATCCAATTTCATAAATGTATACTTTAGTAATTTCTTTCCAAAGTAATTAGGTTTAACTCTCTGAATAACTGAACCCATTAAACTTATCTCAAATGAATATTTTATATCTTCGTTAAGAAATTATGAATTCCATCTTGAGAATATATGTTCCATCAACACTAAATGTGGCTGCCTAGCATACTGAGGTTTTAACCGTTACTTTAGATCTCACTCCTGATATATCAAAGTAACCTACACTTCATGATCAGGTTCATTATTCTCTCAGGATTAAGAGTTCATGTAAATATAAGTCGTGAGATTTAACATTTAATTGACAGTCATTAGAAGAATAATAAATCTTACAGTGGTCCTGTTCAATATGTCTTAACTTTTAAAACATATCAACATATTTACTAGAAGTCACCACTTCCATGATCAAGACAAATCATCTTAGTTGACATGTTATAGTCTTCACAGATGAAATGCCCAATTTTATCATCAACTACGAACTAAAATTCTGAGTTTACAAAGAATTTGTGATTTATATCTTCTGTGACTTTTCACATAAATTACATATTATGCATTTCATGGTCTATATGATAATGTCTGAATATTCATATTACCATTATTTTAGATAATAATAAAACAACTATATTAATTATAATATTAAGACATACATCATGTCAAATATAATGTCATACATAATACCATACATAACATCATACAATAGGATTCTAAGGTACTAATCCCGACAATTTATAACCAAACTGGGCCAGGACAGGTTGAAAAAGAAAAAAAAAAATCATTTTGGGTACCATTTCAACTAGACCTGGGGTGAAGCATTCCCAAAAAAAAAAGGTAAAAAAAAAAATTAAAAATTAAAAACAAAATGTCATTCTGGCTTCATTTCTAGCCAAACCAGGCTGTGATAGGCTGTAAAAGAGGAAAAAAAATCGTTCCAAGTACCGTTTCTACTCGACCCAAGCTGGAGCATTCCCAAAAAAATTCAAAAAATATAAAATAAAAAAAAAATTCAAAAAAAAAATGCCATTCATTTCTAACCAAATCGAGCCTAGACAGGCCAAAAAAAAAAGAAAAAACAAATTCATTCCAGGTACTGTTTCTGCCTAACCTAGGCTAGAGCATTCCCCAAAGAAATTTAAAAAAAAAAAATCATTCTGGATTCATTTATAGCCAAACCGGGTTGGGATAGGCTAAAAATGAAAAAAAAAAAAAAAAAAAAAAAAATTCATTACGGGTACCATTTTTGCCCAACCCGAGCTTGCATTCCCAAAAAAAAATTATTAAAAAAACTAGTAAAAAAATAAAAATAAAAAACATCATTCTAGCTTCATTTCTAGCCAAACCAAGTTGGGATAGGCCTTAAAAAAAATAATAATAATAATTGTTCTGGTTAATTCCCAAACCTCTAAAATGACTAGTATTCTGTTGAAATCTGTAAAATGACTGTAATATGTTAAAATATTTAAAATGACCAAAATACTCGTCAGCCTCTAAAATGGTTAAAAATAACCCAAAACCTCAAAAATGACCACAATACCCCTCACTTAATGGCTCAATATAACCTAAAAATTTTGTCTATTTTGAAGGTTTTGAGTATTTTAGGTCCTTTTAGGGGTTTCAAGGTATTTAGTCATTTAGATAATTTCGGGATATTTTGGTCATTTTAGAGGTTTCAGGTTTTCATGCTCATTCTAGAGGATTTGATGTCATTTTACGATTTTGAGGGTAATTTAACCATTTTTCAAGTTTGGAATATTTTTAATCATTTTAGCGATTTCGCGGTATTTTGGTCATTTTGAAGGTTTCAAGGTCTTTTTGCTCCTTCAAGAGGAATCGAGGTCATTTTGTGATTGTTGGGGAATTATTCTAATCATTTTAAAGGTTTGGGGGTATTTTTGTCTTCTAGAGTTTTCAAAAGATTTTTGGTCATTTTTACTATTTTTGAGGTATTTTTTGTCATTTGAGAGGTTTCGTGATAATTTGTTCATTCATGTGGTTTTGATGTATTGTTGGTTGTTCTGAAGTTTTGGGGCATTTTTTTTCATTTTAATGGTTTCGGATTTGGGGGGGGGGGGGGGGATTTTGGTCATTCTAGTATTTTGGTCATTTGGGAGGTTTCAGGGTTATTTTGGGGTATTTTCATCATTTTGGAGGTTTTGGAGGTATTTTAGTCATTTTTAAGGTTTCAAGTATATTTTGTTCATTTGAGAGATTTCGAGTATGATGAGAACCAATAAGCACCATTAAAGAATCCATTGGTTGTACCAATTGGGCCTATTACTAGAGTAAGATCCAAAAAGATTAAAGAAGCACTTAATGGGCTAATTCTAGAGATTTGGGTTGATTCTAACACAAGACATTTCGAGCTCGGCCCAAAAGAAGATGAAGGTGTAATAAATTTAATCCAAGCTATTGATAAGGTTGATATGGCTTAATTGGGCGTGATTTATGGTGTAGATTAATGACTGATAGGGTTGATCTGGCTTAATTGGGCATAATTTATGGTGTGGATTAATAGCTGACTAACTTTCCAACTCCATACCAATTAATAGAAATTTTTCCTATTCTAGAGCTACTAATTTCAGACCAAATCCACCTTAATTTTAGGCTTCTATTATTTAGTACATTTTTCTAGCTATTTTCCTATTTTGGAGCTGCTAATTTCAGACCAAATCAACCTTAATTTGGACTTCTATTACTTAGTACTTTTTTTATTATTATATATTTTCCTCTTTTTTTTTTTTTTTTTTTTTAAGTTATGTCTTAAAAATAGCGTGCACTCATTGTAATGGAAGATAATTGAATAAAAATCTAAAAAAGCATGAGTTTTTGCTTCTTTTTTTGGTTATTCAAGAACTGTGAACTTAGCAGGAATTCTTCCTTGTGGCATTCAAATTATATACCTTCGGTTCATGATTCAATTATAATCATTAGGTCAAGGTTGGTTACTTATACCTTTGGTTGACGTTTCATTTGTAAACATTGGGTTGGGGTTTCTATCAAAATCTAAATTTTAGCTTTTTTAGGCATGTATTCCAATATTATTTGTTGGGTCTCAAAGCGTATCGATTGAGGTTAACATCATTTGGTATTAGAGCATAGGTTCTAAAATCAGTTTACTATCCATTTATCTTTTGTTTCTTGTTATCATCCTATCTTGTTCCTTTTGTGTTCATTATTCCTTACTCTAGTTTTGTGATGTGCACCAAGTTCCCAAAAAAAAAAAAAAAAATGAGAGCATTTTAGAAGTTCTAGGGGCATTTTGGTCGTTCTAAAATGGTCAAAGAAAATCCTAACACCTTAAAAACGAACACAATACCCCATAAACCACTTAATGACACAATATAACCCGAAAATTTTGGTTATTTTGAAGGTTTCGAGTATTTTAGGCCCTTTTAAAAGTTTCATCCAAATAGTTTCAAGATACTTTAGGCATTTTAGAAGTTTCAGGTTTTCGTACTCATTCTAGAGGATTTGATGTCATTTTCGTCATTTTTGCAATTTTGGGGGTATTTTAATCATTTTATAAGTTTTGGGGTATTTTTGATCATTTTAGCAACTTCATGGTATTTTGGTTATTTTAGAGGTTTCAGCATCTATTTGCTCATTCTAGAGGAATTTAGGGCATTTTGGTCATTTTCTAATTTTTGGGGTATCATTTTAATCCTTTTACAAGTTTTCGGGTTTCTTTCTTTTTTTTTTAATAGAGTTTTTGGGGTTTTTTGGTCATTTTACTATTTTCAAGAATTTTTTGGTCATTTGAGAGGTTTCGGGATAATTTGTTCATTCAAGTGGTTTCTTTGTATTTTTGGTTGTTTTGAAGTTTTGGGGCATGCTAGGAATTTGGGTGTTTGGTAGATGAATTCAAGGACAACCAGGCCTCCAAGAACAAAGGAAGGATAAGAACAGAGAGATAGAGAGAATTGAGAGGAAAATTGTGGTTAAGAAACATCAATCCAGTACATACCTTTCTACCCTCATCTCCCTGGTCTAATACCCTCAATAACCAACTTCCTAACCGTCCCAAGCCAGCTGTGTAACCACCTTACCAACTAAGCCCTCCAACATATCCTAACTAACTAACTATATTAACTATCTCTAATGAAATACAAGTCTGATGTAGGCAATTACAACATCATCTATAGCACAATCTCATTGTACAAACTGGCAACTTACACATGCACACCTCATCAGCTACGCACGTATGCCCCATCAGCAACATACGCACCCCTCATCAACAACTCACGCACACCCCTCAACACCACACATGCTGCAGTATACACATACTCTCACACTCCTAACAATTCCCTCCCCTTCAAAGCACCTTGCCCACAAGGTGTGGAAACTGTTGCTGCAAATCAAACAGACTCTTCCAAGTAACACCATCCATGCTCTCACCTTGCTATTGGACCAACACCTGAGTGATAAGCCTGTTTCTCAATTGATGGGATCTAGTAGCCAAAATAGCCACAGGTTCAGGATCAAGAATCTAATCCACATTCACAGCAGGAAAGGAAGGTCTAGGAACCACATTAGCACCCAATTTAGCCTTGAGGTTTGAAACATGGAACACAAGATAAATTTGGGACTCTATAGGAAAATCAAGCTTGTAAGAGACATCTCCAACCTTCTGTAAAACTTGAAAAGGGCCATAGAAATGAGGAGCTAGCTTTCCAAACTTCCTGGATTGGACAGAAGCCTGCTTGTAAGGTTGTAGCTTGAGATAAACCCAGTCCTCCACATCAAAGGACCTATCTACTCTCTTCTTGTCAGTAAACCACTTCATCCTTTCTTGAGCAACAGTCAAATTATGCTTGAGCAAGGATAAAAGCTGCTACCTATCCTTCAAAAATGAATCAACAATTGCCACCCTTGTACTTCCTTGAACATAATCCACAACCTTAGAAGGAGGATGTCCATAAAGAGCCTCAAAAGGAGTGAGGTTAAGAGAAGTATGGAAGTTAGTGTTAAACCAAAACTCAGCCAAGGGAAGCCAGTCCACCTAAGAATGAGGTCTGTAAGTAGCAAAAGCCCCCAAATAGTGTTCTAAACTCTTGTTCACCACTTTAGTTTGGTCATCAGTTTGAGGGTGATAAGAAGATGACATAGCCAAACCAATCCCTTGCAATTTAATCAATTCAAACCAAAATTTAGAGGTGAACATTGGGTCCCTGTCACTTACAATGGTAAAAGGCATACCATGTAACTTAAAGACAAACTACATGAACAATTGAGCTACCTTGGCAGCAATATAAGGGTGAGTCAAGGGAATGAAGTGAACATATTTAGTGAGTCTATCCACCATAACAAACACCATTGACTTCTATTGCGACTTAGGCAAACCATCCATAAAATCCATACTAATATCAAGCCAATGCCTATCTAGAATAGTTAAAGGTTGCAACAATCTAGTAGGAAAGCAAGTATCACTTTTCAACTTTTGGCAAACATCATACTCCCTTACAAACCGCTTCAAGTCCTTTACCATACTAGTCCAATAAAAGTCTTTCTCGAGCCTATGGAAGGACTTCAAATACTAGCATGCACTTGTTGCAATACAATAGCCTTTTAAATTCTAAGCAAACCTTCCCAAGTACAATCTTCCCTTATAAAACAACAAATCATTGCAAAGGGTAAAACTAACAAGAACATTTTGCTCGAACTGAATGGCATGGAAGATTTTCTGAATAGTAGGATCAGTCACATAACTTGATTTGAGATCATTAAGCCAGGTGGGAGTGGGAAAGGAAATGATGCATAAGGTGCCAACACCATCAAATCAGTAGCAACATCCACAGAATCCACTCTTCTAGACAGTGCATTAACAACCAAATTCTCCTTGCCATGCTTATACTAACCTATTTAAGCATAACCAAGAAGCTTGGTGATCCATTTTTGCTGAGCAGGAGTTCTAGTCTTCTATTCTAACAAATATTTCAGACTTTGATGGTCTGTCTTGATCACAAAAGGTCTCCCAAGTAGATAAGGCCTCCACTACTTCACTGCCACCACCAATGCTATCAATTCATTTTCATTAGTGAAAAGGGCAAGATTTTTACCCTTTAAAGCCTGAATGTGAAAGGCAATTGGCCTATGATTCTACATTAAGACATCCCCAACACCCAACCTAGATGCATCACACTCTACAATTAAGGGCTTGGTGAAGTCAGGTAGGGCCAACACACCGACATGGCATCCTTAAGGAGTTGGAAAGCATGAGAAGCTTCAAAATTCCAAACAAAGGAATCCTTCCTTAACAAGGCTGTCAAAGGGGCTGCAATCTGGCCATAATCCTTTACAAACTTCCCATAATAGCCAGTTAAGCCAAAGAACCCCCTTCACTTGAAATGAGATAAACAAAATACTCCACTTCCTTACAAGCAAACACACATTTAGATTGCTTAGTATACAATTGATGTTTAACCTATCTCTAACACCAAAGCAAGATGCCCCACATGATCAATCAGATCCTTGCTATAAACAAAAATGTCATCAAAAAATACCAAGACAAATTTCCTTAAGAAGGGTTTAAAAATGGAATTCATGAGTGATTGAAAAGTTAAAGGGGCATTGGTTAAACCAAATGGCATCATTAAAAACTCATAATGACCCTCATAAGTCCTAAAGGTAGTCTTAGGAATGTCTTCCTCCTTCATTCTAATCTGGAGGTAACCAGACCTTAAATCAAGTTTAGAAAAAACAGTAGCACTAAACAATTCATCCAACAACTTATCAATGATAGGTATAGGGTATTTATCTATAATGGTCTCTTGATTTAAAGCCCTATAGTCAACACACATTCTCTAAACGCCATTAGCCTTCCTAACTAGAAGAACATGTGAGGCCAAATGACTACTACTGTTTTTTATAAACCTCACAGACAACAATTCCTTAACAATTTTCTCAATTTCATTTTTTTGATAGTAGGAATACCTGTAAGGCCTCTGACAAATGGCTTGAGCTCTTTTCTGCAAGCTAATCTGGTGTTCATGATCCCTTAAGGGAGGTAGCCCTACATGAGTAGCAAATACATACTTGAATTCAAGTAACAAAGTAGCAATTTCTTCAGGCAACTAAACCTGACAATCTGCAGACAGCAAGTGAGGCTGAATTGAGATATGTATAACAAATCCCCTCTTTACTGACTATCTCAAGAAAGTATCACCATCTTGTAATTGAGACCGTGCACTTCTCAACCCTTGCAACAAAACCTTCTTGTGAGCATGGTAAAAACTCATTGTAAGCAACTTAAAATCCCACTGAATCACTCCCAGGTTCCCAACCACTGTGTTCCTAAAACTAAATCACAACCCCTCGTTGGCAACACATGCAAGTGTACCAAGAACTCATACCCTTGCAACAAGATTCGCACTCCCTCACAAACACCATAAGTCTTAATCAAATCACCATTAGCTACCTTCACTTCTAGAATTTGAGAAGTATCAACATGAATATGCATCTCTAAAACAAAAGCAACATCAATGAAGTTATGAGTACTTCTTGAATCAATGAGAATTACAAAGGACTTATGTTTAATTCTTCCAACCCCTGTGGGTATGCTGCCTAGGCTAGTGCAAGCAGCAGCCAAGGCTAAGGGTCAAGGCATGCTGCCAAGGCAAAGGCAGCCCTCATGGGCACACAGCCAAGGCTAGGGCATGCAACCAAGGCTAAGGTAGCCCTCATGGGCACGCAGCTAAGGCTAGAGCATGCAGCCAAGGCCAAGGTAACCCCCATGGGCATG